>CM035160.1:95827369-96399869 GCA_020205615.1 Panax quinquefolius | reverse complement strand
AGTGGGTGGGAGTAAGGGGTGTATACATAATCACATAATATTATTATTTTTTTGGGTGGGATGGGATGAGGGGTAAAGGGTGTATACATAATCACATAATATTATTTTTTTTGGTGGGGTGGGGTGAGGGTGGGGGTTGGGGGTTGGGGTTGGGGGTGGGGTGGGGTGGGGTGGGTTGGGGGTGGGTAGTTGAGCTTCTTGAATATGTAAATATGGATGAAAAGAACTTTTGATTTGGATTTGGAATAAAATATAGGTCGAAAAATGGTTAACCGAGTTGTACCTATATTTCTTTTTAAAAATATAATTCCAAACTTTACCAAACCCAAATAAATAAAAATAGTTAACCAATCCATTTGGTTTCAGTTAATACGGGTTGATCCGATAGTTAACCAACTATATTGTCAGGTCTAAGTAAACCACAACCTCAGAAAATAAAACCTAAATAGGCGGTAAATCCCCTCCAAAACCATCGCCAACTACGACTCCTTCGAAGCAAGGCAAGGCTTCTCAGAATCCCGTGGATACTAATTCCGTTACTCACAGGTTAGTTTCTCCATCTATTTATCCTAATTTTATGTTTCCTTTTGGGTTTTCAGAAAAAACTTAAATGTGTAGTATCTCATTTTAATGGTTCTTCTGCTTCTGTAATTACCACCCCTGGGTTTCCCAAATTATTTACTTGAAAATTGATCGTTAAAATTCGATTACCTCTGCGAATTATGTACGGCAATGGAGCTAGAAGCAAAATAATTTTAGTTTCAGTAGTTCATTATTCATTGGAGTACGTGTATATAATCTTAATTTTCTTAAACCCTCATTATAAATCAATTCAATTTTATCATATTTTTACCATTTCAGATAATATGAACTCGAGTGTTAATTATTGTTTAGGTTGTGGCTCAGTTTCTTAAAATTCTTTGTATCTGATGGCTCATTTTGTTGCATCTCAAAAAATTGTGGTAAAATTTGAGCATTTTTGTTATTGCAATGATGTGATGTTAAGTGAGATTTCCATTTCATATGGTTCACTCCATTAATCCTGAAAAGATTTGTCGGTTTTGATATCTTTAATAATTTCAGCATATGTTGTTCATCATTGAGCAAAAATTTAAGAATCATTTTGCTGAAAAAAATTCAATCAATTAGTCAATCTTTGCAGGACGGGAAGGGTGTGTAAAACGTAATGTCAGATGAAACTATAATGCATAGGGAACCGTCGCAAGCACATGAAAACTAATTACCATAATGTATTTTTCAAATCACCGATGATCATGGGTAATCATTCTTCAAAGAGAAATGTAAGTTTCTAATGGTATGTAGATATAGTCATATACATATTCCATATACACATATTTGTACTGTAGAACTATTTTTGCTTAGCTTTTTATGTCCTGTATATCCATATTCTGAATGTGCTACTGTCATACTCTCTTGCAGGAATGTGCTACTGTTATACTCTCTCGCAGGTTTAACGCATTCAGCTTTTGCTTTGGGATATGAGGCAGGTATCAACAAGTGCCCAATTAACGACAATTTGGTTCCACATGGAGCACTAATTAAATTTATACAGAAAGGACTCCAATGCATAGAGATGGAAGCAAACTTGAGTAATATTAGCATGCCTACTTCTACTGTGTTATTTATTTTTTAACTGTTTTTATTTTTTTTTAAATGTTTGCATGATGCATTATCGTTGTTTGTTTCAAGTATGCCAGAGCGACACTGATATGTATGAAGATTTCTCATTTATTCAACCTTTGGATCTCATCACAAAGGATGTCTATGAACTAAGGCAAATGATAAATGAGAAAAAGAAAAGTCAACAGAAGGATATATACAAGGTATTTGACAGGGAGAAACGAAAGAGAACCTAGGGGTGTAACTGAGAGGGAAAAACAATATAAAGAGAAAGAACATGAGAAGGCCAAAGAGGTAGCCAAGTATCTGAGAGGGGAAATCAAAATAAAGAGAAAAGAGCATGAGAAGGATGGGAGACAAAATAGAAATAGATGAGGACTGAGAAAATAACATGAGGATTTCACGGATAGAGAAATGGTTATGTATCAAGAAGATAAGGCCAGTGTTGAACACGAAGAAAATGGGATCTGTGGTGGTAAACTCACTTTGTTTATGCTTCATTTGTTTGCTTTTTTGAGGTTTGGAATCCAGTACCTTCAGTCCACAGGTGTCTCTTCAAAGATATAATATCTATAAGTAATATTTCACTAAAAATGGGTATCACGTTCATAACCTCGATTAAAATTGATATAGATGTTTGCATGTTGAATAACTCTGTATATGTGTGTGTATGTTTGTTAGTGTGTGAGTTATAATGCAAAAAATTTATATATTTAGCCGTTATTATAATGTCTTAATTTCATACAAAGGTGTAATCTTTTATTTAAACTAGCCTGTGCATTGCACGAGTTACCAATTAGTAATATTATAATAACACATTATTTAAAACACAATTTGAGACCAAAATTTTAAGGCTAACTTTACCCAAGGCGTAATAGAATAAATTCTAATCCGTAAGTATCAAGTTACAAATTTTATTATTTTCATAAGTAAAATAAAGCACATCAATTTTAATTTTTTTATAATTTTTTAAAACATGCCTCGTATTAACCTTAAAAAGTCAGACTTCATATTATATTTCGAAACCGATATCGTACTAGAGGACAAAAATCTCTAACTTTGAAAGTATCACCGGACCTGTACCTCATGCATACACAATTATACCAAATTTAAAAAAAATTATAACTATGTATATATGAAGTATAACTTACAAATGTTTGTCCTCTTAATTTCCCCCCTGCTGGATTCTCTCAACCCTATGATTATTACAAACAAACTTTTGTTGGACCTCGGAAAATAGTCCCTGCAACCTGCAAAGTGCAAACCATATCATACAAGGAGGCTAAGTTAATACAATCTTGTGAGAAATCAATCTATCTTCCAATTAGATAAAAGGAACACAATTTTCACAGTAACAATGTACACATTACTATCCAAACTATGTGAAACATGAAACCTATAAACCAAAAACCAGAAGAGGAAAAAGAACTCTCAAAGCTAACAAAAATTTATACCTACCCAAAAGGGTATGGGTAGAAATAGCATACAACAGTAAAGTACACACTCATTTTAACCTGTGCTGCAAAAATACATTCCTACTTATAAATCCCAACCATCATATCGCCCATTGAACTTCGATTTCCGGTTTGTTAAACTGCCATACATCTCTGAAAATTTCAGGAGGCAATTGCTTCTGACCCGATAATGCGATTGTGTGTCTTTGCTAATTGCAACTCCAGAAAACTTTGATGTGTCGATGGCCCATGCCGGTCTCACATACTCCACTGTATCCGAAGAGCTTGCGTTTGCATACAAGTAGTTCAGAAGCACATCTTCACAATTAAAAAACTTGTCCACAGCCTCCCTTCCTGCCTTGGCTGCCTCACTCCAATACCTCTTGAAAGCCAATTTACTGTCCATGAAAGCAGCCCCGGTAAGAATCATATTATACCCTTTGTGGCTTCGAGCATGTTTCTCGCCATGGTACTTCAAAACCTTCCCATCAATGAGCCGGGGGTAGAACCCCACGATCCGATCAGGATGCTCGCGCCAAACTCGAAAACCTCGTTCTACATCGTTGCATGTCATCATTATATCGTCATCAAGCTCGAGAACAGCTCGGGTTTTTATCAGTGAGTCAATTTTAAATCGGTTGTTCAGCGAGTTCTGTTCCTCTATTCTTACCCTGACCGGCACTGCTGAGTCGAATTCACTCAAATTAGGAGGTTTCCCTTTGTTCCATACCACAACAATCTCACGAACAGAGGAACATCTAGAGTAGTGCTTGACATACATTTTTAAGTTCC
This sequence comes from Panax quinquefolius, assembly GCA_020205615.1. NCBI lineage: Eukaryota > Viridiplantae > Streptophyta > Magnoliopsida > Apiales > Araliaceae > Panax > Panax quinquefolius. The sequence continues at coordinate 96,395,982 of CM035160.1, read as the reverse complement.
ATAACCGAGCCTCAAAGGTCATCGCTAATAATGTGAACTGGGAATATTGACCATTAAATGGGTAAGGCTCTTGTGCGCCACTGCCTCCATATATATATTTGACTCCAGCGCACATTAGTGCAATTGCAACGACAAATATTAAAGCAAGAACCAGCTTTCCAATCCAGATGTTTGGTTTTATCGTTCCACGGAGATACGAACTCACCCTGTTCAACCGACCGCAAAACAGTCTCAATTTAGAAGATAATAAGTTTGATTTCTCCAAAGCCAAGGCGTCATTCCTCTTTCCCACACTGTGAGGGCACCAGCTCAGTGGGATTAAACACTTCACAGGCCCAAGTAGCATCCCAACAAGTACAATAAGTGCACCAACAGCTAGAACTGAAGAACATCCAAGAATAAACCGATAAGCTGGATCCCCTGAAGGAACTCGGTCTCCATCCATTACTCCAACCCACTCTCCAGAGCTTAGCTGCTGGACATCAAGGTGATGGTGGCGGGCACCATTCCAAGCATTTCGGCCCTTTTTTGGCTCCTCTAAGCCTGGTGGGACTTCTACCTCTTTAAACTCATTGGGGGTGAGAATTTCTATTCTGAATATACGTATCCGTCTTCCATATGTCTCACCACTGTCTTGGCCAACTCGGTACAGGTTTCCATTGTATACAAATGGTCTACCTCCATTCCGAGCCCCCATACTACTGTCAGTGTTATAGGCAGGCTTCTTTTTATGTGGTCTCCAAGGTCCGAGTGGTGAGCTACTATACCAGATCTCAAGCTGTCCATTATGCTTTGTGCTAAAACCTGTGTGATCAGAACCAAACAGCCAATACTTGCCATCATGCATAATGATAGCTGAATCAATGAGGGGTCTTTTCAAGATGACCTTCTCTAATTTCCACTGCAAGGGAAAATTTTCTGCCCGATAAAGACGAAGATCCCCTTTTGCACTGCCCTCAGGCATCATGTACATCTGTGAAAAGCCATATGCGAAAAGAACATTTACATACTAAAAAACAGAAGGAACAATTATATTGGGGAAATTGTGATGCGTGAGACTCATTTGTTGAAGTTCACAAACATTCAATTTTAGCATGTGGGAGTCAACTACTACCTGAACGAATTCTCTGACCTCATTCTCATTGAATGACATAGGGCCATCAAATATCAAGACTACTCCAAGAAACTCAAAGTACTTCTCTTACTTGCACTAGTGGGTAAATCAGTGATCACAGTTATATCCATATATTGGTTCTAATCAACATGTCTGCTTGGTAACTCATTACTTCATCTGATGTGTATAAATATGTTTTATTTATAAGTGTAATACTGTGGGAGTTTTTGTTTTCTAACCAAGTGAGTAAGCATGTCTTCTAAACTTTTCCATACCTTGTTCCAAATAAAAGTCAGAATGCACCTCACGTGTACATACAAGATCATTATGCTGCTTAAAAAGGTCTCATTTTGGAATTTTCATGCTTCTAACAAAAAAGCATATTTGAATTTATGTATAAAATATAGAAACCTTACTTGGCCGTCGTAGTTAAATACATATGGATAAGAGAGATGCCAGTCCTCATCTAAAGCAATGCCCAGTTGTTGCCATGTTGCTCCCTTGTCTATACTTCTTGCGACCGCTATATCTCCTTGCATGGTTATTGAGTTTTTGGTTTCAAAGAACACAAAAAGAGTATCTCCCTGTAACACAAGGAAAGTTCATCAAGAAGAATGCATCACATTGTTGGTAAGTACCAGGACAAAAGGAGTAGAATTACATGATAATTCGCATTCAGGTCAGTCTACAAGTACATATAAATGAGAAGAGGAGGAGGTGTTTATCAAAGAGGGCTGCTCTGAGCGCTCTCAAATCTTTACAATTATCAGACAAAGAACCCAAGGCACTAATGGCAAATGCCCGTGAAGACAAAATGAAAAAAAAAAAAAAAATCCACTTGCAACAAAGAAGATAAATAACCATTTCTAAAAAGCCGAACTTTATGCTTAGTACAGATCTAAAAGAGAAAATAGAAAACACCACCTATTTCCAAAGCATCTTAGAATCCTTGCTCCTCCAGAACCCCGAACCAAGTAATCAACAAAATCCTCTACCAAGGAGGGAGACACCCAGTCCTCCCCCAAAACCCCAAAAATAAAGTTACACAAACTTTAAGAAATAGGTTAATTGAGAAAATAAATGGACGTGTATCTCATCATTCTGCTTACACATAACATGGATGTCTAGACATATATAGCCTTGTGAAGTTTCTGCACATGATAAAGATTATTCAGCCTTTGTAAAACCAGAGATCAAATAAATGCTTTAGTTTTGAACATAACCTTTATATTCCAAATAGAAGGAGAAGTATTTTGTTTTTATAGAAAAAGAAAATCTATTAGAAGAATAAAGAGATTACAAGCAAAAAAGAGAAAAAAATAAGGATGATTCTAGCTAATAACTATCTCATCTTTAGCAGTTGTAAACTTATCAAAGCGCAAAGACAGTTATATCCTCAGACCCAGAATTGTAAACCAAACAACAAACCGCAAGTCAACAACTAAACCGCAAGTTTCATGACAAACTAAAGTTGATACAAACAACAAATCGGGACCCTTTAATAAACTGCAAGTTTAATGACAAACTAAAGCCGATACAAACAACAAATCTGGACAAAGAAAAGCCTTTTGCAAATTGAAAAAAATTAAAGATATTAACTGTCTGGGAATTATGATTATGAAGTAAACCTAAAAAAATTTAGTGCCATTAGGTGCTTAAAGAGAAAACAAATTCTCATATAATGGTCTGTGTAGAAAGGAGCAACTGCCATTAGGTGCTTAAAGAGATTTAAGATGGCCTCTGCATTTCCCATTTGTATCTTGGGTGGTTCTTTGTTTGGTGCTTTGTAGAGACCTGAGTTTGTCCTTCAAATGTTGGGCAGTTGCTCCTTTACTTGCTCCTGGGGCTTCAGGGAGGATGGTAAGATTCCTTCACGAAGTACATATATGTTTCTATGGTGGCTGTAAACAGAATGGAGTGCAAAATATTCAGCAGGTGTTTACACCAATTGTTTTGGATGCATTTGAAAGTCTCGAGATGACTTGCAGAAAGAAGCTTTCTAGGTTTAAAGCATAGTTAAGTGTTGCAACAGGGGCCAGCCACAACTATCAAAGTTATTGGACATCAATGGTATCGGAGGAGGGTAATCTGAAAGAAGATCAGGACTCAGATCAAATGGATTATGGCTAGAGTAATTTTCTTTTCATCTCTTAGGTGTCCTGGGTTTTCTTTTGTGGGGCTTCTGTTCGAGATATTGTATCTTGGTCCACCAGTTTGGGTACCTTCTTTCTTTTCTAATAAAATCTTCTCATTTATCAAAAAAATAATAAAATAAATAAACCAAGCTGAGACTCTGAACAATATCAGTTGGAGGAAAGCTAATAAAACGTAATATACAAAATATAAAGGAAAATCTTCCAATACATTCCTAGGGCTGAGATTGCAACACCTTCCTCTCTCATATAAAGCTCAAGATAGATTCTTCCGGTGGGGATTTTATATCAAACACAACCTTATAGTAACAACAACAGCCAGCAACAACCTCCAGCAATCAAAGAATCAGCTTGAAATGAATAGGCCAATTCGTGAGTTCTACAAAACCAAAATCTTTATTGAGAGAAGCTCAATGTCTTCCTTCCCCTTTCACAGTTAACACCCCCCACCCCCAAAAAAAAATTCCCAAAAAGGAGCCAACTCTAACTCACCTTTATTGGAGCACTATGAAGTTAATAAAAATGGGTTTGCTGACAATGACATTAAGTCCTTGTTTGTTAAGAAGTGAAAGAGGGTAAGAAGGGTGGAAATAAATGTCGAAGAAAATGGGAAGTTTCTGGTGTTTGGTAGTAAGGAAAGGGGAAATGAAGTGAAAGAAGGAGGGTGGCCTTCCCCCTCATGGCCCACAAAACTCTTCCACTCCAAACTGTGCAAAGAAGAGGAAGGAAATATTTTGGCTTTATAAACATGCTAGACAAAGTACAAATTTGTCATTCTCTAATAATTTAATACACTTGTAAAATTATGGGTATTATAGTAGCACTAAAATAGCGGTCTCATTCCCCTTCCACTCCCTTTAGTTGCACCAAACAACATAAGGTAAATAAGGATTAGTCCCACCAGCGGTATTCTTCCTCTTCGAAACACTCACCCTTTGCCACTGCCTCCAAGATCAAAGTCCATCTATAAATTTTCTGGTTATTTGGTTCAAAGGTTTGGTTTTGGAGGAGGGAGGAGGGAGGAGGGAGGAGAGATGCAAAGACGCTTTGGAGGCGTGCAACCTTTTATGTTCTTTGGTGATTTTGGAACGAGCATTATGCTCGGGTTTTTAAGGGACAGAAATGTATCCTTTTTCTGCAGATAGAATCATTGTTCAGGCTTCTCTTTGGGCATGGGTACCTTTAGGGTTACTTTTATGCCTAATCTTTGTAGAGACTGAAAAGCTACTCTTATTTGAGTATATTCTTTTTATTTCAACCTGTTATAGGGTGGATAAACTCCTTGACCCCCCTCCCTCCCTCCCTCCCTCCCTCTGCTAGTAATTCTTTATTCTTTGAAAAATATTTCTTCTTCTATCAAATAAAAAATCTTTGGCCTCCCTCTCCATCTATAGCTCATCAACCAAATCGTGTTCAACAATCGTGGCCTGCCAAAATCTATTGCAGCTTACTTACTTTGGCGGGGTCTATAAAGAATACAAAATTCAGTTAATAAATTTATAAATGAAAAAACAAATAAACCATGACTCACGACTTATAAAATGAAGCTTAAGCCAATAGTTTCTTTGACTGTCAAAACACATTCAACCAGTAACCAAAAGATAATAATCAAACATATTACTAATCTACTGTCGAGAATAAAGATTAATACGCGCTAATAGAGAACCTAAACCACCTACAACCTGATAAACTGCTTAAAAAAACTTGAGATTGTTGCCCAAAGTTAATCTCATGTACTGTAAATGTTTAGTTCCTATAGGACAAAGTTGGTATATTACTCTGTTCAAGATAAATCAATTAAGTCCTTTATAATCTCTTCATCAGCTCCGTCATCCCTCCTATACAAATCTACGAAAAAAGCAAAACAGAAAATGGATAGGAAGATTGATAAGGAGATAGACGATATCCATGAACAAATGTCCCAGAAAAACTGGCAATAGGATACCAAGAAATATACGAGAGACCACCTTTTGATGACAGTTCTGTCGATACCAAAATCGATTCTCTGTTTGGTCTCTTTAGACTAATAATTGCCATAGAAACAAAACAATTCGTAACAAAGTTAAATGGTCTCTGCCTTACATTAATGTACGCAGTACGGTGAGCTTCCTCTGTCATTTCATTACTATATGTACATTTACTGTTTGCTTTCTTTTTGTCTAACTACTATTTTTTTGTCACTAGAAAACATATAACTACTTTTTATTATGAAACATTCAGCCTCCTAACTTCAAAGATTACTCCTCCATTTCCTGATTCTTAGTGCTTCAATTTGGATAGTCAGTACATAGAGAAAGATTATGTATACATATATTGTGCTGCAGATTGCATTTTCCTCCAATGAAACTCTCCACCAAACCCAACTGCAAAGAGACCCCACACACGTAGCATGTGGAGGGCTGAATAGTTTCTTTTAAAAAGCAACAAATCCAAACACAAACAATTCCAGGGATGCATTTCCTCCGACAGTACAGATCGATTTAAAATCACATACTATCTACATAGATATCATATGCATAGTATATGACAATCATTTTCAAGAAAATAAAAGAATGATAGAATAAAGTAATGGTGTTAGAAGTTACCTGAGCATAAAGAAAAGGGTCGGCAACAAAATTGCTTGGAAAACCAGCATCAGTAACAGAAGCACAAGTGATAACTGGGTTAGCCACTGGCCATGCTGCACTCTCATTCTTCCATACATTCATCTGCGCCCCCATTTCACTTATACACATCAATACCCACCATAAATCATAAACCCTACACTTACCACACTAGCCACCACCCTCTCTCCCCCTCCCCCCCAACCAAACCGCCCAAAATTTACACAAAGTCAAAAATACCAGATCACAAATGATAATAAAAGCCAAACACACTTCAAGACCCCAAAAAGGAAGAAAATAATAATAACAATTGTATATTTGGGCTTAATTGATTAATACATGCTTATTGGTATAAGAAACAATTAAAAAATCCCAAACTCACACAACTACCCAGAACCCAAAGAACCATCCGAATGAATAAGGATTAAAAAAAAAACCCACATATACATATATTGAAAAACATATACATGCAAAACAAAATAGTTTAGCCATCAAAGATCAAAAAACCCAAAATAAACCCACAATTACAAAGAACCCTCAAAAACTAAAAATCAATTAAATTTATTAAAAATAAACATAAATTAAAATTAAAATAGAACATTAAAATAGAACTTACAGCTTCAATGGGTTTCAGAGAAAAGGGAGAAACACCATAGAAAACACCAATTGACCATGAACCCTCGTTGTCCTCCTGACACCCAAGAAAAGAAAAACCCTTCTGCACATTGGGGGTGAACATTAGCCATGCATAAATTCCGGCAATCGACCCCAGCACCACCACCGAGGCAAAAAAGAACCCAAATGTTGAATACGCCGGAAAATGGTGATCATGTCGCCACCGGTTGCACAACCCGCTCATCTCCCCACGTGCCGGTAATTGGGCTCAGACCCACGTCGGATAACTGCCGAAGGATTGTTTCCGCCGCCGGTGAGATGTTACCGTGGGCCCACAAATGAAGAGAGAGAAAAATCCAAGTGAAAACCCCCACATTCCCTACAAATTTTCTCTCTATATTGTATATGTACGTATATGTGTTAAATGGAAATTGGAAAGGGTTTAAGAATTTCTATGATTAAACTATTTTTCTGCTAGAATTGGAACTCAAAGGTGGCAGAAATACTGGAATTGTGTCTATTGAGTGAAAAAAATGTGCCATAAGACCCTTATATATATAAAATTGTATGTGTCCAAGTATGAAATGTCTTTCTATATATAATAATTTAAAAATAAAGTTACAGTTAATCCAAACAGGGTGTTATTAGGTACGGGTACTATCTATCTTCATCTACATTCTCACTTCACCAAATAAATCGGTTTCGGAGCTTTCATAGGAAAGGTGTAAGTAAATAAAAGATTCTCTTTATGTGAATTTGAACCAACGACAAAGTTAACTCACGTCCCCAACGGATGAGGGGTTAAACTAGTAGCTTTCACGATTCACGAGCGTTGTCTGTGTCGTCATTTCGGTCATTAGTTATTACTCCATCTCCATCCGTTTCTAAAAAATCTTAGTTTTAGGAAAAAAAAATTATTCCAAAAATTTTGTGGTTTACAACTTTTGAGTAGAATAAATTATTTATTTTTCTATATTATCACTATCATCTCTCATTGTCCCAAGAAATTCTCTCATTTATATAAAAAAGGTCTAAAACGACCTACATATAGGAATTGATGGAGTAATAATTTTTAACTTCCCATAAGGGGTAGTGATGAAATTTCAAACAAATTTTACTTGATAAATGATACTTTCTTAATCCATGTGCCAAGACCTTAAACGACAATATTTTAAGAACGGATGTAGTACATTGAATACATTAGTTTTTATATTAAATAAATAGAGATGATATTTGTTTATCTTTATTTATAACAAATATATACTATAAATAATTATTTATAGTTATTTTTGATCCGTAATGAATAGCGGGTATGTAATTGTATGTATGATGTGTCCAAGTTTATAACAAATATATACTATAAATCATTATTTATAATTATTTTTGATCCGTAACGAATAGCGTGTATGTAATTGTATGTATGATGTGTCCAAGTATGTAATGTCTTTCTGTAGGAATTTATACACTTTTCAAAATAATGTTATTTTGAGGTCAACTCATGTAATAAAAACGTGAGACGTCTCTTACTTTCTTTGCCCTCTAAATTTTATCATAATTCATAACAATAAGTCATTATAGCATATACATATAATCAAGAAACAGTTATTTGAAGAATAATGTAATTAAAATATATTTTTTAAAAGTTGTAAACTTTACATCTGGGGATGTTTGTTAAATGATAAATTTTAATTTAAAAAATCTATTGGTTAAAAATAGACGATTGATAGTGTTAAAATAAAATTGTATATATCGTCAAAATAATAAATATTATCTAAATGTTAAGCATCGTAAAAAATAATATAAAAATATCCTGAATTATATGTTTATCGTAATAGTTTTATTTTTGCCTTAACAAAATTATCAGTCTACAAATTTTATATTTGTTATTTATTTTAACGATTCATGAAATGCCCAATTGAATATTAAGTTGGATAATTATATAATAAAATATAACTTATTTGAATTTGGACGGGAGAGCACAATGACGATTAAGATTCATTCTAATTGATTTGGGCGTTTTCACATGGACGTTCCAGATTCATTTTAATTTTAATTAATAATAATAATAATAATAATAATAACAATAAAAGTAATAATAATAATAATAATTATAATAATAATAATTATATAATAAAACAGAATCCATTTTGAATTTGGGCGGGAGATCACAATGATGATTAAGATTCATTCTAATTGATTTAGGCGTGAAAGCACATGGACGTTCCAGATTCATTCTAATTTTAATTCAAAAAAATAATAATAATAAAAATAAAATAATAATAATAATAATAATAATAATAATAATAATTATTATTATTATTATAATAACAACAACGACAATAATAATAATTATTGTGGTGGTGTGATGAATTATGATAATTGTTATTGATGATTGTAAGTTTTGTAGACATGTTTAGATTTTTCAGGATATCTATTTTTAAATTGAAATTAATTATTATGGTGGCGTGGTAAATTATGATAATTATTATATCTGATTGTAGGTTATTTTAGGTTGCAAATAGTCTTTAGATAATGTAGTATTTTTTAAATTTTAATTTAATTTTTCGTTAGGTCGTGCCTTCAGGCACAAACAATTACTAGTCTATATAATAAAACACAACACATTTTGAATTTGGGCGGAAGAACACAAGTACGGTTCAGACTCATTCTAATTTTAATTCAAAATAATAATAATTATTATTATAGTATAATAATAATAAAAATAAAAAATAATTATAATTATAATAATAATAGTAATAATAATAATAATTATTATAATAACAATAATAATATTAAAATAATAATAATAATAATAATAGTAATAATCACAATAATAATTATAATAGTACTAATAATAATTATTATTATTATAATAATAATAATAATAATAATAATAATAATTATTATTATTATTATTTTGAATTAATATTACTATTAAAATAATAATAATAATTATTATTATTATTTTGTTGTTATTATTATTATTATTTTTTAGTTATTATTATTATTGTTGTTATTATTATTATTGTTAGTTATTATTATTGTTGTTGTTGTTGTTGTTATTATTATAATTATTATTATTATTATAATAATAATAATAATAATAATAATAATAATAATAATAATAATAATAATAATAATATTATTATTATTATTATTAATATTACTATTATAATTATTATTATTGTTAGTTATTATTATTGTTATTATTATTATTGTTATTATTAGTTATTATTATTATTATTATTATTATTACTATTATTACTATTATTATTATTACTATTGTTATTATAATAATAATAATATTATTATTATAATAGTAATAATAATAATAATAATAATAATAATAATAATTATTATTATTATTATTATTATTATTATTATTATTATTGTTGTGGTGTTGTTCATTATGATAATTGTTATTGATGATTGTATGTTTTGTAGACATGTTTAGATTTTTCCGGATATCTATTTTTAAAGGAAAATTAATTATTGTGGTGGTGTGATTAATTATGATAATTGTTATATCTGATTGTAAGTTATTTTAGGTTGCAAAAAGTTTTTAGGTAATGTAGTATTTTTCAAATTTTAATCTAATTTTTCATTACGCCATTCCTTCAGGTACAAGGAATTATTAGTAAATCTATAATAAAAAATAATATTCAAAAAAAATATATAGTGATTTTCGCTTTCAAATTCATTGCATGTTATATGACACCCCTAAACCTGGGTAATTCATTCCACAGGATTTGGTGTTCATTGTTCAAACATTCATTTCTAACTACTCAAATTTAATAAAATTTAAGTAATAAAACTTCCCATTAAAGGGTTACATAATTAAATCCGATAAATTACAGGTTGTCTAACCTTAAAACATTCATCAAATGCGGAAACTTAATTAATTATATCACATAATGAAACTAAGTCTGAAAACATAAATCTCAATAAATTAACAAGTCTTCAACACTTGTTCATCTTTTCTTTCCCTTTGCTAGTGGTTGGCTCATCAACCTTCTTAATTTTAGCTGCAATGGTTATATATATGGAAGAGTGAGCCAAACAAATGCTCACTTAATGAAAACATAATATTTGGTAATGAATAAGTTTAACTGAATTGAATAACATATTATAGTATTGATAATCATAAACTAAAATTGAAATTCATCTAAAGGTCATAAGACCATGAACTATGTCTCGGGTTATAAGTATTTCTACTTGAACCTTTAACCGTCCTTAGACTATATAGACCTTCTTTCTTGGACTTAGGGGGATCAGCCCTTCGTACCATGTATTGTGCACAAACATCTTAACGCTTACACGTAAATAATCCCCTAAAATAGGTTTGTTCATCTCAGTTTTAACAATGAGTCCGCACCAAAGGAAGTTTGGTTTGGATAAGCTTTAAGGGTAATTTAGAGTTTAGCATACATCAACTAAGGATTAGTTGAATCAAAAGTTTAATGACAATACACGGGTTCAACAACGACGTATTACAAAGTGGTTATGATCTATAAATGAATAATGTAATGCCTCAAAATCATGCTTTAAGAATAAAGTTCAAAGCATTGCAAAGATATAATAAACCTTGCTTGAACAAAATTGTAAGCTAAGGTTGCAATTTACAACAAGGAAACAAAATAAATAACTTTGCATAACTTATAAATAGGATAAACTTGCATAAACGAAATCAAGTTAGGACACATAAGAGTAGGATTAGGAAACTTGCCTCGTGCATAGATTAAACGATCACTACTTCCGTTCACCACAAATCTAACACATACCATATGTATTGACAACACTCATTAGTTACACTAATATTAACTTCATAAATTTAGTTCCCACTTTTAGTATAGCTCGTTAACTTAGTTTAAGTTTTGCTTACTACCACAAATCACATATTACAAGACCGAAGTCTCATATCTTAAGTTTAAACAACATTACATCTTTTTATGAGCATCACATTTTAGCTCTTTTACAACTTATCAAATTATCATGTCATGTCAACATATGAACGTTAATAACCTGATATAACATCTTATTACACGTCCAACACATTATCATGTTCTTTAGATTAGGTTATATTAACAGACAAAGGGCTGCACTTGTATACGTACATCCCGACGCCCTCCGATTGCCTCCGAATGCACATCAGTCATAACGATGACCATTTTAACCCCTACTAGAGACCTGAAATTGAAAACCTTAAAGAACAAAAGTTGTAGGTCTACTCGTCCTCGTTACAGATCATCTTGAATCGCATCAATCAAAGTATGTATGAAAAGCTTATGCTCATTTTAGTAAAACATGTCCGGTTAGATTTTCTCTAACACTTGGTCAGTCTGCCCACCCCTGTTGGGGCGGGTTTTTTGAGCTACAAAAGCCATTTGGGACGGGATACCCGCTAGGAAGGCACAAAATACACTGGTAATGCCTGCCGGGGCGAGGGTACCTGGTATCAGATTCTGCAATTCGCGAATGAACACATAACAATGTCAAATTGGCCTAAAAGCTCATTTCTAACAATCATACCAACTTACCCAAGTTGTATAAACTTCACAGAAATAATAATTACTAGTCCTAACATGTTTCTAACCCTATAAACAACATAAACTTTTAAATTACAACATTTAAACTCATTATTTTTACTATTTCTTTACTTTTTAACATTCTTAGCAAAATTGATCACTGTGAATTCATTTTTCAACTAAAACTGTTAGTTTGAAACACATTGTTTTTGTTTCTTCATGCATTTTCATAATCAAAAATCAATTTACACACACAAATATGAATTAAGCATCAATTTTTATTCTAAAATAAGTCACATCATACTTATATCACTGTATTTCTCTATAAACACAATTTCTTCACATATATCCTGTTTTCATGGATTAATCAACACTAAGTCACCTACAAATCATATGAAAACTGTTTATATGAACAAATTAACATATTTAACCCATATCTTCAACTAATTGTTCATAAAACTCAAACACAGAGAACTTTTAAAATAAAACAAAACAAAACTTTAAAAATTAAAATTATACCTTCAATTGCTTGTTTATCTTTGTTAGAAGATAGAAAATTGCTTTGATAATCCCCCTCTTCTTCCAATTTTCTCTCAAATGTCTCTAGAGCTCTCTCTTTCTCTTTCTCTTTTCTTTCTCTGTGTTTTCTCTTCTTTGTTCTTTCTCTCTTCTTCTAACTTAACGTAGTATAATATAATATAACTGATATATAATATACGTAATATAACTGACATATATATATATATATTACATATTAATTCATATAATAACTGATGTCAGTTACAATTTTTTTGAAAATCAAAAGCTATAAGGCTTGTTTGACTAAAACCAATTTAAAATTAAAGACTTAAAATCCTTAAGCCTTGTTTGGAAAAACTGAATTAAAACTCTTTTAATTTATTTTAATAACTCATTTATTATATAGTTTATTGTCACACTTTATTTAATTAAATTCCCATATTCTAATTTAAATAAATTAAACTAACAACAAGTTATTAAATTTAAAACCACATTATCAAATTGCCACAAAATTATAATTCTCATTATAATTTTATTTAAATAACTTAGTACATCACTTGAATTACTAAATTAAATTAAAATAATATTGTAACAATTCCTTTAATCCTTATCAACTCTTTAATTTAATTATTAAATTAAATTAGAATATTAATTCATCACTCTTTTTATTTAATTAACTTCAACATACAAAATTACCGAATATCAACTTAATTAACATATTACACTTAATCAAGTTAATTCCTCTCTACTCATGAATTATTTATTTAACTAATAAATAATTAAATTAAACAAATATTTATTTAACAATAAACACATCAACTAAAATATTTATTTAATTCAATAAATATTTGAAATTACATATAAAATTATGGATTGTTACATCCTTCCCTCCTTACAAGGATTTTGTCCCTAAAATCACAACTCAAACAATTCATTCGTCACATTCTTCACTCCTTACAAGGATCATGTCCCCAGAATCGAAGATACACATCAAACAAATAACTTAGGATAGCTTTTTATCATCTTGTCTTCGAGTTCCCATGTAACTTCCTCGGCATTGTGGTTCCTCCATATTACCTTCACAGAAGGTATCACTTTATTCTTGAGTACTTGTTCTTTCCTGTCAACTATCTGGATAGGAATTTCCTCGTAAGACAAATCTTTATCAAATTGTAATGGTTCATATTCGATCACATGCTTGTAATCGGGTTTATACGGTCGTAATACCGAAACATGAAATACATTGTGAACATGTTCCAATTCTGGAGGTGTTGTCTCGCCTGACCTCAGATTTATAGTCTTACTTTATCTTCATGTATAGACTATTTTATTATCTTTTGTCACATATTAGAATCACTTTTGTATTCTAAAACATTTGTATATATAAAAAAGGAACATGTTTGATTCACTTCCCTTGTTTGAGCACGTCTTGATCTTGTACATGGATTACCACTTTAGCCCCATGGCTTGTTATTTCGATATAAAATTATCCTTGTCATCTCCAGGATTTTAGCCAGATTTGATGACACGATGTTGAGATGTCACCAGGTCTTCTCAACATGGACCTTTTATGTGACACCCCCAAAATAGGTATACATCACCCATTCTGAGTTGCCAAATACATGGTACAGAAACGAATACAACTTCAATAATACAATTGTCGTGTAAAATGCGACAACACATATACTGTGAGTTTAAATACAAATATTGTCTAATAGAGAGTTTACAAACTCAAAATGAGTCCTCTTTAAAATTATTATCACACTATTTTACAAAAATAGTGAGGACTGCTAAAACCACTTTCTAGAACCATCATTCCACACCCCGACTACTTCCCGCTACATTCTCGCTTCCTGAGAAGAACAATGGAACAAAAAGGAAAAGGGTGAGCTCAACTAGCCCAGTAAAGAATATTATGACTAAGATAATATACACCAATTTATTATTAGTTTTCAACAGGGAAAAATCTGATAGAATATAATAGACAACAAGTTTTAGATCAACAACTGCAGCGGAAACAACAATCCATTAGAAGAGTCAAGTAGAGAATGAATTCTACTATCTTCTAAGATTTAAAAGTCCATCATCAATATTTTATCCCTGTAATATCAATCAATATACATCTTGAATCAAATATTCATCTTTGCACTACAGGCCAAAGATATTCATTTGTATCACCTGTTGGTCATGTTCATCTCAACACCTGTACATCTTAGCACTACGGGCCAAAGATATTCATCAGAAATCATTCATCTTTGCACTACAAAGCCAACGATATTCAAGAATATCATCATCATTTAGGACCGAGGATGATGAAAAATATTTTAAAGAAAACGAATCCAAAGGAGACAAAAAAAGAAAAATATTTGGGATTCGTACTTCGCTTTATCCATGTTCAAAAACACCCCATAATATACCATAGTGGAGTAAAACTCAAGCATAACGATCAAAACATGGATACAATCAAAGATAGTAACAAAATATATGTCTGGGACAAAGAAGAGAAAATTTCATTTTTTCCGGTGAATAGTGCCGTATACGTGAATAGTAACCCCGACACAAAAATATAGAAATTCCACAATAATATTCATATCAATATTTCGGCATAATGATATTGAAGAAATAATATCATTTACGAAGAAAATAACATCCCTTACCTCAAAAAAGACAAGATTTCTTATCGAATATCAATATAGTCTCAAGGAACTTGCACCGTATAACAACACTCAAAGTATCAAAATACTCACAAGAATACGCTCGATAATATAGAGAGATAAATCTTTAGTTTCTGGTGTGATTTTCAATTCTAACCTAAGCACCCTATTTATAGGAAAATGCTTAGAACACCAAAGCAGAAATTTTAATAAAATATTAATATATTTTTTAAAATTTCCTACGCCCTTCTTTTGCCCAAAACATCAGCCACCAAGTGGGCTCACCTCACCAAAAAAAAAACGTTTTTGTTATTAAAATTATTGAAAACTCCAAAAATTAATTATTCTGGAACTTCAATAATTCATAATAAATAGCCCTTTTATCAGAAAAATTCGGATCTTATGTTCTTCTATAGAAAATTCAATTCTCTACAACTTTGCAGAAGAAAAAAGTTTTTCCAAATTCCAAACAGAAATTGACCGAAATCCACATACGGATGATTTTACAAGCTATAATCAAATTTCAGTCAAGAAATAGGGTCCACAAACATGAAAAAAATGTTTTAAATATTTTTGGTAACAAAAATACTCCTCCTCCTCATTCATATTCATTGTAAAAATATCACCATTATTATATTATTATAATATAATAATAAATTATTTTATCAGAAAAGATAAAATATCAATTTTCAACAATTGTCACTTTTCTAAAAATTCTTCGATTTATATCCACATAAAAAAGATTTTTCTTATCATATAAATCAATAATTAATTATTCACAAATAATATTACAGAATCACAATAATGACAACCATGCCGTTCCTAGAAAAGAGGGGGCTTTCCAATAAGGATTTCTCCTTACTGGTGCGCAATTAGGTGACCAAACATCTCCTTAGACAGAACTTTCTAGACATTGCCAATTAATGTTATCTAGTAATATTATTAAAATAATATGAATCATTGATCTGATAATGGGAAATACTGTGTAGTGACAATTATTAAAACAACAATAATATAAAATATCAACGTAGCAATTATTGAATCAATAAAATAAAATATTGAATAAAGAATTACTATAACAATTATTGAGTAGTGCCTTCTTCGTAAGAATCAATAATTAGTGCAATACCGCAGTGTCATCTTGTGCACAACGCCAGACATCGTGTTTTAACCACCGGGTATTCTAACAAAGATTAATTGAATAACTACGCCATTATTTATAAAAACTCATACTTGCCATTTTCTTCATCCAATCGCTTTCTCATTACGGGGCCCACAAAGGTCGTCACACGTCATATGCATTTAATATTCCCCGACAAGAAGAATATTCCACGACCAAACGAATATTCCCTTACAACAATGATGAATATTTTATAACCACTTGCTTATTTAAAATATTTGTGCATTTTACCCATAACTAACCACATTAATCAAATCAACCCTTACTATTTCAAAATAATAAATAGAGGAAATTCAATTTCATTTATAAAAATTGGGGTCTTACATTTGACTTGAAGGTTTTTAGGTGTATTTTGGTTTTATGGATGGATTTATATTTTGGGATAGATATATGAGTTAAAAGTGTTTGGGATTTTTTCGAGGGTTAGACCGCACCATAGATGCCTACGCACTCACGTGGATTACTGAAAGGGGGGAGGAAGATCGATCTTTCTTAGTTCAAGTTTGGCCTGAAAGTTTAACTTTTTTTATACTAAAAGGTTCAGGATTGCGAAAGGGGTCTCAGACATAATATTGTTTCACAGAGTCGAAATTGATCAGCTGCGGGAATTCTTCACCGTCCATCTCTTTCAATCTTAGGGCTCCGCCCGATAAGATTGCCTTGACTACAAAGGGACCTTCCCAATTCGGGGCAAATTTTCCTTTGGTTGCGTCTTGGCCCGGAATGATCCTCTTCACTACCAAGTCATGCTCTTTGAATTCCCGGGGTCTTACTTTTTTTGTTATAGGACCGAAACATTCACTACTGGTATAGCTGACCGTGAAAGACATAGGCCGCCCTTTTCTCATCTATCAGGGATAGGTTATCGTATTGGTCCTGTATTAATTGGTCTTTTTCTATCTGGGCATCTAGTATCACTCTTAGCGATTCCATCTCCACCTCTATGTGAAGCACAACCTCTACACCATATACTAGTGAATACGGGGTGGCCTCGATAGAAGTTTGAGTCGATGTTTGGTAAGAGAGCAGAGTTTAAGGCAACAAATCAGGCCATTCCCGGTGGTTTGTCGACATCTTCATCATTATCTTCTTGATATTCTTGTTGGCGGCTTCCATTGCGCCATTCATCTTTGGACGATAAATAACCAAGTTGAGGTGTTTTATGTTGAACGTGTAACGATCGAGAAATTTATAATTTAATTTAAATATTTATTAAATTAAATAAATATTTTAAATAATTTATTTATTGAGGGAAATAAATAATTGATAATTGTGGTGAATTAATTTAGTAATTAAATTGATTAATGCTAATTAAATTGAATAATGATAATTTTATTGAGGATTTAATTTAAGAAAATAATTAAATTAAATGAATTGTTTGATATAAAAGAAAATAATAAATTAAATAAAGTGATGTTTCTAATTTATTAATTAAATTAGATATATGATTATTTATTTATAAGTATAACGATATAAGATTTTTATTATGATTTTTATAAGTTATTTAAATTAACTAAACTAAAGTTATTTAAATTAACTAGCGTGTGAACAAAGTAACTATATAATATAAATAATATAATAATAATTTAGTTTAGGAAATAGGTGCTTAGCCAAACAAGGTCTTGTGGCCTTTGGCTTTTTCTAACTGACGCCTTTTGTTATTTTCTAATGGATGAGTACGTGGGGTGGCCAGTTTATTATACGCATTCTATTTATATGCCTAAAGCTAACTAGATATCAGAGAGTTAGAGAGAGAGAGAGAGAGAAAGAGAGAGAGAGCTTGGAAGGAAAGAGAAAAACACAGTGATATTGAGTTGGAGAAGAAGGGTTTTGGAATAGGATTGCTATCAACTTTGGTAGCATACAATCAAAGTGAAGGTATAAACTATCCCTATTCTAACTTTTAGTCTCGGTATACATATATATATATATATATATACATATATATTCTATGTGATTGAAAATCACGTGAATTGTGGTATATATATATATATGTTCATATAGTTTTGCAAAATCTGTTAATCATCATATATCGTTGATGCTTGTTTGTTAAATACATGAAATTTGAGTTTGTATAGATAAAAATATATCACAATGTTTATGTTCATATGATATGGCTTAGAAAGTACCAATTTCAGTGGTCAATTGGTATGTTAAATTGTGAATTGAGTTTTGTTTATGCTAGTCTATTAAGAAACGCTCATAACGTAATTTGAACGAAGTAATTCGGACAAGAATCGAATTTACAGTGTTCAATTTTGTGATGAAACTCAAAAATGGAGTTTTAGTATAAAAATATGAATTTTGAGAAATTAAACTAGTTTTAGTTGATGTTGAATTATTCTAATTGGTAGTGAATGTTAGCAAACATGTTTGTAATAGTCTATACCAATTGTAGATGTTAAATTCAGTGTTTCGTGGGTGAAATTCGTGTTTGTTGGGCTAAAATGGCTATCGCTCATTATTCATCTCAAGGCTCTGTCTCAGGTATTGCACAAGCTGGTGGCAGCTACTTGTGCTAAGGCAAAAATTGTGCAAAAAGGCTGCATGATCCCAAGCCTTGTTGCATTATCGGTTTTTTCTCTGAATGAAAGCAAATAAGTCATGCAATGGCATACAAAGCAAGGAGAGGATGAAAGTTGCATGTACTGCGTTCTCGAGCCCAAGCAGTGACTTCTGCCTATTTGCAGGTCATGTGTATCGGACTTATATTAGTTTAGCATGCATGTTAATGATGTTAAGACATAATATAGGCTATAATATCATATTGTAATGTGTTGTAATGCTAAGTATAAAGATTTTAAATAATTATTTAAATAAGTTATAAAATGAAACCAAATGTGGTGTTTTCAAAGTTAGAGGTGAATGATTATGTTGTGTTGGATCGTAATGAGATTTCAGATTCGTTAAGTATGTTAACCTATATGGTTAGATGCTAAGTTAAGGTTATGACCTAAATGATGGTTTAAACCCAAAAACTAATATTCATATAACTAATTGTTGTTGCGATTTCAATGATATATGTAGGGTAATTGGAGATTATTTTACTTGTGTAGCTTTACAATCAAGGCAAGTTCTCTAACTCTACTTTCATAACCTTATCTTTTACATTGAGCAAGCTTTCTAACTTCATTCTTTTGTTTATGAATGCAAGTTTCTTATCCTAAACTTTCATTGAGCAAGACTATTGATTCTATTCTTATGTATGATTGAATAAGCTCATGTAACCTAATTCGTTACATCGAATGAGTTTCACATTCTCATTTCTTATTATTGTTATCCAAGACGTATATTGTTCTAACACATTGATTCAAAGAAGATTGTTCTAATTCTTTGAATAAAATACTTTGTATGTATATCATGTTTATTCAGTTTTATATTTTTAATATTTGATCTTTGACTTTGATAGCCTTGTTCAGTTATACATTCTTTTATTAAACCTTTATTGATGGAAATTGAATAAGTGTTCTAAAATTCTAGAAACATTGATAAGCTAGTTCTAAACTAAACCTTCTTTAGTGCAGAAATTCTAAATTCAAACTGAGACGAACAACCCTAACATAAGGGATTTTGTACGTGTAACGTTTAGATGTTTGTGCACAATACATGGTACAAAGGGCCGATCCCCTTAAGTACGTTAAGAAGAGTCTGTATAGTCTAAATAACTGTTAAGGTTGAGTTAATAATACCTAAATACCAAAGACATAGTTCGTGGTCTTAAGACCCTCAGATATTAAAGTTCGAACTTGTTTTCTATTTTTGATTCATAGAACAAGTTCATTATTGTTCAGTATTCGTTGTTCATTCTCATGTTGTTATTATTACTACTCTTTATGCCAGTGAGCAATTGTTTGCTCACTCTTGCAATTAAACAATGCAGCTAAAGTCGAAAGAGGTGACGAGCCATCTACTAGTAAGGGAAAGGGCAAGATGTCCAAGTGTTGAAGAATTATTTAGAATTTATTAAATGAATTATGTTATAAGATTTTTTTTATTTTATAATGTATTCCGCAAACTGATGTAATAAATTTAAGGTTAGATTACCTAGGATTGTTTATGAGATGATGTAACCTTTTAATGGGAAAGATTATTGTTTAAGTTATTGAATGTTTTATCCTTTATCATTGGTAGTTAGATGTAATTATTTTGATAGTGAGCACCAAATTCGGTGGAAATGAAGTACCCGGATTTGGGGGTGTTACAGGTTGGTATCAAAGCCTTAGGTTATGAACCTTAGGTGGGGAAAACCTTAGGAAGTAGCCTTTAAGTTGTCAGAAAACATAGTGGTGTTTAACTCTTATCGGGTTTTAAGGAATGGATTAAGGCATCCATTAAAACTAAACAATAAAAGATATTATGTGCTATGTGTTAATAACTTATGTGATCGCGAGTATCGATAATGTTAAGTAAAATTTAAAATATTTTGTTGACAGGATGTCTAACGAAGGAGGGTCCAGTCCAGCTAGGGAGGTGATACCTCAGTTACCTAGAGATGATGAACCCCAGGATATTCATGTAGTGCGGGAACAGTTGATCCAGGAGGATGAGCCTGTGACCGATCCCGAGGAGTATAGTCCTGAGGAGATAGAGGAGGATGATGGGGAATAGGATCCTATGGAGTTTCCACCAAACTCCGTATCGGCTGAGATGTATGATGCTTTGTACGACCGTAACAGAGAGTTACAAGATAATGTAGAGGAACTAAAGGAGATGGTTGATATGCATCACGTTGCGTTGGAACAAAAGGATGTGTAGAATCAGGAACTTGACTCAAAACTTGGAAACACAGAATGGGATTTAGTTCATACCAAGGGTCATCATGAAGACCTGTTTGCAGTGAACGAGAAGATGAAGACTGACATGGAGAAGTTGAAAGATGACTTCAAAGAGGAATCAACTAAGCGTACAAGAGCAGAGGACGCTTGGATGAAGGCGACTCAACGTGCAAACCGTGCTGAGGCTAAAGTCCAAGTGAAGAAGGCCAAAATGAACGAAATGGATCATACCTTTAATTCTGCGATTGATAGGGCCTATGATCGAGTCTTTTATTACCCGCCTCAATTTGAAGACTCGTCGTGGTTCGTGATGGATCGTAGGACAGCATATCGCATCATGGAGGAGGAGCGCAGAGAAGCCTCTCGACGTCTTAATATGCATAGATAGAAAATAAGAGTGATGATAATAATATGTGGTTAATTATGTGGATAAATAAATTGTGAATCCCTTATTTTGAGATGAATAAAGGGGTAGTATGAGTATGTAATCCAAAAACTGGTTTAGTTCAGGAAAGTGGATGTTTATAGCAGCTATGCTATCTTTTATATATTTTAAAGCATTATGAATGAATAAAATATCAAAGTTTATTTGAAATGTTATGTGTTATAGCTTTAATCTTAGAATGTTTGAGTTAAACTTCAAATACCCAAGAAGTAGAGTGATGAACTAATAAGCGTATATTCTAACAGAAAATGCCTCCTAGAAGAAGACAACCACATCAACAAGCACCTCCTGAGGGGTCTACTAACAATAACGATGAGACCAACGCTAATCTAGTTCAACAGTTGGTAGCTTTGTTGACGAGAGCACTTGCGAATCAACTGCAAGCTCAAGTTACGACTTTCAAGGAATTCAAAGCGGTTGGACCGCCAGAGTTTCAAGGGTCTATGAATCTAGTGGAAGCCCAAACCTAGATCATGGAAATAGAGAAGGTATTTGATGTTGCTAGAGTTAACGAAGATCAAAAGACTGCATTCACGACGTTCATGCTGAAGTCCGAAGCCAGCTACTGGTGGCAAACAAATAAGGTTCGTGGGGAACAATGAGTGATAATGTGGGATACATTTAAGGAAATGTTTTTCGAAATGTACTTTTCAGCGAGTTCTCGGAATTAGTTGGAGGTGCAATTTCTGGAGTTGAAGCAAGGAACCATGACGGTGTCAGAATATGCTGCGAAGTTTAACGAGTTGGCAAGGTTTGCCACTTATCAAGTCAATACGGATGAACGTAAGGCGAGAACATTCGAACAAGGATCGAAACCCTGGCTGTATAGCAAGGTTTCATTGTTCCAGTTAAATACTTTTGCGGCTGTACTGGAAAAGGCAATTATCGCAGAAGGTGGAAGCGATGCCTTGAACAAGTACAATCAAGAACAAAAGAAGAGGAAGAATGATAATGAGAATAAGGCTGGTGGGAGTAATGTTGGAAGTAACAATTAGAAGAGGAAGTGGAACGAGAATTCGACTACGGGAGGACAAAAGGGAAGTCAGCAGAAGAAAAAGTTTAAAGTTTGTGCTACTTGTGGAAAGAACCATATTGGGGTGTGTTTGAAGGGAAAGCGGGTGTGTTTCAACTATAGTCAGGAGGTACACATTGCACCGAACTATTTTAGCCCAAACAAAGGAGCATGTTTTACCTGCGGTTCAAAGGATCACATGGCTCGTCATTGTCCTAAAAAGCCAGCAGGGAGTGCAAGTGGAGGAAAGGGAAACAACAATGGTGGTGGTGCATTGACTATCATCGGACCAAAGACAGACAATCAAGCCGACCCTCTCGCGAGAACTTTCAATATGACCGCAAGCGGGATCTTTGTTGATCCTAAGGATGTTGTGTCAGGTATCATCCCGATTAATGGTATTAATGCTTATGTACTATTTGATTCAGGTGCTACTTGTTCATTTATATCCGATGAATTTGCTCAAAACTTAGATTTTCCTCAAGAAGAATTAGATTATCCTTTGAGCATACAGATTTCAAATAGGGAAGTGATTCCTGTTAGGTTCATATATAAGAATTGTAGAGTGGTTATAAAGGATCAAGAGATGAGGGTAGACTTGATACCAATTAGATTGGGTGAGTTTGATGTTATCCTGGGAATGGATTGGTTATTCAATCACGGAGCAGTAATTGATTGCCAAAGAAAGTGTGTTAACCTTATGACTACGACAAAGGTTGTGTTCTATGGCAGCAAATCACTCGACAAGCAAGTTGTTTGACGGTGATGCAAGCCAAAAAGTTGTTAAGACAAGGATGTGTAGGATACTTAGCCTACATAGTTGATACACAGAAGAAGAGTGCGAAGTTAGAAAAGATACCGATTATAAAAGATTTTGTAGACGTATTTCCAGATGATTTGCCGGGTCTTCCACTAGATTGACATATCGAGTTCGTGATTGACTTAATACCAGGAACGACCTCGATATCTAAAGCACCATACAGAATGGCTCTGGTAGAAATGAAGGAGTTGATGGTGCAATTGCAATAATTGCTCGACAAGAAGTATATCCAACCGAGTGTATCGCCATGGGGAGCACCGATGTTATTTGTCAAGAAGAAAGATGGATCGATGCGGCTCTGCATTGATTACAGAGAATTGAATAAGGTCACGATTAAAAATAAGTATCTATTACCGAGAATATACGACCTGTTTGATCAACTGAAGGGTGCGAGGTATTTCTCAAAGATAGATTTTAGGAGTGGTTATCATCAGCTGAAGGTGAGGCCAGAAGACGTACTGAAGACGACATTCAGAACTCGATATGGTCATTACAAGTTTCTGGTTATGTCATTTGGTTTAACCAATGCACCTGCAGCGTTCATGGATTTGATGAACAGGGTGTTTAAACCATTCTTAGATAAATTTGTGGTGGTGTTTATTGATGATATCCTGGTGTATTCTAAGACTAAGGAAGAACATGTAGAACACTTATGAGTGACGTTGGAGACATTGAGGAAAGAAAGGTTGTACGCAAAATTTTCAAAATGTGAGTTTTGGTTGGAACGTGTACAGTTTCTCAGGCATGTTATTGATAAAGACAGAATTTTGGTAGATCCATCAAAAGTTAAAGTTGTAGTAAATTGGGATCAGCTGAAAACACCGTCAGAGATAAGGAGTTTCTTAGGGTTGGCAGGTTACTATAGGCGTTTTATTCAAGATTTTTCCAAAATCGCAACCCCATTGACGAATTTAACCAGGAAGGCGGTTAAGTTTGTTTGGACGGAGAAGTGTGAGGAAAGTTTTCACGAATTGAAGAAGAAGTTAAGTACAACACATGTGTTGTCATTGCCTGATGATACATGGAATTTTGTGGTGTATAGTGACTCATCACATAAAGGACTAGGCTGTGTGCTTATGCGAATCTATTGAGTTATTATTACAGTATGCATCACGTCAATTAAAAGATTACGAGAAAGGGTATCCGACTCATGACTTAGAGTTGGCTGCGGTGGTGTTTGCCTTGAAGATTTGGAGACATTATCTTTATGGAGAGAGGTGTGAGATATATACTGACCATAAAAGTCTGAAGTATATCTTTACACAAAAAGATTTGAATATGAGGCAAAGAAGATGGTTGGAGCTGATCAAAGACTATGATTGCGAGATTTTCTATCATCCCGGAAAGGTGAAAGTTGTTGCTGATGCTTTAAGCAGGAAGGGACGAGAGAAGTTAATGATGTTGACAGCTTAGGAGAAGTTAGTGTCGGAAATGGCTAAAATAGAATTGGAAATTAAATATCTGACAAAATCCGACGAGAAGTTATTCTAGATAGGAAACGATTCAACGTTGGTAGATAAAGTGAAGAATGCACAACTTCAGGATGAAGAATGCGAAAAAATAAAACAAAAAGTATCTGAAGGGGGGGGAAACAAATTCAAAATCAATTCGGAAGGGTTACTTCAATTCAAAGGGAGAATTTGGGTTCCGCCAGTACTGGAAGTTAAAGAGGAAGTTCTGAGTGAAGCTCATAACTCAAGATATTCGATTCACCCTGGAAGTATGAAAATGTACCAGGATCTTAGACATCATTTTTGGTGGCCAAATATGAAGAAGGATGTGGCTGAGTGTGTGGCAAAATGCTTAACGTGTCAAAAAGTTAAAGCTGAACACCAAAGGCCAAGCGGGTTATTGCAACTGTTAGAGATACCAGAATGGAAATGGGAGCATATCACGATGGATTTTGTGGTAGATCTTCCAACGACTCAGCAAGGTTTTGACGCCGTTTGGGTGATTGTTGATCGACTGACGAAATCGGCACACTTCTTACCAATCAAGATTAGATTTAACCTGGATCGGTTGGCAAAACTATAAGTGAAGGAAATTGTTTCACGACACGGTGTACATGTGTCCATTGTATCAGATAGAGATCCACGTTTCACTTCAAATTTCTAGAAGCGATTACATGAATGTTTGGGAACGCAGCTAAGAATGAGCACAGCGTACCATCCTCAAATAGATGGACAGAGTGAGAGAACCATCCAGACACTAGAGGATATGCTCAGAGCATGTATTATGGATTTCAAGGGAAATTGGGACGATCATTTATCGTTGGTTGAATTTTCCTATAATAATAGTTATCACGCGAGTATTGGCATGCCGCCTTATGAAGCGTTATATGGCAGGAAATGCAGAACTCCGTTATGCTGGGATGAGGTAGGTGAACATCAACTATTGGGTCCAGAGTTGGTGCAACAAACCGTCGAAATCATCAAGGTGATTCGAGCAAGATTGATAGCTGCACAAGATAGACAGAAGAAATATGCCGATCAACACCGACAAAATCAGGAATTCGATGTTGGTAGTTATGTATTCTTGAAAGTATCTCCCTGGAAGGGAAAAATTTGATTTGGCAAGAAAGGGAAATTAAGCCCTAGGTTTATAGGTCCTTTTGAAGTGCTTCGACGTGTGGGTGAAGTGGCATACGAGGTAGCTTTACCTCCAGAATTGGTGCATATCCATAATATTTTCCACGTCTCGGTGTTGAGACCATATAAGCTTGACTATAAACATGTTATAGAATATGAGCCCTTACAGTTTGAGAAAGACTTAACATATGAAGAAGTTCCTGTTCAAATTGTTGACAAAAAAGAGCAAGTACTGAGGAATAAGGTGATACCTTCTGTTAAGGTAATCTGGAGGAACCACAATGCTGAGGAAGCTACGTGGAAACTTGAAGATATTATGATCAGAAATTATCGTCAGTTGTTTGCTTGATTTTGTATAGCGATTCTGGGGACAGAATCTTGTTAAGGAGGGAAGAATGTAACAAATAAATTTTTTGAGTTGTGATTCTGGGGACAGAATCCTTTTAAGGAGGGAAGGATGTAACGATCGAGAAATTTATAATTTAATTTAAATATTTATTAAATTAAATAAATATTTTAAATAATTTATTTATTGAGGGAAATAAATAATTGATAATTGTGGTGAATTAATTTAGTAATTAAATTTATTAATGCTAATTAAATTGAATAATGATAATTTTATTGAGGGATTTAATTTAAGAAAATAATTAAATTAAATGAATTGTTTGATATAAAAGAAAATAAATAAATTAAATAAAGTGATGTTTCTAATTTATTAATTAAATTAGATATATGATTATTTATTTATAAGTATAATGATAATAAGATTTTTATTATATTTTTATAAGTTATTTAAATTAACTAAACTAAAGTTATTTAAATTAACTAGCGTGTGACACAAAGTAAATATATAATATAAATAATATAATAATAATTTAGTTCGGGAAATAGGTGCTTAGCCAAACAAGGCCTTGTGGCCTTTGCCTTTTTCCAACTGACGCCTTTTGTTATTTTCTAACAGATGCGTACGTGGGGTGGCCAGTTTATTATACGCATTCTATTTTATGCCTAAAGCTAACTAGATATCAGAGAGTTAAAGAGAGAGAGAGAGCTTGGAAGAAAAGAGAAAAACACAGTGATATTGAGTTGGAGAAGAAGGGTTTTGGAATAAGATTGCTATCAACATTGGTAGCATACAATCAAAGTGAAGGTATAAACTATCCCTATTCTAACTTTTAGTCTCGGTATATATATATATATTCTATGTGATTGGAAATCACGTGAATTGTGGTATATATATATGTTCATATAGTTTTGCAAAATCTGTTAATCATCATACATGGTTGATGCTTGTTTATTAAATACATGAAATTTGGGTTTGTATGGATAAAAATATATCACAGTGTTTATGTTCATATGATATTGCTTAGAAAGTACCAATTTTAGTGGTCAATTGGTATGTTAAACTGTGAATTAATTTTTGTTTATGCTAGTCTATTAAGAAACGCACATAATGTAATTTGAACGAAGTAATTCGGACAAGAATTGAAGTCACAGTGTTCAATTTTGTGATGAAACTCAAAAATGGAGTTTTAGTATAAAAATATGAATTTTGAGAAATTAAACTAGTTTTAGTTGATGTTAAATTGTTCTAATTGGTTGTAAATGTTAACAAACATGTTTGTAATAGTCTGTACCAATTGTAGATGTTAATTTCACTATTTTGTGGGTGAAATTCATGTTAGTTGGGCTAAAAAGTTCTTCGCTCATGCCGAGTTTGCGTACATCATGCATGCACCAATAAGTAATTGTTGGTGCCAAGGCAAAAATTGGCAATTGCATGCCATCCCAAGCGCAATGCCACTTAATCTGGTTTTCTATAGTCGAGCACCAAATAGAGTCAGGCTTTGGCAAGCAGTAAGCAAGCAAGGACAACGCAATGCTGCATGCACCGCTGCTTCTAAGCCAGTAGTGACTTCGCCTTTATTTGCGAGTCATGTATCGGACTTATATTAGTTTAGCATGTACGTTAATGATGTTAAGACATAATATAGGCTATAATATCAGATTGTAATGTGTTGTAATTCTAAGTGTAAAGATTTTAAATAATTATTTAAATAAGTTATAAAATGAAACCAAATGTGGTGTTTTCAAAGTTAGAGGTGAACGATTAAGTTGTGTTGGATCGTAATGAAATTTCAGATTTGTTAAGTATGTTAACCTATATGGTTAGATGTTAAGTTCATGTTATGACCTAAATGATGGTTTAAACCCGAAAGCTAATATTCATATAACTAATTGTTGTTGCGATTTCAATGATATATATATATATATATATATATATATATATATATATAGGTAATTGGAGATTATTTTACTTGTGTAGCTTACAATCAAGACAAGTTCTCTAACTCTACTTTCATAATTGTGCAAGTTTATAAACCTTATCTTTTACACTGAGCAAGCTTTTTAACTTCATTCTTTTGTTTATGAATGCAAGTTTCTTATCCTAAACTTTCATTGAACAAGACTATTGATTCTATTCTTATGTATGATTGAATAAGCTCATGTAACCTAATTCGTTACATCAAATGAGTTTCACATTCTCATTTCTTATTATTGTTATTCAAGACGTATATTGTTCTAACACATTGATTCAAAGAAGATTGTTCTAATTCTTTGAATATAATACTTTGCATGTATATCATGTTTATTTAGTTATATATTATTAATATCCGATCTTTGACTTTGATAGCCTTGTTCAGTTATACATTCTTGTATTAAACCTTTATTGATGGAAATTGAATAAGTGTTCTAAAATTCTAGAAACAGTGATAAGCTAGTTCCAAACTAAACCTTCTCTAGTGCGGAAATTCTAAATTCAAACTGAGACGAACAACCCTAACATAGGGGATTTTGTACGTGTAACGTTTAGATGTTTATGCACAATACATGGTACAAAGGGCTGATCCCCCTAAGTACGTTAAGAAGAGTGTGTATAGTCTAAATGACTGTTAAGGTTGAGGTAATAATACCTAAATACCGAAGACATAGTTCGTGGTCTTAAGACCCTCGATTATTCAAGTTCGAACTTGTTTTCTATTTTTGATTCATAGAACAAGTTCATTATTGTTCAATATTCGTTGTTCATTCTCATGTTGTTATTATTACTACTCTTTATATCAGTGAGCAATTGTTTGCTCACTCTTGTAATTAAACAATGCAGCTAAAGTCAAAAGAGGTGACAAGCCATCTACTAGCAAGGGAAAGGGCAAGATGTCCAAGTGTTGATGAATTATTTAGAATTTATTAAATGAATTATGTTATAAGACTTGTTTTATTTTATAATGTATTCCGCAAACTGATGTAATAAATTTAAGGTTAGATTACCTGGGATTGTTTATGAGATGATGTAACCCTTTAATGGGAAACATTATTATTTAAGTTATTTAATGTTTAATCCTTTATCATGGGTAGTTAGATGTAATTATTTTGATAGTGAGCTCCAAATTCGGTGGAAATGAAGTACCCAGATTTGGGGGTGTTACAAAACTTGCTGCACAGTCCCCTCATCATCTCGTTGTTCATATTCTTTGCATAATCTGATACGATAACCTCGGGTTATTCGTATCGACAGATGACATTATTTTTGATAAAAATGACAATGACCTTCTTGGTAACCTTGGGGAAAGAGGTGGCTTCAACCCATTTGGTGAAGTAATCAATCATGGTGAAAATGAATTTGTGACCGTTACTGGCTTTGGGCTCAACATGTCCGATCACGTCCATTCCCCACATAGAAAATGGCCACAGTGATGTCATAAAATGTAGCTGGTTCGGAATGTTGGCATGTATTTGGGATTTATAGCAGCGCTTGTCGTGATCGTCACAATCAACTTTGAGGGATATCCAGTAGTTTTCCTTCTTTAATATCTTCTTGGCGAGCAGGGGTCTACTCATATGTTCTCCGCACACTCCACCATGCACTTCATTCATAAGTCTTTTGGTCTGATCTTTGTCTAGACACCTTAGAAGGCCTATGCCCAGGTCCCGTTTGTAGAGAGCATCCCCACTTAAGTAGAAATTTATTACCATCTTCTTTATTCGCTTCTTTATAGCTTGGCTCACTCCTTCGGGGGTGGATCTGTCTCGCAAATACTCTTTGATGTCTTGATACCAAGGTGGTTCAGTAGGAGCTATTTCATCAGATATTTCCCCCACATTTGTTTTTTCATAAGATGGTGTATTTTGTGTCGGGAAGGTGATAACATGCATATCCTTCCTTGTTGATATGCTAACCAATAAGGCTAGCGTGGCTAATGCATCGGCAAAATTATTTTTGTTCTAAGGTATATGCATAAAGACGACGTCTTCAAACTTTCTCGCCATCTTGATAACTTGGTGATGGTATGGCAAGAGATGTAACTCCTTGGTGTTGTAGGCCCTAGTGGTTTGTCTGATAACTAACTCTTAGTCTCCAAAAACTGCCAATCGTCTGACTCCCATGGACTGAGCCAATTTTAAGCCCACAAGGCATCCTTCATATTTTGTCGTGTTGTTAGAGTTGTTGAATTGCAACTTTGTCGCTAGGGGGTACTGCTCCCTAGTGATAGAAATAAGAAATGCCCCTGCCCCGGTGCCTTTAGCATTTATTACGACGTCAAAGTACAGTTTCAAAAATTGACCTATGTTTTCCCTATTGGCTAGCTGAATTGCCATCACATCGTTATCAGGGAAGTATGTTTCAAGAGGCTCAAAATACCATGTCGGTGATGCCGATAGATGGTCTGCGATTCCCTACCCTTTAATGGAATTTTAGGTCACATAAACGATGTTGAACTGTTGAAGGATTTGCTGCCACTTGGATAATTGGCAGTTCAACATCGGTTTGCTAAAAATATATCTCAGAAGGTCCATACAGGAAATGATATAAGTTGTATGGCCGTGAAGGTAATATTGTAACCTCATGACGGCCCATGCCAACGCGCAGCAGGTCCTCTCTATGAGTGTGTACTTTTGCTCTCCGCTACTAAATTGCTTACTAAGGTAGTAAATGGCCCTTTCTTTGCCCATATCATCTTTTTGCCCCACCAAGTAGCTGATATGTATATGAACAACGGGACTTCATCTTTTTCCCCACCAAGTAGCTTATATTGGAGTTAAATGATATGTATATGAACAACGGGACTCCATCCCTTTGGGGTACAAGAGGTGCTTCAATCAACCACTTTTGGATGGTGCGAAAAGCCTTCTAATAGTCTTCATTCCAATTTCCGGGGCATTTTTCCTTAACAACTTGAAAATGGGTTCACATGTGGCCATCAATTATGATATGAATTGACTAATAAAGTTTATCCTTCATAGGAAACCTCAGATTTCCTTCTCAGTCCTCGGCTCAGGCATCTCAGTGATGGCTTTTATCTTGGCCTGGTCCAATTCAATTCCTCTAATTCTTACCAGGAATCCTAAAAGTTTATCGAACTTCACACCAAAAGCATATTTTTCCGGGTTTAGCTTCAAGTTATATTTGTGAAGGGGATTAAACAATTTTTGGAGATGGGTAACGTGGTCATCTTCTCTCTTGGACTTTATGATGATATCATCCACATATACTTCAATCTCCATATGCATAATGTCGTGGAATAACGCCATTATAGCCCTTTGATATGTTGCACGGGTGTTGGTGAGGCCAAAGACTAATCTCATGTAGCAAAAAGTGCCTAGGGGGTGATGAAGGCAGTATTTTCCCGGTCCTCTTCACCAAACATGATTTGATGGTATCCAACAAAGCAATCTGCAAATGAGTGCATATCGTACTATGCTGTATTATCTTTCAACACATGGATGAACGACACTGGAAAGTCATCTTTAAGGATGGCTTTGTTAAGATCTCGGTAATCTATAGAGACTCACACCTTTCCACCAGGCTTTGGTACGGGGACCACATTGGACAAATACTCAAGGTAGGTTACCATCGTAATGATATTTGCTTTGAATTATTTAATAATTTCTTCTTTGACCTTCAGGCTACATTCTAGTTTCAACCGTCTTAGCTTATGCTTAACTGGTTTGAACCCTTCTTTGACTGGTAACTGATGGACGACTATGTCAGTGGATAATCCTATCATGTCTTCATGAGGCCAAACAAAAACATCCTCAAATTGGGCTAGGAGTTTGATTAGTTCTTTTTCTTGTCTAATAGGGAGGTTAGTTCCAATCTATAACTCTTTGGGATTGTCAGAGGTTCCAATGTTTATGGTGATTGTTTGTTCATGGTTGGGTTTGGGTTTGTCTTTGACCTATCCTTTAATTTCCTCGGGCACCTCTTCATCATTCACTTCCTCTTGCTTAATTCCCATCAAGTCAAAGTCCAATTTTATAATTGAAATTGTAGTCACTATTCGAATTTGACAAGTCATGAATAGAGCTAGAAATAATTAAATTTGTGAACTTGAGAAGAAAAAATGATTACTTAATATATATATATATATATATATATATATATATAATTGTCAATTACAAAAGGTTTAATAGTTTATATGACAAAAGGCAATAACAAGTCGTAGATAAAATAAAGCAGACTGAAATGAAAAGGTTACGTTCCCTGATAACAGATCATTTTCCATTTTTACCCTTTTCAAACGATCTGAGGGGTGATCGTCCAATTGCTAGTAGTTAGATCTTCGGAGATGGCCGAGATGGAGGCGTTGCAGGAGTTATCGCTATCTTTGAGGATGACCATGACGAGTTCAGATTTAGGATTGGGGTTTTCCTTCAGAATGCTGATTTTTGCTATATTAATGAAAGGTATGTTAGGCTGATCGCCTACTGGACCTGTGACACCCCCAAATTCAGACCACACTTATCTCAAATTTGGTTGTCACGTACTATCTCTAATAACATACTAAAATCATCACAGCGGAATAATAGAATAAATTACATCGTTATAATATAATTATGCTCGTCCCAAGGGTTCATAACTTAAACATCTCTTACAATACCTTAAACGAATTAAACACCGTTTAGACATAACTAATACATAATCCAATACAACTTAAACCAATCATAGCTTATCATAAATAAGTTCTTCTACAACCAGATAATAATACATTATAGCATTTTGGAATAACTACTCCAAAGCCTTCTCTTTACCCTTGTCCTTGCCAGAGGGCTCACCACGTTCTGCCTTAACTGAAATGTTTTTAGGGAAAGCAAGGATGAGCAACAAATTTGACCAGCAAGTAATATAGTAATAAGGGTACTCAAGGTAGTTTTGTATTTCTCAAGGTACAATAATAAGGATAGTTCAAGATAGCAAGAAGTATCAATGATTATCAACAATAGTCGCTATAGACAGAAAATATCAATAATATTCAATGATTAATCAATTTAAGATTTCAAAGTAATGAATACTGAGTAGTCACTAAGGACTAAGAACTTCTCCTAGAATTTACAGTAATTAACTGATAATTCCATAAAACGAGTACAACAGGTGATCAGCCTAAAGCACCCTATGTCAATGCATTACATTTAATCCTTCTTAAGTGTGCACGTCGGTTTCTCGATATAATTCCTCTACTAAGAGGGTTGTTCATCTGAGTTATAAGATTCCACATCAAGTAAATTTGGGTTGGATAGCTTACGATCAATATCAATAGTCTAGCCGAAGCAATGGCTTAGACAATTTTCTTTCATAGTATATAAGAACAATTATCGTTCAAAATCAAGGTTTGTAAACAATTTCCTTTCTAGATTACGAAGTATTATACTTTCAAAGTTCTACTTGTACGATCAATAATTGCACAAGTTCAAATAGTGCTTAATAAAGATTAAGGTTCAAATACTTGCCTCAAGCGTAGTTTACCAAAGTAAAGCTTAATACACTCTTTCGAATCCTAACATAATATATTTACACGTATAGGATATTCATTAGTTTCATAAACTCACATATGTAAGTCTAAACGTACGCATAAACATCTAACTTAGTTGTAAACTTTATACATACTACATCACATATCCTACATCCTCATAGCATAAATTAGACTGTATGACACCACAAATTCCAACAACACCTTTTCAAGTCATTGCTTTATAGTTTGCAAATACTTCTTTGAACTTTTCATTTGAAAGTTATTAACTCATTCGATTCTATTACCTAACATGCTTCTTATTACATTGAATAGTATACTAGTCATCTAACACAAGTTAACGTAACCATATAAGCATGCTTTGATCATCAGATTACAAATATAATCTAGACTTAATCAAGGATGACGTAATTGCGCTTTTTGCTGAGGCTTAGGAACGACGCAATTTGCAGGCATCCCTCTCTAGTCTCGCCGAGAGAGTTGAGCTTCTGCTCTCCTGGTTTCAGCCAAACTCTAACATACAATTTATATGGCATTAAACCATTAAAAAGAGCATGTAGTCACCATGCTTTATAACTTAGCTATATATCCACATAGAGATCACATAATCTGTCAATACACATGTTCATAGTGTTTATATCATAAATTCATATTTAACATCATTTAGTATTTTGAAACATGCTTTAAACCTATGTTTGATTTAGTCATCATTATGTCCATCACATATGAATCATGTTTAGAGACGCAATAAACATAAACATGACATCCCAAGTCTTTAGAATCTAAACACTAATATTTAATGCAACTTATTTTGAAAACATGCTCAAGGTTGCCTTTGAAATCACTTTAACTTGAATGATGCAATATAACACATACGAGACAACTTTAAAACTCTTATCATATGTAATTAAGTTATGTTAACATATTTTCAAAATCAGAACCTACATCATGTAGCATTCATGTACATTAGCTTTAACATATAAATCTTTTCTATTAAAATATTTTCTAACACAAAGCTTAACAAGTTTGGTCATGGACAAAGGAACTATGAATCATATATCATGCTTATTTAAGTTCAAATTCAGTCATGTGTGTATGCTACTAAGCTCAGAACTTGTAGAACATAAGTTTCAACAAAGCTCGCTATCAAAACTTTAGATTTTGGTTATACATCCTTCACTAAATCATGTTGATCACTTCATACTACACAAGAAAACTTTATATATCATGCTATACTTCTTTTCAGGTATATATATAAGTCATAATACCAATATAGCAACACATAACATAACAAAAACCAGAAACTGGTTCTGGGTTACAACGTAGTCACACAAGACCCTACTATAAATCGGGTGCAATCATACTGCTCGACCGACGAAGAAACTTGCTCTCTTTCTACGAGTATCAACCAACTTCGATTTCTGTTGTTTCAAACATGTTCAAATCATCATTAAAGGTTCCATATATGTACACATACTTCCTAAACACATGATAACATGCTAATTCATATCAATTTACATACAATTTTAAGTAATTTCAAGAACTTGGCAAAACCCAATTAAGTACAAAAGTTAAGATTTTTATACCTCTTAGAGCTTAGTAACTTAGTTTCTTCCTTCTGAGATATCTAGCCTCTTCTTTGAATAACAACTCACCCAATCTCAATTATCAGAGTTTCAATAGACCAAAACAAGCAACGTAAAAACTGAAAATGGATTGCTATTTATAGAGGAAACTTAGACTGGGCATTCATTTTACACCGAGGTTGGAACCCATGATGTATTGGAAGGAAACATTGGTTAATTAAGAGTAGTTGAACTACCCAACACCATCCATCTTCTAGCCAATGAGTACAGGCTTGGAAGTTACGTAATTTAGCCATAGGTTACTGTTCATGTACTATGAGGGTCACTCATTTTGGGACAAGATCAATTCTCAGCAACTAGAGCTTAGTTTAGTTACTTTAACTCCCAAAAATATAATCTTAATGTACATTAGTTACTATATTAGGAAATTAGGGATTATTTATGTACTCACATCATATAATCCATGTATATTAAATACACGCAATAAAATAATGCAGTTAAGTATTATTGTCCGGGTATCTCCCATAATTATTTTTACTACTCACATAACCACATAATAACATTATTTAATATTAAATGTTTATTTAAACATTTAATTCCTTTTCCAATTTTTGGAATACACAGATGTTCAATTATTTCTGTATTAAAGATCACATGGAATTTCATTGTACTACTTGGTACCTTATATTAGTATAATGTACTCTTATCATATGATTTTATTAATGTCACACACATTACAATAATGTTCCATTTCATTTATACAGTAGAAAACTAACTTTCTCAGACTTAACATCAAGTAGGCGTAATTGCCAATTTGTCTTTGTTGGGGCCTTAATCACACGGCCCTAGCGCTAAACTAAACCGTTTAGCTCAAGCCGATTCCAGACCTCTACTACCATACTAGTTTTACATGACATGAATTAACTTCCATATTGGTAATATTACTAGATAAAAACTTATTCATTCCATACATGGAATCACATGATTATACGTAATTAATCTTCCTAGTTCTCTTTTAATTCACTTAGTGAATTTCCTCACTTTACATTATGCCACACAAGGCACTTCACAAATTCTCATCACAATTCCACACTTCTTAGTTCGTATAATCCAATTCGAATTAATTTAATTACTCATCTCACATCACATTAATATTTATATTCCAATAAATATTCATTCTCCTTTTATATTAAAATAATTATTTATTCCTGAATTTCACGGTTCTTACAGGACCTGCCTTATTGGATTTTTTAGCGGCACCTTCGGTGAGGCAAAAGCTGTTCATAAATCTTAACTTGATTTCCTTAAGGAAATTCTCGCTCCGGGCTTTCCTTTTAATATCTTCTACAGACACTCCTTTATCGGTTTCGCCGTCTTTGACCTGATTTACCTTGGGTATGAAGAGGCTTAACACATTGGTGGGGACCTTCTTCAACGGCTCTTTGAATCCTGCTTCAGTGAGGTTCGGCCTGAGGGGAGTCATCAGGTGGATAGGCATGTGCTTATGGGGATTACAGTGTTTGAACCCATCGAGGTAACCCAATTCAGCCTTGCCTAACTGGGTCGGTATATGGATCAT
Source organism: Panax quinquefolius (assembly GCA_020205615.1). Classification (NCBI taxonomy): domain Eukaryota; kingdom Viridiplantae; phylum Streptophyta; class Magnoliopsida; order Apiales; family Araliaceae; genus Panax; species Panax quinquefolius. The sequence goes on along the minus strand of CM035160.1, from coordinate 96,359,006 downwards.
GTTTTTGATACCATGTCCATTCTGAACTATCCCTTGACTTATTCGATGTCCTCAAGCGAGCATCTCTTGACTGAATGCCATCACTTCTGAGGATATCCAGGATCTCACTGTTGGCGAACCCATAGAGTGGTATTGAGGATTTCTTACTTCGAAGGCTTGAAAGATTGCAGGCTCAATGCCCTCATTCAAGCTAATCATGGGCATATCTCTTAGAGTATGGATTGGGTACCCGGATTTGGCGCTAACGGGGACCAAGCAGCTGTTGATAATGTACTTTAATTGCTGGTGAAGAATGGAGGGAACGACTTCATCCATATGAATCCATGGTCGCCTCAGTAACATGTTGTACCCAGTAGTAATGTTCAATACTTAGAAGGACATGTTGAAGGTGAATGGACCGATCTCTATGGGAAGTTCAATTTCCCCCACCGTATACCTCCGTGACCCATCGAAAGCTCGAACAACCACATGGCTATCCCAGATCCTGTTTTGGTTGATATTCATCTTCTCTAGGGTATCATATGGATAGATGTTTAAGGCTGAGCTACCATTATTAAGTACTCCTCCTATCACATACCTTGAGGATATAACTACAATATGTAAGGGTTTGCGATGTCTAGTCCCTTTGACTGGTATATCGACATCGGTAAATGATATCACGTTACTATCCAGTACGTGACTAATCAGTTTTGGGCAGGTGTGATTCTTCCAACATCTGAATTAGAATTTGGCTGTGGACCTTAGAGGCTAACACTAGGTCTAGGATGGAGATTTATGGTGGTGCCTCTTTCTACTTCACCGTTCCCGCTTCGTTTTGTCCCACCTTATTTAGGAAATCCACAATCTTCCCTAGTGGCACTTTTCCCAATGTCTTAGTTGTTGGCTTCATTATCCGCCATGGGAGATATATGGGATTATCGCTTGGCAAGACCGCCGTACAATTTATCTTCGATCTTGTTCCTTCTCTGTAATTCCACGGGGAACCTTTTTCATAACCTTTTTCAATATCAACAGCTTTGGAGCATTTATTTCTACTGGAGTCCTTTCTCCTTTGTCGGATAATCCTCAGATGGTTATGGGCACAACAAAAGTTCCTTCTACACAAGTGATAACTATCACCATTTCCTTTAAAGTTCCCACCTTTAGAGGGTATATTATTTCTTCATCGGGGAAAACCTCAGCCTCATTCAACATCTCCAGTTCGCTGGATTCAATCATATCTTTAATTAGATAACGTAGGGCCCAACATTCCTCCGTGGCATGTCTAAGAGCGTTTGAGTGATAGAGGCATGTTTTACTGGGGTCGAAACATTTTGATCGAGGATCTAGGGGTGGTGAGGACTTTGTGATCTTCCCTTCACTGATGAACATGCGTTGGATTTCTTCCCTAGACTGCCCAGGGGGGTTAACTTTTGTTTTGCCGCAAATTCTAGTCGGAGGTGAAATCTAGATTTCCTCGCCATCTTTATTGCTACTTATATTTTGTTCAATAGATATGAACTAAGTATTGAATCTAAGGTTATATTAGAACCCTTTGTTATTTAAATTGAATGTCTTATCTCTTTGGTTGGCACTGATGAGTGAGTTTTATACACATGAATTGGATACATTCCGGCTTAATTTATTGTTGTTCTCAAGTCTTTTAGAATAGTTTTTAAGTGTTTGTGTCCATTCATGCATGTTTTATGTTGTTTTGTAGGAATTGGGACAAAAGTTACTTGGATCGACGTTTGGGGTGGCTAGATGCGCGTTTTCGGCTTGCCATTTACACAATAGTCACTTCAGAGCCAATTTGAGTATTGCTCAGAACCTTATTTAGAAACACTCAAAGAATTAAAGTTGTAGATGTACTTCTACTCTTTCCGGATCATCTTGAATCATCGAAATCGGAGTTCGGACGAAGAAGTTATGGCCATTTTCCCAAAGGACGTCGGAGCAGAAAATGTCAGAAAAAGTTGCAGCACCGGGGCGCCCATTTTAGGCCTATGCCCAGCGCCAGGGTGCTGGGGACCAGAGTTTGAGCGCCGTGCCCAGCGCTGGGGAGCTGGGGAAGAGACTGGGAAGGTTTGGACGCGTTTTTGGGCGAATTTTGACACCTTTTTGACTCCAAATTGGATTGGGTATATTCCTAAGCTAAAAATTGGACTTGTAACCTATAAATACATGATGTAAGGTATAAAATAAAGGGAGATTACATAGCTAGCTTAGATAAAACACTCCATTAGATTAGAATATAAACCCTAGTTCTTAATTAGCCATTGGAGATTGAAGCAAATTGAAGAACACTGAAGATCAAGAGCAAGAGCAAGAGGGGAGCATCGATTTCTTGACAATGATTCTATTCTCTTCTCTTATCATACTTTTATCTTTTAATATCTATTCAGTTGTGGATTCTTGGTTTTAATTCATTAATTATGAACTAACTCTTTTATTAAGATTTCAATTGAACCTTTTATGTCTATGAATTAATTATTTGATTTATTCCAATTATTTATGTCAAGGTGAATTGTTTATCTTGTATTGTGCTTATTACTTAATTATTTGATCAGTAATTACCTTGTTACTCTAGAAGGAATTGGGAAAGGAATTCTAGGGTTAGAACTGGACATGATGACATGTGACTTAGTTATTTGCACATTGAATAATTAGGTTTGTGAATAGAATGAGAATATCTATTTACCGCTTGTAACACATAAGGAATTGGGATTGTAAAGAGTTTAATTTAATTGTTTTGCATAGGGATATAGCAAAATTAACTTGGATTAAATAGAAGGTAAATGATCACTTGAGAAAGGGCTTTTGGCATTTGAGAATTCCTGTTAACAATTCAATAAACATAATAATTGGGATAATTGGATAATTGGTTTATAGTTCATAATTGGGGATATTGGAGTCTTAGCCTTTATTTATTTGAATTCATTTATAAAGTAACCTAGTTTTAATTGGTTAATTTAGTTTTCTTAATTAGAAAAATCACGATTTGAGATTGTTAAAATAAAATTAGTTTGGTTAAGAATTAGTACTTGGTGATTTTTCTTAAATAATTCCTCGTGGGAACGATACTTTTCTTATCACTTTATTACTTGTTGACCGTGTATACTTGCACGTATTCATTGATTACGAAATCGATCAACAGGCACCATATGGTTTGGTTTAATATATTCATGCTTAATGATTCTCGCTAAGACATTAGTGATGATTTTGGTAATCTATATGATATTGAAAGAAGGATTGTAGATTTACACCTAAATATATTGGCATGTGATTATGAGTTGTCGATTTGTTTCGAATGCATAAGTTGTGTGTAGAATAGACATATATATGTGCACCACATGTGACCTAATTGAGAACTTATGCTTAAATCCTTGTTTTGGTTAATTCACATAGACATGTGTAGGATTATCACCTAGCTTGGATGTTCTTTTCTATTATACTCCCTATCGGGTGGATCTAGAGAGAATATGTTTATGCATACCTCAACAGAGGTGTATGAGCACTTGTGTGTTCTCGGTTAAAAAATTGTCATGACCATTAAGACCAAAGAGAGAAGGGTAGGAAGTTTGATGAAGTGTAGCACATCAGGTGCTTGACAAAATGCCTATGTGGGGTGAAGTTGTGACCTTAGCTTGTAGCACCTTAGATACCATTCGTTATCCATTTACTTTCTTTGATAATTAAATATATCTAGATTAATCACACATCTATTAGTCTACTGTTCGAATAAGACTTAAGCGATACAAAGTCGGTATTTGGTAAAAACTAATGATAGTTCCTCGTGGGTACGACACTTTCCGTATCATTGTATTACTTGTTAGACCGCGTATACTTGCGCGTGTTTAGTGATCGGTTTTCTGACCAACAAGAACCCTTGCTCCTCATCAATAGGAAAAAGGAAGATCAAACACGGCTTTTACCTCATTTGCATGCAAATAAATCGAGGGGTGGCGACTCAAATCATCAAGAAGCTCTGGAATAGTCACATTTATGGCTGGAAGCCCCTTGCGAGGAATAGAAGCAGAAAGAGTAGGATCCGCAATCGGTACATCCTCCTCCTCGTCTTCAACATCTGGTACGTCAACCCGAATAGAACGAATCACTGAGTCCGTTAACCGACGAGGCTGTCGGGCTGGGCGAGGCCGAGGCACATCAAAAGCTCTCCTCCTCACACCTGAAGATGTTCTACGGGAGCTACTCGGCTGGTCTGAATCCATATATCTAGACAAAAGTCTCCAAATCACCTCAGAAAGGGTGTGGTAAATTCTAACCTGGAGCTCATCAAATCCATTTTATGTCTATATGAATGCATGGAGTACTTTAACTTACGTCTACAGTAGAGTTAAAAATGCATGTTCATTCAATGCCTAGACTCGTGAAAAAATTTCGCCAGAGTCTTTTTTGTAAAAAGAACTATCCACATGCACGTAGGCATGACTAGGTGGCCATTCAGTAGCACACCAACCCACAGTCATAAACATCCTATATGCATGAAAAATGTCAAAGTCATAATCCAAAAGGGTAGCCTAATTACCAGGATTACTTTGATTTACAACCTTTGCTCATTTGTCCTCAAATAGGATAAGAAATAGCAGAAAAATGTGCCACATTAACTATTTCAAAAGTTAATTTTTTCACATCAATATGTTCAACATGGTTAAATACTAACATTTACTATGTTGAATATTTTTTATCAAGTCATATGAGCATTCATATTCACTACTATGTATATAGAAGCATTTCATGTGATAACTCACTTTTCAACGGTCAAAAACTTGGAAAGAAGACATGCATACGTTACCAAGATAGTGCTGAACACTTGTACGGTGGATTTTGTAGAAAATAGCCCGAATTTAGTTGATTTTAAGAAGAACTCTTAGATTCTCTGTGTGGCTTCAACTGAAAATGACTTGTGAAAGGGAAAGGCACCTGAAATACCAACAACAGATGGCCGCGACTCCATCTGCGGCTATCCTAGGTGGTCCTCACTCTCTCTGGCTTGATCCAATTTGAGTTACAAAGGAGGTCCCACAAGCTAAAAAGTTAAATTAGGAAAAAAGATGCTACGCGATTGAGCGGAAAAGCCTGAAATCGTGTTTTTCAAAGACCAAACAACAGGTCTATATATCAATCATTGGTATTGGCCCAAACACAGGGTTTACAAAGCTAATGATAAGAGCTACTGAAAGCTACCTATGACAATACCTCGCGAAGGTCCAATGCCATTAACCTGGTTGTAATTACAATCAAAACCATGCATCTCATTAGAAATCTATTCCCCAGCGGAGATTTCATACATCCTCAGCCGTTGAAGGACATTTCAAAGAAGGTCAAGCTACCTTGACATTTTTCATCCGTTGGCACGTAAATCTAGCAAAGCATCGGAGGTGGTCCGATGATGTTTAGACTGTTGAAGGACATTTCAACGAAGGTCAAGTAGCCTTGACGTTTTTCATCCGTTGGCAAGTAAATCTAGCGAAGCATCGGAGGTGGTCCAATGATGTTCAGCCATTGAAGGACATTTCAATGAAGGTCAAGCAGCCTTGAGGTTTTTCATCCGTTGGCACGTAAATCCAGCAAAGCATCGGAGGTGGTCTGATGATGTTTAGACCGTTGAAGGACATTTCAACGAAGGTCAAACATCCTTGACATTTTTTGTCCATTGGCAAGTAAATCCAGCGAAGCAACGGAGGTGGTCCAGTGATGTTCAGCCGTTGAAGGACATTTCAATGAAGGTCAAGCAGCCTTGATGTTTTTCATCCATTGACAAGTAAATCCAGCGAAGCATCAGAGGTGGTCCGATGATGTTTTAGACCGTTGAATGACATTTTAACAAAGGTTAGGCAGCCCTAACAACACAAAATGTTAGCAGTAACTCCAACAAAGCGCTGGAAATACCTGGTGATACAAACCATGGAAAACCATCCTCATTGGGGAGGACCGATGATGGAATCTGTTATACAGTCAGCAATCCAAGCACACTTCCCTAGGACTCTCTCGCACATGAGAAGAACATCTTTAGTGGAAAGCCTGCAATGAGGATTAAGGACTTTGGTGATAACCCCAATGTCAGCATCCTCTGGTCTCACTCATGGAGCAACCTCCATTCCATACAGTCAGCATATATTTGCATCATGTTGCACTACATTTTGCATCATGATTATCTGTCTCATTTCAAGTGTCTAATGATCTTTATCTTATCCATGCTGTTACACTGCATGAATATGATAAAGAGGGGCATCTGTAGACACTCAAAATTTTGCATTCCTGTTACTAACCTTGCAAGAGGGCAAAATCGTCTTCTAGAGGTAGCCTTGGAAGTTAAATCAGCTCAATCCTGGAGACAACCCTGGGATACTCAGTCCCAACCTCGAAGACAACCCCAAGATACTCAGTTTCAATCTTGGAGACAACCCCGAGATGCTCAGTCCTAACCTCAGAGATAACCCCGAGGGATGCAGTTCCAGTTCCGGAGATAACCCCAGAAAAGTCAGTTTCAACCCCGGAGGCAACCTTGGGACCCTCAGTTCTAACCATGAAGATAACCTCGGGAGGTCAAGTACACCTTAGTGGAAACCCAAAGGACATTCATCCTTCACAGCAGCCCAATCTCAGAGATGACCCTGAGCAACGACTGCTACATCTGCACAGGGATAATATGTGGCATATCAATTAACCCTTGTTTTGTGGCAATGTTTGAAAATGGCATCTAAAAATGTTGAGATAAGCAATGGAGCACATGAGACCGTTGAGTCACCACCAATCAATCCCCCGGATAATTTGCATCAGGAAGGCAATAATCCTCATGTAAACAACAACACCGACCAAATGATGAACGATGGGATGTTCAGAAGCTTATTGCAATTCATGCAACATCAGGCGAGAGAGACTCCTGTTCAAAATGCAGGTGGAAACACTGGCAACTCACGGATGGTCACCGCAAAGAAATTCAAGGAGCTGGGTGTGACGCCCCAAAAAAAGGTATACATCACCAATTCTGAGTCACCAAATACATGGTACAGAAACAAATACAACCTCAGTAATACAATTGTCATGCAAAATACGACAACACATATACTGTGAGTTTGAATACAAATATTGTCTAATAGACAGTATACAAACTCAAAATGAGTCCTCATTACAATTATTGATACACTATTTTACAAAATAGTGAGGACTACTAAAACAACTATCCTGAACCATCACTCCATACCCCGGCTAGTTCCTGCTTTGTTCTCACTTCCTAAGAAGAAAAATGGAACAAAAAGGAAAACGGTGAGCCCAACTAGCCTAGTAAAGAATATTATGACTAAGATAATATACAACAATTTATCATTAGTCTTCAATAGGGAAAAATATGATAAAATATAATAGACAACAAGTTTTAGATCAACAACTGCAGCGAAAACAACAATCCATTAGAAGAGTCAAGTAGAGAAAGAATCCTACTATCTTTTAAGATTTAAAAGTCCATCATCAATATTTTATCCCTGTAACATCAATCAATATACATCTTGAATCAAATATTCATCTTTGCACTACAGGCTAAAGATATTCATTTGTATCACCAGTTGGTCATGTTCATCTCAACACCTGATCATCTTTGCACTACTGGTCAAAGATATTCATTAGGTAATCATTCATCTTTGCAATACAGGCTAAAGATATTCAGTAATATCATTATTTAGGATTGAGGATGATGAAAGTTATCTTAAAGAAAATGAATCCAGTGAGATAAAAGATCAAAGATTATGGATTCGTAATTTAGTTTATCCAAGTTCCAAATACGTTATAATAATCAATTGTGGAGCAAAATTCAAGAATAAAGATAAAAACATGGATACAATCAAAGATAGTAACCATAATAGACAACTTGGTAAAGAAAAGAAAATTTTATTTTTTCTGTGAATAGTGTCGTATACGTGAATAGTGGCATATACTTGAATAGTAACCCCGACACAAAAAGGTAAAAATTCCACAATAAAATCCATACCAATATTTCGGTATAATGATATTGAAAGAATAACATCATTATGAAGAAAATAACATCCGTTACCTCAAAAGATCAGTACTTTTGGCTGAAATATCAGGTATAAGGCTGAAGGAAACTTGCACTGATGAATAACAACTTACAAAGTATCTAAATACTCACAAAATAAGCTCGATAATATATAGAGAGAAAGAGAGATAAGTTGTTTCTTGTGTGATTTTCAATTCTAACTAAGCACCCTATTTATAGGAAAATACTTAGAACGCCATATCAGACTAACCTGCTACCTGATGGCTATACCTGCTACTATCCACGCCCACTACTTTTGAAAATAAATTCCAGCACATTTTATTTCTCACCAACTAAAAGTGGGGCCCACCAATATTTTAATAAAAACATTTATTTCCAAAACTTCAATAATTCATAATAAATAGCCCATTTATCAGAAAAATTCGAATCTCATGTCTATTCCATAGGAAATTAAATTCTCTACAACTTTGTAAGTTTAAAATTTTCCAAATTCCAAACAAAAAATGACCGAAATCCACATACAGACGATTTTCAACACCTCTATTCCGACAAAATACTGATAAAACACCTCAACATTTATTCCTTCATTTATAACCATAATAAATATATCCATCATTTATATCCACATAAAATAAATATTTCCTTATCATATAAATCAATAATTAATTATTCACAAATAATATTACAGAATCACAATTATGACAACCAAGTCGTTCCTAAGAAAGAGGGGGCTTTCCGGTAATGATTTCTCCTTATTGGCGCGCAATTAGGTGACCAAACCCCTTTTCTAGATAGAACTTCCTTAGATATTACCAATAATGTTATCTAATAATATTATTAAAATAATATGAATTATTGATCTGATAATGGGAAATACTGTGTAGTGACAATTATTGAAACAACAATAATATAACATATCAACGTAGTAGTTATTGAATCAATAAAATAAAATATTGAACAGTAATTACTGTAACAGTTATTGAGTAGTGCATTCTTACGTAAGAATCAATAATTTCAAAAATATTGTGCAATACCGTGTGCTACTGTGCAACCACGCGTATTACTGTATTTTAACCACCAGGTATTCCAACAGTGTTAACGGTAACAATTACGCCGTTATTTATAAAAACTCAAACTTGTCATTTTCTTCATCCGACAATTATCTATTATGGGGCCCATAAATGGTTGCGCCGTCGTACGAATATTCCCCGACAGCAAGAATATTCCACGACAAAACGAATGATCCCCGACAAAATGAATATTTTATAACCACTTGCTTATTTTGCAAAATTTTCACATTTCACCCATAACCAAAGTATTATATCAAATTAGCACATTATTATTCACAATAATAATTAGAGAAAATTTGATTTTATTTATAAAAAGTTGGGGTCTTATAACCTCCCCTCCTTATAAAATTTCGTCCTCGAAATTGACGTACGTACCTGGTGTTTCGAAAAGGTGAGGATACCTCGCTTTCATTTCTGATTCCAACTCCCAGGTCATTTCTTCAATAGCATGGTTTCTCCACAAAACCTTAACTTGTGGTATAACCTTCGTGCGTAAGACATACTCTTTCCTATCTAAGATCTTAATAGGTACCTCCTCGTACGTTAAATCTTCGGCTATCTCGTCCGGTTCTAACTCAATAATGTGGTTCGGGTCTTTCACATATTTACGAAGCATAGATATTTGAAAAACATTATGAACACGAGACATGTTTGGAGGTAATGCGACTCTATAGGCCACATTTCCTATTCGGTCAAGAATCTCAAATGGACCAATAAATCTTGGATTGAGCTTTCCCCTCTTCCCAAATCTTGTATCTCCCTCCCATGGAACAATACGTAATAATACATGATCCCCAATATTAAATTCCACGTCCTTTCGATGAATATCAGCATAACTCTTTTGTCGATCATGTGCCATTTGTATACGTTATCGAATCGTTTTGATCTTTTCTGTAGTTATGCGTACCAATTTTGGTCCCAACAATGTTGCTTTTCCCACCTCATCCCAAAGATACTTTGAGCGACACTTTCGTCCCATACAATGCTTCAAATGGAGCCACACCTATACTTGCTCGATAATCATTGTTGTAGGAGAATTCCACCAATGGTAGGTACTTATCCCAACTCCCTTTGAAATCTAAGACACAGAGTCTTAATAGATCTTCAAGAGTTTGAATAGTCCTCTCTGATTGCCCGTCCGTTTGAGGATGGTATGCCGAACTGAATCGTAAATTCGTGTCCATAGCTTTCTGCAAGCTAACCCAAAATCGTGAAGTGAATCTTGGGCCACGATCTAAAACTATGGATACTGGCATGCCATGCAATCTCACAATCTCATTTACGTATATACTAGCAAGACGTTCAAGGGAATGAGTCTCCCATATAGGCAAGAAATGGGCAGACTTGGTTAATCTATCAACAATAACCCAAATTGCATCTATGCCTTCAGAAACCTTGGGAAGACCCGTAACAAAATCCATAGTAATGTGTTCCCACATCCATGTCAGAATCTAAAGTGGTTCCAATGGACCCTTTTGCACTTGATGCTCTGCCTTTACACGTTGACAAGTTCAACACCTCGAGATAAACTCCGCGATCTCTCTCTTCATATTGTTCCACTAAAATGTATTTCGAAGATCATGATACATTTTGGTACTACTAGGATGGATTGCAAATGGTGTGTTGTGTGCCTCCATCATGATTCTATGCTTCAAGTTAGAATCGTTAGGAACACAAAGTCTGGAGTTGACTCGAAGTATTTCTTCTTCATCGATTCTTGCTTCTGGAATAACACCTTCTTGCACTTTCTTCTTCATACGCATCAGCTCCATGTCCGTAGCTTGAGTAGCTTTAACTTTATCGATTAAAGTCGGTTCTACTCGTATGCTTGATATCATCACGTGGGTACTTGGAGCCTTTACCTCTATCTCCATCCTTTGCAAGTCATACAAAATGGGCCTTTGTGTTAACAACATTGAACTCGTACCCGCATATGATCTTCTACTCAATGCGTCAGCTACCACGTTTACTTTTCCTGGATGGTATGGTTGTAATCTTTCAACAACTCGAGCTAACGTCGTTGCCGCATGTTGAGTTCCTTTTGGTGAAGAAATATTTGAGGCTTTTATGATCTGTATAGATCTCCACTTTCTCCCCATACAGGCAGTGTCTCCAGATCTTTAATGCAAAAACGACTGCTGCCAACTCCAAATCATGAGTAGGATAATTCCTCTCATATTCTTTGAGTTGTCGCGAGGCATAGGCTATGACTTTCCCATATTGCATGAGAACATATCCTAACCCTTTACCTGAAGCATCGCTGTAAATAACAAATCCATCCGAACCAGTTGGTATTGTCAGAACAGGTGCCGAAATGAGTCTTCTCTTGAGTTCTTGAAAACTCTTCTCACAATCGTCACTCCAACCGAATTTTTTATCTTTACGAGTCAGCCGAGTTAACGGAGTAGCGATTCAAGAAAATCTTTCCACGAATCTCCGATAATAACCAGCTAAGCCCAGATAGCTACGTACTTCGGTCACCGACTTCGGTTGCTCCCAACTTTGTATTGCTTCAATCTTCGCCGGGTCAACAGATACTCCATGTTTTGACACCACGTGCCCAAGGAATATTACTTCCTCAAGCCAGAACTCGTATTTCTTCAGCTTGGCATATAGCTTGTTATCACGAAGCCTTTACAGTACCCGCTTCAAATGGTGCTCATGATCTTCACGGCTTTTGGAATAGATGAGGATGTCATCAATAAAGACGACAACGAACTGATCCAAATATTCTTTGAACACATGGTTCATCATATCCATGAAAGCAACATGAGCATTATTCAATCCAAAAGACCTGACTAAAAATTCATAATGCCCGTACCGAGTTCTGAAGGCAGTCTTTAGAATATCCTCAGTTTTAATCTTCAGCTGATGATATCAAGAATGAAGATCGATCTTTGAAAAGAATTGTGCTCCTTGCAACTGGTAGAACAAGTCATCAATGCGAGGTAGCGGATACTTATTCTTGATAGTGGCATGGTTCAATTCTCGGTAGTCAATACAAAGTCGCATACTCCCGTCTTTCTTCTTTACGAATAACACAAGAGCATCCCAAGGAGATGTACTAGGACGAATGAAATCGATGTCCAACAACTCCTGTAGTTGGACCTTTCACTCTTGAAGTTCAATAGGAGCCATTCGATATGGGGTTTTAGAAATGGGCTTTGTACCAGGTTCAAGGTCAATAAAGAATTCAACTTCACGTTCTGGGGGTAGACCGGGAAGTTTTTCAGGAAATACGTCAGGAAATTCACTAACAACAAAAAAATTATTCAAATTTGACGTGTTTTTGTTCAAGTCCGTGACATGGGCTAAGAAAGCTTGACATCCGTTTTTCAATAAATGAATAGATTTATGGCTTGATATGACAGTGATTGATTTTAGTGGTTTGGTTGTTTGAATTCACATAACAGGTTGGTTAGGAATATAAAAACTAACAACCTTACGAAAATAATCAATTTTAGCATGATGAGTGGTTAACTAATCAATCCCTAAGATCACATCAAATGCAAGTATTTTCATCGAAATAAGATCGGCAGGTAATGTTATGCTTCCAACTTGAATCAAGCAAGATTTATAAACAGTAGATGTAATGAAAGTTTCTCCTAATGGAGTCTCAACAGATAAGTCAAGGTCTAATTTCTCCGAAGTCAAGTTCAAACGTTGAGCACAAGCAGGAGAGATAAAAGAATGGGTAGAACCGGTATCTAATAAGGTATAAACTTCGCAAGAGTTTATGATTAGCTCACCCGTGATCACCTCGTTTCGGATTTCTCGCATTTTGGCCAGTCACGACAAACGCCCTCCCTTGAACCACCGACTTTATTTTGTCCGTAGTCGCCTTTGGTGTCGCCGTCCCAACTGGACTTGACTTCACTACTCTGGGATAAAAGCCGCTATATGATCGCTCTTTTCCACAACTGAAACACACCTTGAAGGTCAGTGAACAATTTGGACTTATGTGTCCCTCCTCTCTGCATCTGTAGCATCTAACTGGCGGTCGTTTTACTCCCTTATAATTTATTGTTGGTCTTTGGTGTTTATTCTTTGGCGCTTTCCGCTCATTGTTGAATCTCCTCTTTCTGAAATTTCCACTTGACTCACCTCTCCTATTATCATGGCCACGATTACCACCCGAGTGGTTACCTCTTTTGTCTGTATTCTTTCCTCCCCGCTGGTTGTCATTGCTCCGATGACTGCTGCCACCGGTATGACTCTGGTTATGGTCCCTTGGTTGAATATACTCATTATCTCGCTCTAATAATTGAGCCATGTTTACAACATCTGAATATAAAGAAAATTTATGAGAGATAAGATATTGCTGAATCTCAGGTTTTAGACCTCTCAGAAACATCTGCGTCATTCGTTCCTCATTCTCTACTAAATGAGGTGCAAACCTGGATAACTATGCGAAACTTCGCCTCGTACTGGGACACCGTCATGTTGTTTTGTTCCAGTCTAATAAACTCTACCTCCTTCATATGACGAATACTTTCAGGAAAGTACTTGTCGTTAAACAGTTTCTGAAATGTTTCCCAATACATGTTGAGTCGGCGGTGTCAGTGCGCTTCACGACTCCCACCAAGAGTCCCTCCCACCACGGAACATAAAGGTGGCGAATGGAACCTTGTGTTCCTCCGTGCATCCCAAAACATCGAATATCTTGGTAATTTTCTTGACCCACGTTTCCGCCTTTAATCGGATCCGGCTTTCCCGCAAATTCTGGTGGTCCCAACTCCTTGAACTACTTGGTTGTGACAAGCCGCACATTGCTATCATTTCCACCCGTATTTTGTGCACGAGTCTCCATCGTCTGATTTTGCATGAACTGCAAAAAGCTTCTAAACATCCTATCATTCATCATTTGTAACAACCCGATATTTTCTATATAAATAAATATGAAATTTTGCGTATAAATATTTTTTTTTTATTTTAAAGATGAGGATTTGTACAAGATAATGTGTATATGTAATTATGTGGTAAATAAAAAAATATATTTATTACATAAATGTTTATAAATAATTTTATTTTAGAATTATTGATTATTATAAAGTATATTCTTATAATAATTATTTTATAAGCGAAAAATATTTTTATTAATTATTTTTATGAAAATATAATCATATATTATTTAAATAATGTATGAAATGATTTGTAGAATAATTATAATAATTATCTTATTATATGAATTTTAGTACAGATTATTAAGTTAATTATTTTACCTTAATTATTAAGGTTAAATATGAAAGAATAAATCAGATATGGAATCCAAACCCTAATTTTGGATTATTGTCAAGGTATGAGAATAATAATATAATATTAATTATATTTTGATTTTTTCTTTCTTCTTCACGAATAGAACAGGAGCACCCCAAGGAGACGTACTAGGTCGAATGAAACCGATGTCTAACAATTTCTGCAGTTGAGTTTTTAACTCCTGAAGTTAAATAGGAGCCATTCGATATGGGGCTTTGGAAATGGGTTTTGTATCGGGTTCAAGGTCGATACCAAACTCGATTTCACGCACCGGGGTAGGCCAGGAAGTTCTTCGGGGAATACGTCAAGAAATTTATTAACAATAGAAATATCATTCAAATCTTACGTATTTTTGTTTAAATCTGTGACATGAGCTAAGAAAGCTTGACATCCATTTTTTAATAAACGAATAGCTTTATGGCTTCAGATGACCGTGAATGATTTTAATGGTTTGGTTGCTTAAATTCACATAATAGGTTGATTAGGAATATGAAAGCTAACAACCTTACGAAAACAATCAATTTTAGCATGATGAGTAGTTAACCAATCAATCCCTAGAATCACGTCAAATAGAAGTATTTTTAAGGAGATAAGATCGACAGGTAACGTGTGATTACCATTTTGAATTAAATAAGACTTATAAATAGCAGATGTAATGAAGGTTTCTCCCAACGGAGTTTCAACAGATAAGTCAAAGTCTAATTTCTCCGGAGTCAAATTTAAACGTTGAGCGCAAGTAGGAGAAATAAAAGAATGGGTAGAACTGGTATCAAATAAGGTATAGACTTTGCTAGAATTTATGATTAGCTTACCCATGATCACCTCGTTTGGATTCCTTGCTTTTTGGGAGGTTACAACAAACGCTCTCCCTTGAACTACCAGTTTTTTCTTATCTGGGACGGCCTTTGATGCCTCCATCCCAGCTGGACTTGACTTCGGTGCACGAAAAAATTGGGCTAGGTGAACTTCTCTTCCACAATTGTAACATGCTTTGGATTGCTGCATACAGTTTGGACAGATGTGTCCCTCCCCTCCATATTTGTAACATACGACCGACGGTCATTCTCCTTTCTTAACAGCAGGTGCTGGTGCTGACGTCCTTCCATCATTATTGAATCTACTCTTCTTGAAATTCCCACTTTTATTGTCTTGGCCATGATTACCACCGAAGTGGTTACCATTTCTGGCATGTTGACTCCCTCCACGTTTGTTGTCACCGCTTCGATGACTGCTACCACTGATATTATCATTTTGCCGGCTGCTCTCTCTTGGTTGGGTTGACTCGTTATCGCGCTCCAATAACTGAGCCCTATTTACAACATCTGAATACAAACACAGTTTGTGAGAAATTAAGTATTGACGTATCTCAGGTTTCAAACCTCTTAGAAACATCTGCGTCATTCTCTTCTCATTATCAACCAAGTGGGACGCAAACTGGGATAACTCGGGAAAGTACTTGTCGTTGAACAGTTCTTGGAACTTCTCCTAAGACATATTCAGTGCAGCAGGTTGAGTACGCTTTACCGATTCCCACCAGTAATCTGCCTATCCTCGCAACATAAAGGTGGCAAAGGGAACCTTTTGCTCCTCGGAGCATCCCAAGACATCAAATATCTTGGTGATCTACTTTATCCACGTCTCCGCCTTAAGTTGTTTTGGCTCTACAATAAATTCTGGTGGTCCCAGCTCCTTAAACTATTTAGCGGTGACCGTCCGAGAGTTGCCAGTGTTTCCACCTGCATTTTGAACAGGAGCCGCTCTCGCCTGATGTTGCATGAATTACATAAAGCCTATGAACATCCCATCGTTCATCATTTGGTCAGCGTTGTTGTGTTCTTGAGAATTATTGCCATCCTGATGCACATTATCCTGAGTATTGATCGTTGGTGACTCAACGGTCTCATGTGCTTCATTGCTTATCTCAACATTTTTGGATGCCATTTTCAAATACTGCCACAAAACAAGGGTTAATTGACATGTCACATATTATCCCTATACTCTGACCGACCAATTAAATACCAAATAAACTTAGGTAGGCCATACTAGTGAAGGAATTCCCCATCTCTTCCCTCCTAGTTCTTATCTCACATCTCAGCCAGGGATCATATCCCTAAGCATTGATACCAACTGTGATTTCCCCAAAATAGGTATACATCACCCATCTTGAGTCACCAAATACATGGTACAGAATTTAAATACAAACTTCTTTTATACAGTACGACAAAACGTAGCTGAGAGTTTCAAAACGGATAATGTCTTGTAGAGAGTATCCAAACTCAAATAAAGTCCTCATTACAATTATTATCACACTATTTCACTGAATAGTGAGGACTATTAATGCAAACATCTGGACCGTCACTCCGTTCCCCGACTAGTCCCAGCTACGTTCTCATTTCCTGAAGAGAACAATGAAAGCAAAAGGGTCAAGTAAGAAATAAACATCAAGTTTAACTGCAGCGGAACAAGCAATCCATTAGAAGAGTCAAGTAGAGCATGATATCTACTATCTTTTATGACTTAAAAAGTTTATCATCAATTTTATCGCTGAGACTCAACTTAATAAATAAACCATATCATCGAATCATCCCTGCACTATGGGCCAAGGATATTCATGTAATCATCAATGGTCATGATTATACCGAAATATCCCTGGTCATAATCATACCAACAACTGTCCATCAATGCACTACAGGCCAATGATGATTTTTACCACATCATTTGTAACATTACGGTCATGATTATACCGAATAATCCCTGGTCATAATCATACCAATCAATAGTACATCTATGCACGTAAGCCACATATGACTTTTATCACAATATAATCATGAGGATTCTGACAATGATATATGAATTCAATTAAAAGAAAGCAAAGGATAAATTTTTAAAGATTATAACTTAATTTATCCAGAATTCAATAATGTCCAAATTGTCAACATGATACTGCTTTGTGGAGTAAAATTCAAGAATAATATTGTATAAAAAATGATTTGGACAGCAAAGAAATCAATTTTTGTCATGAATAATTCCTCGGTTGAATAGTACCCGAGTGAAAAGTACCCCGTGAATAGTACTTCAGGAATAGTACTCGTGAATAGTACTTTGTGAATAGTACTTTGTGAATAGTACCCCATGAATAGTACTTTGTGAATAGTACCGTAAAAATGAATACTACTCATGGACAGTACTCCGACATGAAAAGCTTAAAATTTAACAAGAATGTGTAGAAAATATCCTTGTGAAACGATACTAGATGAAGTGCAAATTTCAAGGATATACTACTAATTTCACGGAGTATAGAAGCAATACTTTAACAAAATGAGGGTATAATCAAGAATACGAGACGAAATAATATTACTCACATACTACAGAATATGGAAGATAATATTATTCCTATGAATGCTGAAAAAATAATATCCCTTACCTCAGAAGAAGACTGGATGCTGGAATAGTGAGGTAGCAGACTTCTCTTCTACTTTCTCTTTAAAGCTTCTCTCTATAGTTTCTCTCTCTATAATTGCTCTTGTGAGTCTTAGTGAATTGGTGAGAATGAAAGAAGAATGAGCTTCTATTTATAGAAAAACATAGTTTCGATAATTGCACGTTTTGGGGCTCGAAATATTACAGTATAATACCTCCATCTTTTCTTTTATTTTTAATTTAGTCCTGCAAGTATTATCAAACTTGCACCACCTCCCCTAATAGTACATCATGTGAATCAATAGTACAATCATGTGAATAAATAGTATAATCATGTGAAAAAATTAATTACAGTATAATACCTTCATCTATACCTCCATTTTTAATTTAGTCATGCAAGTATTATCAATCTTGCACCATCTCCCCTAATAGTACATGCATGTGAATCAATAGTACACACATGTGAACAAATAGTTATAAACATGTGAATTACAAGCAATTAATTGCTAATTTATCCGATTAATTATCCGATTGGTCAATATACCTCCAGACATCCATTATTATCGAAATAGATGTCGATTTCCACTAACACTAGTAATCCCAACACAATAGAAATATCAATTTCATCTTTAATCAACACGAACTTATTCATCAATAATATTATAACTCATAATATTTAACAACCAGATCATTCCCAGGAAAGAGGGGGCTTTTCGATAAGGATTTCTCCCTATTGACGCGCATTTAGGTGACCAAACCTCTCCTTAATAGAACTTTCTAGACATTGTCAATATTGCAAATAATAATATGAATAACTTTGTCATCTCAATTATTGATTTAATAATATAAGATATTATGCAGATGATACTGTAACAATAATTGAATAAATAATATGAGAGATATTATGCAGTAACTACTGTAGCAATAATTGAGTATAACTGGGTGACTTCTCATGTAAGCATCAATAATCAATACCGTGTGCTACTATGCAACCATGAGTATTACTGTACTTTTACCACCGGGTAGTTCAACAGTTTAATAGTAAAACTTTCGCCGTTAGTTTTAGAAAAAGATAATTTTGTTGTTTTCTAACAACGACAATACTTCCGTTGTGGGGTCCACCAATGATTGTGTCGTCGTACGAATATTCCCTGTTAAAATGAATATTCCCCGACCAATCGAATATTATATAACCACTTGCTTACTTTGCAAAATTTGTAAATAATACCCACAACTATAACATTATATCAAATCCACACCATAATATTCAAAAATATATTTTGAGAAAAATTAATCTTTATTCATAAAAGTTGGGGTCTTACAATCGTGATCTTCGACATACATTTTGGTGGAGCAATATAAAAAGAGAGATCGCGAAGTATATCTCAAGGTGTCTAACTTGTCAACGTGTCAAGGCACAGCATCAAGTGCCAAAAGGTCCATTGTAACCACTTGAATTTCCAGAACAGAAGTGGGAGAACATTACCATGAATTTCGTTAGTGGTCTTCCCAAGGTTTCTCAAGGCATAGATGCAATTTGAGTCATTGTCGATAGATTAACCAAGTCTGCTCATTTCTTACCTATACGAGAAACTTATTCACTTGAACATCTTGCTCGTATATACATAAATGAGATTGTAAGACTGCATGGTATGCAAGTATCCATAGTTTCTGATCGAGACCCAAGATTAACTTCACGATTTTGGGTCGGTTTGCAGAAAGCTATGGGCACAAATTTATGATTCAGTTCTGTATATCTTCCTCAAACGGATGGGAAGTCGGAGAGAACTATTCAAACTCTTGAAGATCGATTAAGACTATGTGTCCTAGACTTCAAAGGAAGTTGGGATAAGTTCTTGTTATTGATGGAATTCTCCTACAACAACAGTTATCAAGCAAGTATAGGCATGGCTCCATTCGAGGCATTGTATGGATGAAAGTGTCGTTCTCCAGTATGCTAGGACGAGGTCGGTGAAGCAACGTTGTAGGGACCATAAATGGTACGTATGACTACGAAAAAGATTCAAATGATCCTGCAACGTATACAAACCTCACAAGATCGACAAAAGAGTTATGTTGATCTTCATCGAAGGGAAGTGAAATTTAATGTTGGAGACCATGTATTGTTATGTGTTGTTCCATGGAAAGGAGTTACGAGATTTGGTAAGAGATGAAAGCTCAACCCTCGATTCATTGGCCCATTTAAAATTCTCGACCGAGTAGGAACTGTGGCCTATAGACTTATTTTACCGTCAAGTATGTCTCGTGTTCATAACATTTTTCACATATCTATGTTATGTAAATACGTGGAAGACCCGAATCACAATATTAAATTAGAACTAGATGAGATAGCGGAAGATTTAACGTATAAAGAGGTACCTGTTAAAATCTTGGATAAAAAGGAACATATTCTACGCTCAAAGGTTATACCTCAAGTCAAAGTTTTGTGGAGACACCACGATATTGAGGAAATGACCTGGGAGTTAGAATCTGAAATGAAAACAAGGTATCCTCACCTCTTCGATATACCAGGTACGTAAATCAATTTTGAGGACGAAATTTCATAAGGAGGGGAGATTGTAAGACCCCAAATTTTATGAAATGAAAGTATTCATTTTTCTTATAATTATTATTCTATTTAGTAAATGGTTAAATTGATAAAATGTTAAAGTTAAGAGTGATATGTAAAAATTTTACAAAATAAGCAAGTTGATATAAAATATTCGTCGTGTCGGGGAATATTCGTTTGGTCGGAGAATATTCTTTTTGTCGAGAAATATTCGTACGAGGACACAATCATTGGTAGACCCCATAATGGAATAACTGTCGGATATAGAAAGCGATAGAAATAACCTTTTTATAAAAATAACGACAAAACTTTTTACCGTTAAACTGCTGAAATATCTGGTGAGAAAAGTACAGTAATACGTGTGGTTGCACAGTAGCACACAATATTGCACAGTATCTCTGATTATTGATGTTTACGTAAGAAGTCACTCAGTTTTATTCAATTATTGCAACAGTAGTTGCTGCATAATATCTCATATTATTGATTCAATTATTATCACAGTATCATCTGCACAATATTTTATATTATTAAATCAATAATTGAGACGATAAAGTTATTTATATTATTATTTGCATTAGTGACAATGTCTAGAAAGTTCTGTCAAGGAAATGGGTTTGGTCACCTAATTGTGCGCCAATAAGGAGAAGTCCTTATCGGAAAGCCCCTCTTTCATGGGAATGATCTGGTTGTTAATATTGTGAGTTATAATATTAGTAATGAATAATTGTTGAAATATTAAAAATGTGTTCATTGAAGATAAGTGAATTACAAAATTTAAAGGGGAATAATGCAAGCTTGGAAAACTTTAGGGGTACCAAAGTATAATAAGTTAACCAATCCATGTGAACTTGAATCAACCAATCAAAGAAGAGATGATGCAAGCATGATGTAAGCATGGCATCATCATGAGGTAAGCAATGACATCATCATGATGTAAGTAATGATGTCACCTGGACTAAGGTGCAATTATTGAGGTACTAAACTGTAATAAGCCGAGCCCTTAATGTGCAATTATCGAAAACTATGTTTTCCTATAAATAGAAGCTCATTTCTTCTTTCATTCTCACCAATTCACTAAGACTCACAAGAGAAACAGTAAAGAGAAAAACTATAGAGAGAAAGAAGAAGAGTATTCTGCTACTTCACTATTGCAGTATCCATTCTTCTATTAAGGTAAGGGGTATTATTTCTTTTCATATTCTTAAATCAAAACTTACTATGGTAAGTATTGCTTCTATATTCCCTGAAATTAGTGAAATATCTTTGAGTTTTACGCTTCATCTAGTATCGTTTCATTGAAATAGTGGTCTAAACTTTCTTATTAAATTTCAATATTTTCACACGAAGTACTATTCACGGGTTACTATTCACTCGGGTACTATTCACTCGGGTATTATTCACTCGAGGATTCGAGGTACTTTGCATGATGGGATACTATTCATTTGGTACTATTCACTTGGGTGCTATTCACTCGGGGTACTATTCACGGGGTACTATTTACGACAAAAATTGATTTCTTTTCTGTCCAAATTAATTTTAATACTATTCGTGATGTATCTTCTTCAATCCCTCGTTGAAGTTGATGAAGCTTAACGAAGTAAGGCCCTTAGATTTAAAACCTAAGAACTGATTTATGTCAGCGGCTTCCAGTCGAATCGATACTCCTTTAACATTTGTGGTGAGGACATCGTCTTTGCAGACTCCATTAGTATAAAACTCCTTCACCAATTTGGGATAGATCCTCGTACTGGTTCCCAGAGCTTCTTGTAGTCCTGCTTTCTTTAGAAGAGAGAGGATTCTGTGATATTTTGGCTCGACATCCTTGAATTCTTCAAAGTATAGCTGGTGTCCAGTAATCACGATTGAAGATGCCATTGATTTCTTTGATTTGCCTGAAACAATCGAGATTAACTGAGTGCTCTATAACTCAAATCTAGGGTTTAAAGAGAGGAATGGTCTTTTGAAATTCAAAGGTGAACTGTTAAAAGACATTTTCAAATTTTATTTGTAACTTCCCTCCTCACGATCTGTAGAGTGGGACACGTGTCGAGTTCTGTAGGGCTCTATAATTTGAAATAGTGTGAAAAGTAATGATCTACTTTTAGCTCCCCCTGAGCTAGTGTATCCTTTAGGACGACTACAATTGTTGAGTTCATTGTTAAACCTACTCCACGATCATTGTCTCTCCGGGTTCTTGTGACGCACTCTGAATTAGCATCCCTTCTGGGTTAATATGGCTCAGGAAGGGCCAACCTCTTAGTCTAAAACTAAGGGTCAGGTTTGTCCCTAAGGCACTTATCATAAAGGCTACTTAGTCTTGATAGAAATGATATCATCACAGTGGGCTTCTCTGCCATGTCGAGATTGATCCATGATCGTTGTTTCTCTTAGTCATCTCTATAATTTTAACATAGCCTTTTTATCTGCATGGTTAGCACTAACTAGAGCATAGAGTTTATGGTTTTAGATTTAGCATACCTAACTCACTTATCAATTTATTAAATCTGAGACATCTAAGGGTTTCATAAAGACATCAGGAAGTTAAGTTTTTAGTAGGGATGTATTGTAAAGATATAGTTCCATTTTGTACATGATCCCTAATAAAATGATATCTTATTTCTATATGCTTAGTCCTAGAATGCATGATAGGATTATGTGTTATTGCTATGGCACTTATGTTATCACAGTGAACAGGTATAGACTTGAAGTCAAACCCATAGTCTTCTAGTTGGTTCTTCATCCATAAGATTTGAGCACAACAGTTGCCTGCAGTAATGTATTCAGCTTCTGCTTTTAAGGTTGATACTGAATTTTGCTTCTTGCTAAACCAGGACACAAGTGTGTTTCCTAGCAGTTGACAAGTGCCACTGGTACTTTTTTCTATCAATTTTACAGCCTACAAAATCAGCATCTGAATATCCTATCAGTTCAAAGGAGGACTCCGTGGGATACCAAAGTCCCAAGTGAGGTGTGCCTTTGAGATACTTGAAAATTCTCTTTACATCAATTAAGTGTGATTCCTTATTAGCTTGAAATCTAGCACATATACATATTGCAAACCCTTTGTCTGGTCTACTGGCAGTTAGATATAGAAGAGAACCTATCATACCTCTGTATTAAGTAATGTCAATATATTTACCTTTCTCATCTTTGTCAAGCTTAGTTACTGGAGTAATTAGTGTTTTCATGGGAGAGGCTGATTCCATGTCATACTTCTTAAGTAAGTCTTTAATGTACTTAGCTTAGTTAATGAAGATATCTTCATCAGTCTGCTTCACTTGCAGTCCAAGGAAGAAATTTAGCTCACCCATCATACTCATTTCAAACTTGCTCTGCATAAGCTTAGAAAATCTCTTGCACAGATTTTCATTAGTAGAACCGAAGATAATATTATCGGCATATATTTGAACTAGTAAAACTTTATCTTTGTGCTTCCTAAGAAATAATGTGGTATCTACATTTCCTCTAGTGAATCTTTTTCAATAATAAAGTTAGTTAGTGTTTCCTACCATGCTCTAGGTGCTTGTTTAAGTCCATATAAGGCTTTATCTAATCTATAGACATAATTAGAGAGAGTTAGATTGATGAAACCTAGAGGTTGCTCCACATATACTTCTTCTTGAAGTTCACAATTTAGAAATGCACTCTTGACATCCATCTGGAAAACTTTGAACTTCATATGGGCAGCAAAGGCACGAAATATCCTGATAGCTTCTAGTCTGACAACAGGTGCGAAGGTCTCGTCGTAGTCGATGCCTTCTTCTTGGGAATAGCCTTTGGCCACTAGTCTTTCTTTGTTCCTTGTGATCACCCCATATTCATCCTTTTTATTTTGAAAAACCCATTTGGTGCCAATAACTGGGTGACTTCTTGGTCTAGGAACTAATCTCTAGACTTTACTTCTTTCAAACTGATTCAGCCCCTCTTGCATGGCTTCTATCCAACTCAAATCTTTCATAGCATCTTCTATCTTATTGGGTTCCATTTGGGACAGAAAACTCAGATAGAAACACTCATTCTGGGTGGTAGATCTCGTCTTGACTCTTGCATTTGGGTCTCCAATGATCAGGTCTTGAGTATGATCTCTTGCCCATCTATTCCCTGTTGGAACATCTGTTCTGGTGCCTTTTTGTCTGAATTCTTCAAGATCAACTTCTATCTCTTGTTATAGAGGTTCGTCGTCTGGTGTAGCTCTCTCCACAATCTCTTCTTCAGGCTCAATGATTTCATTTTCTAGGGCTGCGATCATGGTGTTGGGCTCGACCACCTCATTCGTAGTGTATGGGTCGTCGATTGCAGTACCTTGTGGTACTGACTTGTCTAAGTCTATTTCATCAAAGATGATGTGAATCGAGACTTCAACACTTAGCATCTTCTTGTTGAACACTCTATAGGCCTTGCTGTCTGTGGCATATCTAAGAAAGATTCCTTCGTCTGAATTGGGTTGGAACTTAGTTAGATATTGTTTTTCATTGTTGAAAATGTAGCATGCACAGCCGAACATATGGAAATAACTGACATTTTGCTTTTTTCATCTCCACATCTCATAGGGAGTCTTCTCTAGTGTAGAGTGAACAAGAGACCTGTTCTGAGTGTAGCACGTAGTGTTGATAGCGTATGTCCAGAAGTATTCAGGAAGATGAGTTGCTGCTAGTAGAGTCCTTTCATCTTCAATCAGCATTTTGTTCTTCCTTTCAACTACTCCGTTTTGCTGTGGAGTTGGTGGAGCTGAGAAGTTATGACTGATGTCATTGTTTGCGCAAAACTAATCCAACTCAGAGAAGTCGAACTCTCTTCCATGATCATCTCTTATAGCCTTGATCTTCTCTCCTTTTTCGTTCATCACCAGCTTGAACATCATGATGAGTTGAGAGCTTGTTTCATCTTTAGAATTTAGAAAGAACACCCATGTGAATCTGGTGTAGTCATCCACTATGATCAATGAGTATCTCTTCCCTCCAAGGCTTATAGTTGGAATTGGCCAAAAAAAATCCATGTGAAGTAACTGTAGGGGCTTATCAATTGAGTTGACTACTTTGCCTGTGAATGAGCTCCTAGTTTGCTTTCCAAGCTGACAGCCATTGTATGACCTTTCTTTGACAAAGCTGAGCTTGAGTAAACCTACTACTAGATCTTTGGAAGCCAGTTTTAACATACTCTTGAAGTTGAGATGAGGCAACCTTCTATGTCACAGCTAGCTCATTTCTTCAGAGGCTTTAACAAGAAAGCATATTGTCTCATCATAACTCAGTTGAGCAAGATTAACAGTATAGATGTTCCCTTCTCTTGTTCAGGTCAGCTTTATAGAATAGGTCTTTAGATCTCTGACTTGACACTGATTGTTGAGGAAGGTGACTTGATGACCCTTGTCGTAGAGTTGGTTGATGCTCAGAATATTGTGCTTTAGTCCTTCCACATAGGCTACTTTACTGAAGGACACTACACCATTCCCAGTCGAGCCATATCATCTTGTCTTTCCAGAGTCGTTGTCTCTAAAGATGACTATTGGGCCCTCATTCTTTGTGAAGTTAGACAAGAGGGGTTTGTTCCCGGTCATGTGCCTTGAGCATCCACTGTCTAGATACCAAATTATGATCGTGGAGCTTTGTTCCTGCAGTAAGGTTAAACTTTCATTTTTGGTACCCAGACTTGCATGGGTCCTACTTCATTAGTACCCTTGGGGACCCATATCTCCTTGACTTTGGGTTTATTATGCTGAGGATTGTAGTAACATTCTGCAGCCTTATGACCATATTTATCACATACAAAGCATCTAGCATGATGCATGCTTGTGTGTAGATTCTTTCTCCATTTGGACTTATGTGGATTCTTGGTGGTCTTTCCCTTACATTAATTCTTCTTTTTCCATGAACCCTTATGATTTATGATTTGTGATGAGTGAAACTCAACTCTACTATTCCTTCCTGGTTGGTTCGTGAAGTTGGTTTTACTTAACTCCACGATCCTTCGAGGTTGGAGAGTAGTGACTAAGTTACTCTTCTCTTTCTGAACCCCAGGCCAGCATGGGTTCCGTTATGTCTTGGAACATGACTCGGATCAGAAGAGATGCACTGGTTCTTCCTTCTGTGAGGATTTCACAAATTTAACGCTTCTATTAAAATTTGAAGACCTACTAATGTTAGTTTCCTTTAGCTTTTCCATATATGATTCTGAGGTAGATTCCCCAAAACCTAAACATGTTCTGTGAGATGCACTTCTCTGACTGGAGATCAGGGAGTCCATGGATGAAGAGGATCTATTCCACATTAAGATTGTCTTTTCTAGTTCCTCAATCTTAGAGGTTAGATTTGACTCTCTTTGTGTGTTGAGTTCATTGGTCTGTCTTAAAGGTTTATTCTCAGCCTCAAATTTAGAGAGAGAAGTAGTACTTAGTAGAGTTGTCTCTAGTTCTACTTGAACTTTCTCTTTCTCTTTTTAAAGAAGAGAATAATCTTTAGATATAACTCTAAACCTCTTCATGTATTGATGCAAATAAGATGTTATGTCATGTAGTGCAGTTCTTAAATCATCAATGTTTACATCCGGAGAATTAAAGTCGAATACCTCATCGATACTTAGTTCATGATGGTTAGTGTTTTTCTTGTCCTTTGCATTTTTGGCCATTAGACATAGATTTGCTACTTGAGGCTCTTCATCATCTCCAGACTCAGGAGTTGTGTCATTGTCCGATTCACTCCATGATCCTCCGGCAACAAGACCTTTGTCTTTCATCTGGAGCTTTTTGTAGCCTTTGAACTCCTTCTTTGGATTTGTTTTCCTCTTCAGCTCTTCTCTAAGAGGTTTATTGCAGTTTGCAATGAAATGACAGGCTTCTTGCAATTGTAGCATAATTCGTTGATCTGCTCCTTGCTGGTGTTGTTGTTGAATCTCTTAGGTATGTTGCTTTTGCCTTTCTGCATTAACCTTTTGAGTCTTCTTACCAGTATTGGAATGTCCTCATCATCATCTTCCTAAGAGTCAGATTCATTTTCAACATGAGCTTTGGAGATGGTTTCTGTTGCCTTGAGAACAACTCCTTTGTCCTTCTTTCTTCCTTCAGACAGAGTCTCTGCTCATTGGGTCAGCTCTAGTTTGTAGGTAAGAAGGTTGTCATAGAGTTATTGAACTGTCATTTCATACATGTTCTTGGATTCTCTGATGGCAGTGGTTTTGACATCCCACTTGCTCGGTAAAGCCTTCATGAACTTTATTGTGACGCCCCCAAAATTGGTATACATCACCCATTCTGAGTCGCCAAATACATGATACATAAATTAAATACAAACTTCTTTTATACAATACGACAACAACGTAACTTGGAGTTTTTACACGAATATTGTCTCATAGACAGTATTCAAACTCAAATGAAATCCTCATTACATTTATTATCACACTATTTCATAAAATAGTGAGGACTACTATAGCCACCATCTCGGACTGTCACTCTGTTCCCCGACTAGTCTCGACTACATTCTCATTTCCTGAAGAGAACAATGAAAGCAAAAGGGTGAGCTCAACTAGCCTAGTAAAAAATATTATGACTAAGATAATGCAGAATAATTTAATGTTAGCCTTCAACAATGTTAAACTAATAAAAATACAATAAACATCAAGTTTAACTGCAGCGGAACACGCAATCCATTAGAAGAGTCAAGTAGAACATAATATCTACTATCTTCTATGAATTATAAAGTTTTTCATCAACTTTATTGCTGAGACTCAGCTTAATAAATAAACCACATCATCGAATCATCCCTGCACTACGGGCCAAGAATATTCATGTAATCATCAATGCTCATGATCATACCAACAACTGTCCATCAATGCACTACGGGCCAATGAGGACTTACCACATCATTTGTAACATTACGGTCATGATTATACCGAATAGTCCCTGGTCATAATCATACCAATCAATAGTGCATCTATGCACGTAAGCCACATATGACTTTTATCACTATATAAGCATGGGGATGATGACAATGATATAAGAATTCAATTAAAAGAAAGCAAAGGATAAATTTTTAAAGATTTATAATTTAATTTATCCAGAATTCAATAATGTCCAAATTGTCAACATGATACTACTTTGTGGAGTAAAATTCAATTTTTGTCATGAATAATTCCTCGGGTGAATAGTACTTGAGTGAATAGTACCCCGTGAATAGTACTTCAGAAATAATACTTTGTGAATAGTACTCGTGAATAGTACTTTATGAATAGTACCTATAAATTATACTTTGTGAATAGTACCCCGTGAATAGTATTCCAGCATAAAAATATCAATAATTATCAAGAATGCTCAGAATAATATTTTTATGAATAGGTACTTGATGAAGCGCAAATATCAAAGATATTCTACTAATTTCACAGAGTATAGCAGCAATACTTCAACAGAATGAGTGTAGAATTAGGAATACGAAATGAAATAATATTACTCGCATACTACAGAGTATGGAAGAAAATATTATTTCCTACAAATGCTGAACAAAAATAATATCCCTTACGAATAAGAAATAAATAAAATCTCTTACGAATAAGAAATAAATAACATCCCTTACCTTAGAAGAAGACTAGATACTGGAATAGTGAAGTAGTAGACTTCTCTTCTTCTTTCTCTCTATAGCTTCTCTATCTATAATTGCTCTTGTGAGTCTTAGTGAATTGGTGAGAATGAAAGAAGAATGAGCTTCTATTTATAGGTAAATATAGTTTCGATAATTGCACGTTTTGGGGTTCGAAATATTACAGTATAATACCTTCATCTTTTCCTTCATTTTTAATTTAGTCCTGCAAGTATTATTAAACTTGCACCACCTCCCCTAATAATACATGAATGTGAATCAATAGTACATTCATGTGAATCAATAGTTCTATACATGTGAAAAAAATAGTTACGGTATAATACCTTCATCTATACCTCTATTTTTAATTTAGTCATGCAAGTATTATCAATCTTGCACCACCTCCGCTAATAGTACATGCATGTGAACAAATAGTTATAAACATGTGAATTAATAATAATTAATTGCTCATTTATCCGATTAATTACCCGATTGGTCAATATAACCTCCAGAAATCAATTATTATCGAAATAAATGTCGATTTCCACTAACACTAATAATCCCAACACAATGGAAATATCAATTTCATCTTTAATCAACACAAACTTATTCATCATTAATATTATAACTCATAATATTTAACAACCAGATCATTCCCAGGAAAGAGGGGGCTTTCCGATAAGGATTTTTGCCTATTGGCGCGCAATTAGGTGACCAAACCTCTCATTGACAGAACTTTCTAGACATTGTCAATATTGCAAATAATAATATGAATAACTTTTTCGTCTCAATTTTTGATTTAATAATATAAAATATTATGCAGATGATATTATGACAATAATTGAATCAATAATATGATATATATTATGTAGCAATTACTGTAGTAATAATTGAGTATAATGAGCGACTTCTCACGTAAGCATCAATAATCAATACCGTGTGCTACTATGCAACCACGCGTATAAATATTCTTTTACCACCGGGTATTTCAACAGTATAACGGTAACACTTTCGCCGTTATTTTTATAAAAAAATAATTATGTTGTTTTCTAACTTCGACAATAATTTCGTTTGTGGGGTCCACCAATGATTGTGTCTTCGTACGAATATTCCCCGACCAATCGTATATTTTATAACCACTTGCTTACTTTGCAAAATTTATAAATATTACCCACAACTATAACATTATATCAAATCCATACCATAATATTCAAAAATATATTTTGAAAAAAATTAATCTTTATTCATAAAAGTCGGGGTCTTACAACCTCCCCTTCTTATGAAATTTCGTCCTCAAAATTAGGGTGCGTATCTGGTATGTTGAAGAGGTGAGGATACCTTGACTTCATTTCAAATTCTAACTCCCAGGTCATTTCCTCGACATTGTGGTTTCTCCACAAAACTTTGACTTAAGGTATAACCTTGGAGCGTAGAATATGATCCTTCTTATCCAAGGTTTTAACAGGTACCTCTTCATAAGTTAAATCTTCTGCTATTTCATCCGGTTCTAATTCAATAATGTGGTTCGGGTCTTTCACATATTTACGTAACATAGATATATGAAAAATGTTATGAACACGAGACATACTTGGTGGTAAGGCGAGTCTATAGGCCACATTTCCTCTCTTTCCAAATCTCGTAACTCCTTTCCATGGAGCAACACGTAACAACACATGATCTCCAATATTGAATTTCACGTCATTTCGATGAAGATCAACATAACTCTTTTGTCGATCTTGTGAGGTTTTTATACGTTGTCGGATCGTTTGAATCTTTTCCGTAGTCATACGTACCAACTCTGATCCCAACAACACTACTTCACCCACCTCATCTCAGCATACTAGAGGACGACACTTTCTTCCATACAATGCCTCAAATGGAGCCATGCCAATACTTGCTTGATAACTGTTGTTATAAGAAAATTCCACAAATGGCAAGAACTTCTCCCAACTTCTTTTGAAGTCAAGGACACAGAGTCTTAATAAATATTCAAGAGTTTGAATAGTCCTCTCCGACTGCCCTTCCGTTTGAGGATGATATGTCGAACTAAATCATAAATCCGTGCCCATAGCTTTTTGCAAACTAACCCAAAATTGTGAAGTGAATCTTGGGTCTCGATTAGAAACTATGGATACTGGCATACCATGCAGTCTTATAATCTCATTTATGTACATAAGAGCAAGACGTTCAAGTGTATAAGTTTCTCGTATCGATAAGAAATGAGCAGACTTGGTCAATCTATCAACAATGACCCAAATCACATCTATGCCTTGAGAAACCTTAGGGAGACCAGTAACGAAATCCATGGTAATGTGCTCCCACTTCCATTCTAGAATTTCAAGTTATTGCAATTGACCTTTTGGCACTTGATGCTCCGCCTTGACTCGTTGACATGTTAGACACCTTGAGATAAACCCCACTATCTCTCTCTTCATATTGCTCCACCAAAATGTTTGTCGAAGATCACGATACATTTTGGTACTCCTAGGATGGATTGCAAATGGTGTGTTGTGTGCCTCTATCATGATTTTATACTTCAAGTCAGAATCGTTAGGAACACAAAGTCTGGAGTTGACTCTAAGTATTCATTCTTCATCGATTCTTGCTTCCAGAATAACACCTTCTCGCACTTTCTTCCTCATACGCATCAGCTCCAGGTCTGTAGCTTGAGCAACTTTAACTTTATCGATTAAAGTCGATTCTACTCGTATATTTGCCATCATCACATGGGTCCTTGGAGTCTTTAACTCTATTTCCATCCTTTGTAAGTCATACAAAATGGGCCTTTACGTTAACAATATCGTATTCGTACCCGCATATGATATTCTACTCAATGTGTCAGCTACTACGTTCACTTTTCCAGGATGGTATTGAATGGTATGATCATAATCTTTCAATAGCTCAAGCCAGCATCGTTGCCGCATATTGAGTTCCTTTTGAGTGAAGAAATATTTGAGGCTTTTATGATCCATATAGATCTCCACCTTCTCTCAATACAGGTAATGCCTCTAAATCTTAAGCGCAAAAACGACAGCTGCCAACTCTAGATCATGAGTAGGATAATTCATCTCATATTCTTTGAGTTGTCGTGAGGCATAGGCTATGACTTTCCCATGTTGCATGAGAACACATCCTAACCCTTTGCCTAAAGCATCAGTGTAGATGACTAATCCCTCCGAGTCAGATGGTATTGTCATAATAGGTGCTGAAATGAGTCTCCTCTTGAGTTCTTGAAAACTCTTCTCATATTCCTCGTTCCAACCGAATTTATATCTTTCCGAGTCATCTGAGTTAATGGAGTAGTGATTCGAGAAAACCCTTCTACGAATCTCTGATAATTGTGAGACCCCAAATTTTATGAATAAAGATTTAAGTTTCTCGAAATATTTTTTTTTAATATTATGGTGTGGATTTGATATAATGTTATAGTTGTGGGTAATATTTACAAATTTTGCAAAGTAAGCAAGTTGTTATAAAATATTCGATTGGTCGAGGAATATTCTTTTTGTCGGGGAATATTCGTACGACGACACAATCATTGGTGGACCCCACAACAGAATTATTGTCGGAGTTAGAAAACGATAGAAATATCTTTTTATGAATATAACGGCAGACGTTTTACCGTTAACTGTTAAATCACCCGGTGATAAAAGTACAGTAATACGCGTGGTTGCATAGTAGCACACAATTTTGATTATTGATGCTTACGTGAGAAGTCACTCAGTTTTACTCAATTATTACTACAGTAATTGCTGCATGGTATCTCATGTTATTTGATTCAATTATTGTCGATATTTTATATATTAGTAAATCAATAATTGAGATGACAAGTTATTCTAATTATTATATGCATAATTAACAATGTCTAGAAAGTTTTGTCGAGGAAAGGGGTTTGGTCACCTAATTGCGCGCCAATAGGGAGAAATCCTTATTGGAAAGCCCTCTCTTTCCTGGGAATGATCTAGTTGTTAATATTGCGAATTATAATAATGATGATAAATATTGTTAAAAATATTGAGGTGATTTTTATGAAGTATTGTTGTAAATATTAACGTATTATTTGGACCTCCATTTACCCATTTTTCAAAATAATCGATAGAAATTTATTATTTATAATAAAGGTGGGGCCCACATGTGGGGGCCACATATGGGACCCACGTGTGAAAGAAATGGATGAAATGAAATTTGGGGTGGGGGGGGGGGTGGGGGGGGGGGGGGAGAAACGTATTTGGGAGGAATTGTTATTTATAACATGTGGTTATATATATATATATATATATATATATTAGTTTTTGTTTTTATGTATATATATATATATATTTATGTATATAATTGTTATATACTTATATATATATATATATATATATATATATATATATATATATATATATATATATATATATATATATATATATGTCGATGAAGTGTGTGGGAAAGAGGAAAGGCATCACACGTATGCTTAGTGATGTGTAATTTATAAAATATATTATATACATACATATATATATATATATATTATATAAAGTTTTGTTTTATTAGATTATAAATAGAATATATTATATTTTATTGTGCATAGTACATTATAGTAAAATCAAAAATTTTAAAATTTTTAGCCGGTGAACGCCCGTGACTTCCTCCTTCACTGTGCATCCAAATAGTATCCTTTCCATTCTCCTATAAATAGGATGCTTAGTTAGAATTGAAAATCACACCAGAATCAGAGAATTCTTCTTCTATAATATTGAACGTATTTTTTCGAGTTTTAGGAACCTTTGAGTGTAGAAAACAGTAAATGTTTTCTTCAAGAATATATCCGCTATACCAGTCAGAATTGCTTTCTTTTTGAGGTAAGGGATATTATTTCTTTCGTATTCATGAAGAGAATTATTTTCTTTCAATACTCGTAAGGGGTATTATTTATTTCATATCTGAAGAGATATTATTTTTCGTATTCGTATTTCGTTCAATATTTGCAAGAAAAATTATTTTCATTTAATATTCGTAAGGAATATTCTATTCGTTCAATATTCGAAATGAATATTTTTTTTTTAATATTCGTAAGGGATATTATTTTTGTTCAGTATTCGTATAAAATAATATTTTCTTCCATACTCTGTAATATGTAAGTAATATTATTTCGTTTCAGATTATGAATTATATACTCATTTTGTTAAGTTTTAGCTTCTATACCCCATGAAATTAATAGAATATCCTTGATATTTGCGCTTCATCCAGTATATTTTCATAGAAATATTATTCTGAGCATTCTTGATAAGTTTTAACTTTTTCATGCCAGAGTACTATTCATGAGTTACTATTCACGAGCTACTATTCACGAGTTACTATTCGCGAGTTACTATTCACGGGTTACTATTCACAACAAAAATTGATTTCTTTTCGGTCCAAATCATTTTTGATACATTATTATTCTTGAATTTTACTCCACAAAGCAGTATCATGTTGACAATTTGAACGTTATTTAATTATGGATAAATTAAATTATAAATCTTTACAATTTATCCTTGAACTTGTTTTTTTGAATTATTATGTCATTGTCATCATCCTCATGCTTATATTGTTATGAAAGTCATCTTTGGCCGTAGTGCATAGATGGACTTGGTATGATTATGACCAGGGATTATTCGGTATAATTATGACCGTAATGTTACAAATGATGTGGTAAAAGTCCTCATTGGCCCGTAGTGCATTGATGGACAGTTTTTAGTATGATTATGGCCATGGATTCTCTTCAGCCAAGGGTGCAAAGATGAATTGTTTTATGGCATAATCGTGACCGTTGATGAAAACACGATTATCTTTGGCCCGTAGTGCATGGATAATTCGTGGTCGTGATACTAAAGAATATCCTTGACCTGTAGTCCAGGGATGATTCGATGATGTGGATTATTTATTAAGCTGAGTCTCAGCGATAAAGTTGATGAAAAACCTTTTAAATCATAGAAGATAGTAGATTTTATGCTCTACTTGACTCTTCTAATGGATTGCTTATTCCGCTGCAGTTGTTGATCTAAAACTTGTTGTCTATTATATTTTATTAGTTGTTATACTGTTGAAGGCTAAGGATAATTTATTCTGCATTATCTTAGTCATAATATTTCTTACTGGGCTAGTTGAGCTCACCCTTTCTTTCACTGTTCTCTTCAGGAAATGAGAATATAGTTGGGACTAGTCGAGAAATGGAATGACGGTCCAGATGGTTGCATTAGTAGGTCTCACTATTTTGTGAAATAGTGTGATAATAATTGTAATAATATTGAATTTGAGTTTGTATATTGTCTAGAAGAAAATATTCGTGTTGAAACTCTCACCTAATATTTTGTCGTACTTTACACGACATGTGTATAATTAAGTTGTATTTGAATTTTGTACCATGTATTTGGAGACTCAGAATGGGTGATGTATACCTATTTTGGGGGCGTCACAATAATAACTAGCTAAGTCGAGAAAGCTACGTACTTCGGTCACTCACTTAGGTTGCTCCTAGCTTTGAATTGCTTCAATCTTTGTCGGGTCAATAGATATTCCATGATTTGATATCACGTGCCCAAGGAATGCTACTTCCTCAAGCCAGAACTCGCATTTCTTCAACTTGGCATATAGCTTGTTTTCACGAAGATTTTGGAGTATCAACCTCAAGTGTTGCTCATGATCTTCACGGCTTTTGGAGTATATGAGGATGTCATCAATAAAGACCACCACGAAATGATCCAAATATTCCTTGAATACTCGGTTCATCATATCCATTAAGGCAGTAGGAGCATTAGTCAATCCAAAAGACATGACTAGGAATTCATAATGCCCGTACCGAGTTCTGAAAGCAGTGTTTGGGATGTCATTGGTTTTAATCTTTAACTGATGATATTTGGAACGAAGATCGATCTTTGAAAAGAATTTGGCGCCTTGCAACTGGTCAAAAAGTTTATCAATGCGAGGCAACGGGTACCTATTGTGAGGGCCCCGAATTCGAGGTCCTGAATCACCGCGGATCCGGTTCGATCATTCTAACACTATTACTATATTTGCGAAAGATATAAACATAAATTGTTTATACATTAAACTTACACACTTTTCCCAAAGGTCGAGTAACCTTAACTTATACACAATTCATCACTTGTCTAATACATAACATTATCATTATACAATACTATTACAAATTTAATCGCACAAATTAACTTTACGTTGGAACTGTCTTTAACCTTTCCTTGTATCCGACGTATTCGCCTTAATCTGCAATGTTTATCATGATATAGCAAGGGTGAGCATAAGATTGTCCAACAAGTTTAAGTTCAATAATTTAACGATATATCATGATTGAAAGAATCTGAATAATAAGATGGCTATAATTCAACAATATAATTGTGAACTAGCAGGAACAAACTTTTGACTGAACAAGTATTAAACATGAACAAATATATTTGGACCGAATGGTAATGAAGGTGATCAGCCTTTCGTACCTGAATTATACATGCAATATGTACAGAGTACAATTCTACAATGGCAATCAGCAATTATTATCCATAAGCATATCTGAATGAAACAACTCTAAGTAGAGTTAAGTAAAAACTTGCCTAAACCGTTGATTACCGCTACACAATTTATAACGCTTTATCGGAAGACCTAATATTAGTAATATAGATCTCCAATATTATAATAATATCATCACAATATAATATATATATATATATAATA
The DNA here is from genome assembly GCA_020205615.1 of Panax quinquefolius. Lineage (NCBI taxonomy): Eukaryota > Viridiplantae > Streptophyta > Magnoliopsida > Apiales > Araliaceae > Panax > Panax quinquefolius. The sequence goes on along the minus strand of CM035160.1, from coordinate 96,322,403 downwards.
ACCTAAACACACAACACATAATCCTATCAGTCTATAACACACATAAGACTCAGTATCAGGTCAAACTATTTCAGTCTGACTTGAGTTCGATAAAGTTCTAACGTCTCGACGGTCTAGTCGGACAATTCTTCGAGTTTAAGTTCAATTAAACTCTGCATAACACTTAACAATATCTTAGATAATTTTCTCATCGGTCAAAACAATTTTCATAGACTCATAATAATTTTAAAGTAATTATTACCATTTATCAAAAAATTTCAATTACTTACATCGTATTTATATAATATAAATACCACATTATTCTATTATCATTAATATTTATTTATTATCAAATATTAATGAAATACATGTCATAATATTATAATATACTTATAATATATCAAAGTATTTTAATACCTTAAAATCATATTTATATGATTTTAAATAATTAAATTCATCATCCGATAATTTCTATTAATATTAAAATATTAATATTTTCATGACAAAATATCAAAAGTTATATTTTATAACTTCAAATATTTTATAACACTTAAATAGTTTTTATATGATTTTTAAAACATTAATTCTATTTTTCTATAATTTATTTAATATATTTATTAAATAAACTAATTACCATTAATATTAAATTATTAATGAAATTCATCACAAAATTTCAAAAGTTATTAAAAATAACTTAAAATATTTTCTAACACCATAAAATAATTTTTCATGAATTAAAACCATTTTAAATAATTTATTTAATATTATATTTAAATAAATAAATACCTTTTATATTCCAAAAATATTAAATATTTTTGAAATATACTCAAAATCATTAAAAACTAATTTTTAGGCTTTAAAATAATTTTTCATAATTTATTATGTATTTTTAATAATTAAATACTATTTATTTCTATTTATTTAATTAATTAATTATTTTTCTAATTAATAATTAATAAAGGGCCTATATAGCTTACAGGCAACTGTCGTTATAGTTGTTCTTCAAATTTTTCATTTCGATACAACTAAGGTAGGAGGTTTGACCAAAATTTGATCTAGGTTCCTAATGCTTTTTGAGCTTGATTAAACGTTTATGTTGTAGTAGGTTTGCAACACTACCATTAATAATCAACAGCGCAGTCATACAACATCATGATATAAAGATATGGTCTCCGAAACATACATCGCACCATGCAGGTTTTTCGGGTAACCCGAAACCCAAGGCGCGATTCAGTGTCTCATTTTGAGCTCAATTATCTAAGGGTTCTGGTAATTAGTTTATTGGTTTTATTATTTCGGTCTAGAGTCCTTATGTCAGTGAACATTTACATTACAAGAAATCAGTTCAACAACATATAAATCATCAGATACAGATCGGTCAAAGTAGGTTGGAAAGACTGTTCTTGAAAACCCAGAAATGTTCTTGAGCAGTTTGGTCAACGGTTGTTTGACTACAAATTTATGTGATTCTGAGAAAGATCATGGTGATCTAATGACTTTAGTATGTAGACTACATGCCAGGCTACAACAACAAAACGACAACTGGGCCAAAACATTAACATACAGCAAGATCAGGGACATTGAAAATCTTGTCAGACCACTGGAAAAATTCCGGGTTGCCCAGATTCCAAGTTTTGTGCTCGGTCAACGGTCTTTGACCGATCATATCTTGTAATCTAAACATGGTATGAGGTTGATTCAAGTCTCAGATTAAAGCCCTAATATCAAAGAACATTTCTATAACACAAAATACACCAAACATCAAACACACAAATCAATAAGGTCTGACATATGGCTGTCAGACGACTTTTTCCAACTTTTCCAGATTTCTCAAAACATCAAAATCGTGCATCTAGATGTTATAGATCCTTGATCTAACAACCCAGATCACTTATTAACACCATAATACACAACTCTAACCAACCAATTTCAACAAATAACATCAAATCATAAGATTTTAAAAATTAGGGTTTATACCTTTTCCAAGCTTGATTTTTGATTTTTAATCCATGAATCTGTTATTGTTAAGCTAAGAGGTGATTTTCTCTTAACTTCTCACTCCTTTTCTTTCTCATTCCCGAAATCTTAGAGAAAGAATGGCTTGGATGATTTTATAAATTAAAGTGAGTATTCTTTCTCTCTATAATCTATATATTTGATGTATGTAATGTATGATGACTGGCAAAGATGGCTGATTGCTGGACATATCAGTAACATGCTAGGCTAGGGTTGGTGAACTACTCACTAGGACAACAATTACAAGTTATGTCCAATTATGCAACAAAGGGCATTTAGGTCTTTTAATTTTTTTATTTAATGGAAAATTGGACAATTGCTACAAACCCTTAGGTTTTAGGTTTTAACACTTAAGGTTTAACCCTTTTAGGTTTTAAAAATAAAATTCTAGAATCTTAAAATTAGGTTTTCAAAAATAAAAATTAATATTTCTAAATTATAATTAGAATTTTCTAATTATATTAAAATTTCTTAATCATAATTTAAATCTTGCTAATTATGATTAGTATTTCTTAATTAAAATTGCTAATTTAGCCATTAGGGTTTACAACCCAAAAGTTAGGGTTTCTAATAGAAAATAATTTTCTAATTTAGAAATTAGATTTAAGTAATTAGATTAGGATTTTTTAATTACTTATAACTTTAAAATTAGGATTAATATTTCCTAATTAACATGAAAAGTATTAAATTAACACTTAGGTTTTCCATTTTTATAAATTAGGGTTTCAAATCCATAAATTAGGGTGTAAAAATTTAAAATTAGGGTTTGCTAAATAATTAAGCTTTACCCTAATTAATATTATAATTAATAGCACTTGAGCATTATAATTATCCTTTAAGTTCCCAGATTAGGGTTTCAACTTCCGAATTAGGGTTTTCAGAACCGGTTTTTAGGGTTTCTTGTTAATCGCTAGAGTTTTCTAACTGAACGTTGACGTTCTTAATATATACTTAGGGTTTGTCACAGATATCGTTTATCTGGTCAACCCTTGACCCTTAACCACATTCTGAACACATAAATGACCATACTCATAGAACATATTCACGTATTCCCTTAATCCTGAATAATTCACTTAAATCCTTTACAGAATTTTGAAATCCTCAAAATTCCTTCTCAAAAATATAAAACGCATACACTTATTTTCTGTCTAGGTTCTAATATTGAACCTTAAATCAATTATTAAAATTTTAAAAATATTCAAAATTCTCGGGTTGTTACACCTATTTTTTATGGTGATATGATTCAACTCCCGATAGTTAATACAAAGTTGCATACTTCCATATTTCTTCTTCACAAATAGAACAGGAGCACCCCAAGGAGACGTACTGGGACGAATGAAACCGATATCTAACAATTCATGTAGTTGGGTTTTTAACCCTTGAAGTTCAATAGAAGCCATTCAATATGGGGCTTTGGAAATGGGTTTTGTATCGGAGGTCAATACCAAACTCAATTTCACGACCTGGGGGTAGGCCAGGAAGTTCTTTAGGGAATACATCAGGAAATTTATTAACAATAGAAATATCATTCAAATCTGACGTATTTTTGTTTAAATCTGTGACATGGGCTAAGAAAGCTTGACATCCATTTTTCAATAAACGAATAGCTTTATGGCTTGATATGACAGTGATTAACTTTAGTGGTTTGGTTGCTTGAATTTGCATAATAGGTTGGTGAGGAATATGAAAGCTAACAACCTTACGAAAATAATCAATTTTTGCATGACGAGTAGTTAACCAATCAATCCCTAAAATCACATCAAACACAAGTATTTTCAAAGAGATAAGGTCGACAGGTAATGTGCGAGTGCCGATTTGGATCAAACAAGGCTTATAAACAGTGGATGTAATGAAGGTTTCTCCCAACAGAGTTTCAATAGACAAATCAAAGTCTAATTTCTCCGGAGTCAAATTTAAACGTTGAGCGCAAGTAGGAGAAATAAAAGAATGGGTAGAACCGGTATCAAATAAGGTATAGACTTCGCTAGAGTTTATGATTAGCTTACCCGTGATCACCTCGTTCGGATTCCACACCTTTTGGGAGATTACGACAAACGCTCTCCCTTGAACTATCGATTTTGTCTTGTCTAGGACGGCCTTTGATGCCTCCATCCCAGCTGGACTTGACTTCAATGCATGACAAAATTGGGCTAGGTGACCTTCTCTTCCATAATTGTAACATACTTTGACCACTAGCGTATGATTTGGGTGATGTGTCCTCCCTCGCATTTGTAACATACGACCGGCGGTCGTTCTCCTTCCTTAATAACAGGTGTTCGTGCTGGCGTCTTTCTATCATTATTGAATTTCCTCTTCTTGAAATTTTCACTTCTATTATCTTAGCTATGATTACCACTGAAGTGGTTACCATTTCTGGCATGTTGATTCCCTCCACGTTTGTTGTCACCACTTCGATGACTGCTACCACTAGTATTATCGATTTAACGGATGCTCTCTCTTGGTTGGATTTACTCATTATCGTGCTCCAATAACTGAGCCATATTTACAACATCTGAATATAAACACAGTTTGTGAGAAATTAGGTATTGACGTATCGCAGGTTTCAAACCTCTTAGAAACATACGCGGCGTTCTCTCCTCATTATCAACCAAGTGGGACGCAAACCGGGACAACTCGGCAAACTTAGCTTTGTACTGTGACACGGTCATATTGTTTTGTTCCAGTTTGATAAACTCTACGTCCTTCATGTGACGAATACTTTCGGGGAAGTACTTGTCGTTGAACAGTTATTGGAATTTCTCCCAAGATATCTTCAGTGCGGCAGGTTGAGTATGCTTTACAGATTCCCATCCGTAATCTGTCTTTCCTCGCAACATGAAGGTGGCAAAGGGAACCTTTTGCTCCTCGGAGCAGTTTAGCGGTGACCGTCTGAGAGTTACCAGTGTTTCCACCTGCATTTTAAACAGGAGTCATTCTCGCCTGATGTTGCATGAATTGCATAAAGCCTCTGAACATCCCATCGTTCATCATTTGGTCATCGTTGTTGTTTTCCTGAGGATTATTTCCATCCTTATGCACATTATCCTGGGTATTGATCGTTGGTGACTCAACGGTCTCATGTGCTTCATTGTTTATCTCAACATTTTCGGATGCCATTATCAAATACTGCCACAAAACAAGGGTTAATTGACATGTCACATATTATCCCTACACTCTGACCGACCAAATAAATACCAAATAAACTTAGGTAGGTCATACTAGCGAAAGAATTTCCCATCTCTCCCCTCCTAATTCTAGTCTCACATCTTAGCCAGGGATTATATCCCTAAGCTACGATACCATTTGTGATGCCCCCAAAATAGGTATTCATCACCCATTCTGAGTCGCCAAATACATGGTACATAAATCAAATACAAACTTCTTTTATATAATACGACAATAGCGTAGCTTAGAGTTTTTACACGAATATTATCTCATAGATAGTATTCAAACTCAAATGAAGTCCTCATTACATTTATTATCACACTATTTCATAAAATAGTGAGGACTACTATAGCCACCATCTCGGAATCAAGCACTCTTGCTTTCCGACTAGTCCCGCCACGCTCTCATTTTCTCTCAAGAGAACAATGAAAGCAAAAGGGTGAGCTCAACTAACCCAGTAAGAAATATTATGACTAAGATAATGCAGAATAAATTATTATTAGCCTTCAACAATGTTAAACTGATAAAAATACAATAAACATCAAGTTTAACATCAACGGAACAAGCAATCCATTAGAAGAGTCAAGTAGAGCATGATATCTACTATCTTATATGATTTAAAAAGTTTTTCATCAACTTTATCGTTGAGACTCGGCTTAATAAATAAACCACATCATCGAATCATCCCTGCATTACGAGCCAAGAATATTCATGTAATCATCAATGGTCATGATCATACCAACAATTGTCTATCAATGCACTACGAGGCAATGAAGACTTTTACCACATCATTTGTAACATTACGGTCATGATTATACCGAATAATCCCTGGTCATAATCATACCAATCAATAGTATATCTATGCACGTAAGCCACAGATGACTTTTATCACAATATAAGCATGAGGATGATGATAATGATATAAGAATTCAATTAAAAGAAAGCAAAAGATAAATTTTTAAATATTTATAATTTAATTTATCCTGAATTCAATAATGTCCAAATTGTCAACATGATACTGCTTTGTGGAGTAAAATTCAAGAATAATATTGTATCAAAAATGATTTGGACAACAAAGAAATCAATTTTTGTCATGAATAATTCCCCGTGTGAATAGTACCCGAGTAAATAGTACCTCGTGAATAGTACTTCGATAGTACTTTGTGAATAATACTTTTTGAATAGTACTTTGTGAATAGTACCTCGTGAATAGTATTCTGACATGAAAAGATCAATAATTATCAAGAATGCTCAGAATAATATTTCCATGAAAAGATATTGGATGAAGCGCAAATATCAAGGATATTCTACTAATTTCACGGAGTATAGCAGCAATACTTCAACAGAATGAGTGTAGAATTAGGAATACGAAACGAAATAATATTACTCACATACTATAGAGTATGGAAGAAAATATTATTTCCTACGAATGTTGAACAAAAATAATATCCCTTACGAATAAGAAATAAATAACATCCCTTACAAATAAGAAATAAATAACATCCTTTACCTCAGAAGAAGACTGGATACTAGAATAATTAAGTAGCAGACTTTTCTTCTTCTTTCTCTCTATAGCTTCTCTCTCTATAATTTCTCTTGTGAGTCTTAGTGAATTGGTAAGAATGAAAGAAGAATGAGCTTCTATTTATAGGTAAATATAGTTTCGATAATTGCACGTTTTGGGGCTCGAAATATTACAGTATAATACCTTCATCTTTTCCTTCATTTTTAATTTAGTCCTGCAAGTATTATTAAACTTGCACCACCTCCCCTAATAGTACATGAATGTGAATCAATAGTTTATTTATGTGAATTAATAGTTCTATACATGTGAAAAAAATAGTTACGGTATAGTACATTCATCTATACCTCTATTTTTAATTTAGTCATGCATGTGTTATCAATCTTGTACCACCTCCCCTAATAGTACATGCATGTGAACAAATAGTTATAAACATGTGAATTAATAGCGATTAATTGTTCATTTATCCGATTAATTATCCGATTGGTCAATATAACCTCCAGAAATTAATTATTATCGAAATAAATATCGATTTCCACTAACACTAATAATCCCAACACAATGGAAATATCAATTTCATCTTTAATCAACAAAAACTTATTCATCATTAATATTATAACTCACAATATTTAACAACCAGATCATTTCCATGAAAGAGGGGGCTTTCCGATAAGGATTTTCCCTATTGGCGCGCAATTAAGTGATCAAACCTCTCCTTGACAGAACTTTCTAAACATTGTCAATATTGCAAATAATAATATGAATAACTTTGTCGTCTCAATTATTGATTTAATAATATAAGATATTATACAGATGATACTATGACAATAATTGAATCAATAATATGAGAGATATTATACAACAATTACTGTAGCAATAATTGAATATAATTGAGTGACTTCTCACGTGCGCATCAATAATAAATATCGTGTGCTACTATGCAACCACGCGTATTACTGTTCTTTTACCACCGGGTATTTCAACAGTTTAACGGTAAAAATTTCGTCGTTATTTTTATAAAAAGATAATTCTATCGTTTTCTAACTCCGACAATAATTCCGTTTGTGGGGTCCACCAATGATTGGGTCGTCGTACAAATATTCCCTGACCAATTGAATATTTTATAACCACTTGCTTACTTTGCAAAATTTGTAAATATTACCCACAACTATAACATTATATCAAATCCACACCATAATATTTAAAAATATATTTCAAGAAAAATTAATCTTTATTCATAAAAGTTAGGGTCTTACATTTATGATAAGACCTTTGTTTGGATATGTTTTTCCAAAAGCTCGAACAGAGTTGATCAGCACATTAAATCTCTTATAGGTAGAAGTAACATTTTCTACTGGAAAGTGGGCGAACATCTCATACTGTTGAGTCAGAAGAGATTGCTTATTTTCTCTGACTTCTTTTGTTCCTTCGTGCATAATGAGCAATGCTTCCCAGACTTCCTTAGCGGTTTTGTTGTTGACCACATTTTTGAACAGATCATCTTCTAAGGGCTAGAACAAAATGTTCTTGGCCTTTTTGTCTAGTTGGATAGCTTTCTTCTCGTTGTCAGTCCATTCTGATTTGAACTCTATCTGGATCATCTGGAGTTGGTGCAAGCTTTGTTGGAACATAGGGCATATTCATAAAGGTTTCAAATAGCTCTTTATCTATTGAATCCATGTCTTGCATATGAACTTACCAGTTGGCAAATTTGTCTTTGTTGCACATTGGTGGCTTCACGCCCACCTTGCCTTGGACTCGCTTCGTCAGGTTGTGTCATTGGATCTACTCAAGCTTTGCAGGCTTGTTGAGAGAACCTGCTCTGATACCAATTGTTAGTTCCTAGAGACACAACAGTTATCTAGAAGGGGGGGGGGGGGCTTGAATAGATATTTTAAAAACTTTTTCCTTTTCAAAATACTTGTCAGATTTCTTAATAAATTAACCACAATGGAATATATGATTTGTTTGTTCCCTTTTAAGATAAACCAAGTTTATAGGTGATAAGTAAATATGACAGATATAGCAGTTATAGCAGGTATATATAAGACACAGTGATTTTAAGTGGTTCAGAGCACTCAAGACTCCTAGTCCACTCTTCTACTCTACGAGTAGAAAATACACTAAGGATATATTTATAATCTTTAAATCACTTAGATTCCTTCAAGACCAGCAGTCTTGGAACTTCTTATTTCACTTAGAACTCTTCAAGTCCAGCAAACTTGGAATACACTTGATGAGAGTTGAGTTCTTGGGTTGTGCTACTCAGTTGTAGTTAAGTATACGTTCGAAGAATTGAGTAGCAAAGAAAGATTTTCTTTCTTGATCGTAGATTTTTGGACGTTGATTGTTGTTGCATCTATATCTGATTTTCTTATAAAGGAGCCTTTGAAATGTGTCCGTTGAAGGCATCCATTGTAGAATTTAATGCATCGTACATTTCGAAACGCGATGTTGACTTCTGAAATATGTCGCTCGCTTATCCGCCCAATCGACATAGCGGATCACTTTCTCACCTAACACCTGAAAAAGATGATTTTTAGTAAGCATGCAGTCCTTTCCTTAGCTTCTTTTATACGCTTCTTTGATATATATTACGTATGAGTGTTGGATCATTGGGATTCCCGAAATCTCAACGTCTATAAGTCATTCTTCATTTGTTATACTTCATCCTTTAGCAAATGGACGAAGTTCGGTGCTTCTGATGCTGACTAGAGAGACACCACGATCGTTGTATCTTGACATGCTCATGCTTGATTTAGCCTTGATCGAAGAGAACACTACGATTTCTCTTAAGCTCTGATAGACTATGATCTCTACTTGCTTATTTTGCAGACTCCAGGATTCCGAGAGCTGACTGTGATTCTTGACTTGGCTCAACAGGCACTCAGACTATCTTCACGATTCTAAGTGTGGCTTCCAAGACAAACTAAGATTTTGAAGAAACTTTTTTGATACTCCACGATTCTACCTTGGCTTCTGCAATCTCTCGGCTATCTTGACAGATTACGATTCTATTGAGTCCTATTTATTACATTTCAAAATAGATCATCCTAACAGCTTTGATCTTTCTTTTATACATTCATTTACAGAATAATAAACATTAAGCATAGATCAACCTAACAATTTTGATCTACCATCTAAGTCGTTGTACATATGTTATTTGAAGGGCTTTGCACATAAACATATTTATTTACTTTCAACATTAAATTTTAATATGAAATTCCCAACAAAATATCTCATTCTCAATTCTCCCATTGGAACCAAGAGCGAGAGGAGCCAAGTAATGCTGCGGTACATGAGAGTTACATCCCCACAACCCAGAATTATGTTCCCTCCGACTCATTCGAGTCAGACTTCACAAAAAAGGTGAAAGTTCAGGTACTTAATATGAATGTTAATATTAATATTATTAATGATTAATAATAATATTACTAATAGTAATTAGCATGCTTAATATTAATATTAATATTATGAATAATATTAATAATATTGTTATTCATATTAATATAAATATTAATATTATTGTTACTATTATTAAAAATAATAAAAACATAAATATTATTCAGGTACAAGATATAGCGGAAAAGTACATCCCTACCACCTAGGCTTATGTGCCCTCCTACTCATTCGAGTCTGGCTTCATAGAGTAGGCAGAATTATAGGTACTATTATTCTCATGTTACTATTACTATTCCCTCTTAATTTTATGTTTTAAAAATATTAATATTAGCAATTATTATTAATATTATTTTTATCAATATCAATATCAATTTTCAGGTACAAGATATATCGGAAGGGTACATCCCTACCACCCACACCACCCAGGCTTATGTTCCCTCCTACTCAATCGAGAAGGCGGGTAAACATGTACTATTAATATGAATGTTACTATTACTAGTCCCTCTTAATTTCAGGTACTAGTAATTATTATTAATATTATTTTTATTTTTATCAATATATTTTTCAGGTACAAGATATAGCGGAAGGACAAATCTCTCATGGAAGGAAAAAATGCCCTACTAAAAACTTAGGGAAGACAAGGTAGAGTTTATAAATAATCATTTGTTTGGGAACGCACTTTGTAATCCATCAATATTTCTTGTCACATATCCGCGACACTTGTATACGTTGCAACACGACTCATTCAAGGCCTTAAGCTCTAAAACTTAGATTTTCAAGCATTCCTTGGACGTGTATATGTTATTACTATGGGATAGAGAGGAGTACTACAGTATGCGGGGAATTAGAAGGTGGGCAAGATTTGCTTTCATGGAATCATTCTTCATGCATCTTGGCAAGAGCTTTGTGCCCCCCCCCAGTCAGGCGAATGGGGCAAAGAGTTTTTTGCCACCGTTGTAAGACCCCAACTTTTATGAATAAAGATGAATTTTCTATAAATATCATTTTTGAATATTAAGGAGTGAATTTGATATAATGTTATAATTGTGGGTAATATTTATAAATTTTGCAAAGTACGCAAGTTGTTGTATTATATTCAATTGGTCGGGGAATATTCATTTTAACCGGGAATATTCATACGACGGCATAATCATTGGTGGACCCCACAACGGAATTATTGCCGGAATAAGAAAATGACAAAAATATATTTTTATAAAAAATAACGGCGAAAGTTTTATTGTTAACTGTTGAAATACCCGGTGTTAAAAGTACAGTAATATGCGTGGTTGCATAGTAGCACACGGTATTGATTATTGATGCTTACGTGAGAAGTCACTCGGTTTTGTTCAATTATTGCTACAGTAATTGCTGCATAATATCTCACGTTATTTGATTCAATTATTGTCGATATTTTATATATTATTAAGTCAATAATTTAGACGACAAAGTTATTCATATTATTATTTGCAATATTGACGATGTCTAGAAAGTTCTATCAAGGAGAGGTTTGGTCACCTAATTGCACGCCAATAGAAAAAAATCCTTATCGGAAAGCCCCCTTTTCCCTGGGAACGATCTGGTTGTTAAATATTGCGAGTTATACTAATAATGATAAATGTTGTTAAAAATATTAAGGGAATTTTTATGAAGTAATTGATGTATATTTTGTTTATTTTATGGACCCCAGTTACCCATTTTTCAAAATAATGTGTGTTATGAGTATGATAATATATATATATATATATATATATATATATATATGTTGAAAATGACATGTTTTGGTGGGGAGGGGGTATCACGGGTTGTAAGAAAAAAAAGGTGATAGCATTGTAATGGTGGGAGTATATATATATATACTACTATATACGAGGTTTGGTTATAGGTTATATATATATATATATATATATATATATATATATATAATCAAGGGGGGGGAGGATTTTCCTGTGGAGGAAGGTTATGTGTGTGTGTGTGTATATATATATATATATTATATATATATAAAGTTATTTGTTTTACTTGAATATTATATTCTTATTTTCAAAAACGGACGTCTGTGAATCTCAATAAATTCGGCCCGTGAAAGTTTTCAAATGTTCGTCCGTGAATTTCCTTAAACAGTGCCCCTTCCATTCTCCTATAAATAGGATGCTTAGTTAGAATTGAAAATCACACCAGAATCAGAGAATTCTTCTTCTATAATATTGAGCGTAGAAAATAGTGAAAGTTTTCTTTAAGAATATCTCTGTTATACCAGTTGGAATACTCTTCTTTTCAAAGTAAGGGATATTACTTTTGTTCAGTATTCGTATGAAATAATATTTTCTTCCATACTCTGTAGTATGTATGTGACGCACCCAAAATTAGGTATACGTCACCCATCTTGGGTCGCCACTTACATGGTACATAAATTCAAATACAACTTACTAATATAACGTGCGTGTATACAATACGACATAAACTGTGAGTTTGAATACAAATATTGTCTACTAGATATTATACAAACTCAAAAGGAGTCCTCATTACAACTATTATCACACTATTTCACGAAATAGTGAGGACTACTAATGCTATCCTCTCGGACCATTACTCCGCTCCCCGACTCGTCCCAATATATGTTCTCATTTCAAGAGAACAAAGAAAGAAAGGGTGAGCTCAACTAGCCCAAAGAAGAAATTATGACTAAAATAATGCGTAATAAATTATCATTAGCCTTGAATGTTGTTAAACCGATAAAATACAATAGACAACCAGCTTAATCTGCAATGAATGTGCAATCCATTAAAAGAGTCAAGTAGAAAATAAAGTCTACTATCTTTTAGGTTTTAAAAGGTTTTCATCAATTTTATCACTAAGACTTAGTTTAATGAATAAACCGCAATATCTAATCATCCCTATACCACGATCAAGGATTTTCATCAAATTATCAATGGTCATGACTATACCGAATCACCCCTCGGTCATAATCATACCAAAACTATCCATCAACGCATTACAAAAGCATCGAGGACTTTTGTCACATCATTTATATCAAGCCATGATTATACCGAATGAACCACAGTCATAATCATACTAAGTTCATCTATGCACGTAAGCCAAAGATAACTTTCAACATAATATAAACATGAGGATGATGACAATGATATAAGAATTCAATAAAACAAGTTCAAGAATTAATTTCTCTAGGATTTATTAACGTCCAAATTGTCAACAAGATACTTGCTTTGTAGAGTAAAATTCAAGAATGATCGTAAGAATATTTCCATGAAAAGATATCTTTGGATGAAACGCAAATATCAAGGATATTCTACTAATTTCATGGAGTATAGAAGTCAAAGTTTTAACCAACGGTATAATAAAGAATGGAATAACAAAAGAAATCACCATGCATGCGGTGCTTGCATAGATGTAGTTATTCCAACGAATAATAATAATCTAACGGAACCGGTCGTGAAATTCACACCGGCGGGATGATCCAATGTAATAATAAATGCCAATAATAAACAATGGAACCGTGTCCTGTAAAACACACGAGCGTGATATTCCAAATGTAATAATAAATGCGAATAATAAACAATATAACCGTGTCCTGTAAAACACACGCATGTGATATTCCAATGAATAATAAATAATGGAATAACGAAAGAAGATCACCAAGTATAGGGGATTCCGTATACAAAGTTATTCCAATGTAATAAATAAGAATGGAATAACATAAGGATTTCACCAAGTATAGGGTATACCGCGCATATACAAAGTTATGTATAGGGTATACCACTTTTACAAAAGTTATTCCAATGTAATAATAATGAATGGAATAATGTAAGTTCTCTTCATGAATAAGAAAGAATAACACCCCTTAAGGGTACAACAAATAATACCCTTACCATAAAAGACACTTTGGATATCAAAGTAGTGAAGTACCGTATACTCTTCTTCTTTCTCTCTATAGATTTTCTCTCTATAGCTTCTCTCTATAATTTCTCTCTCTAGAGTTTCAAAGTGAATTAAATAAGAAAATAATGAAGGAATGAGCTTCTATTTATAGGAAAATAGAATGCATAGTAATTAATCCATGAATCTGTTCGAGATTGATTAACTTTAATCGACGGTCCATATTTAAAGCAAAATCTTTTAAATAAAATATAATATATTCTATTTATATAAAAACATTTTACTATGCAAACACTATGCAACACTATGCAAAACACTATGCAAAAACACTATGCAACACTATGCATAATAAAATATAATATATTCTATTTATGAATAACTTTAATAAAGTATTCGCTTTATATAAAAAGATGTTTCATTTTATTACGTTAATAATACGAATAAAACAAAACGTCATTATCGCTATAATAATTCATATTATTAATCGACAATAATGGAATCAAACCGAGTGACTTCTCACATAAGCATCAATAATCAATATCGTGTGCTACTATGCAACCACACGATTCTTGTGTTTTTACTACCGAGTAGTTCAACAAGATCAACCAGAAAACTTCCACCGTTATTTCAATAAAATATTTTTGTCATTTTCTCAATCCGAATAATAATTTCGGGTCCACCAATGATTGAGCCGTTATGCGAATATTCCCTGTTAAATCGAATATTCCCCACCAATCGAATATAATATAACCACTTGCATACTTTGCAAAATTTATAAATACTACCCACAACTATAATATTTATCTCAAATTCACACCATAATATTAAAAATTATTTCGACAAAATTTAAATCTTTATTGATAAAATCTGGGTCTCTCAATCTCCCTCCTTATGGAATTTCGCCCTCGAAATTAGGGTACGCACTGTATGATAAAGAGGTGAGGATGCCTTGAATACCTTTATCGTTGAAAACATTAAATTCATCTTTGCAATCCGGCCAAAGATATTCATTAACAATTCATTTTTGCACTACAGCCAAAGATATACAACTGTAAAACCAATAATGCTTTGACGCAGCGACTTAATAGTATCACGACCACGAATTATCCATGCACCATCGGCCAAGGATATTCGTGTTTTCAATTACTGATCGTGATTATACCGAATAATCTTTGGTCATAATCATACCAAGTCTATCAATGCACTACTACCAAAGATGACTTTTACCACATCCATGAATTAATATTTCATTCACGAGACTCATTTCAATAATTAATCCATATCATCGAATCATCTCTCGCACTACGTGCCGAGGATATTCATTAAGATATCACGACCACGAATTATCCATGCACTACTACTGAAAAGATAATTGTGTATTCATTAGTATCACGACCACAAATTATCCATGCACTACTACCAAAGATAATCGTGTATTCATTAGTATCACAAATTATCCACAAATTATCCATTCACTACTATCCACGACCAAAGATAATCGATAATCGTGTATTCATTAGTATCACGACCACAAATTATCCATGCACTACGGCCAAAGATAATCGTGTATTCATTTGAAATTAGTATGCACACAAGCCAATCATGTTTGATGATAAAGCATATACTTTGTAAAAATCTTATTCATTTATTAATAAAAAGTATTAATTTATTAAAGGCTTTTAATTATCTACATGATGCTGTTTTATAATATGTGATAAACCCATAGTTTTAAGCAATGCTTTTAGAATAATGATGATGATCATTCTAATGAGATCTAAATTCTTAGAAAGCTTAAAACTAAAATAGTTCCCAATCATTGGATTACTAAATTGGGGATTAGTGAATCCGGATAGATTGGTACATACGTTGATTGCTCATTGGATGAGGATGATTGATCTCATGATCATTTGTGTGGAGACACTAAAGCAAGTATGTAGGTGCTTATTAGAGAATAAGTTCACTGAACGTGGCTCGCTAAGGAATACCTAATGGAGTTTTATTTGCTGTCAATAGGAATTCCTGTAGTGATAGTAGTACAAGTAATCCTTGGACTTGAGATCATCATAGTATCTTGTGTATGATGAGTTATACTTTGACTTATTCCTTAAGACCCTTAGGGTATATCAAAGGGTATGCTTGGGTATAATAAGTTGTACATGGAGATAATGTATGATCAATAAAGAATCTACCACTTCTAATAAAAGAAGAGAAATGTCCTATGTGGTTCGATAAATGACAACCTAGTAGTCCTTGGCCAAGGCAGAATGAAATTAGAAAGGAGTTTCTAATTTGCATTATTTGGAGTTGTGCATTTAAGGATCGAAATACATATAATTAAATAAAATAAGACTTGTGATGAATTCCATGTCTTATATTTAATTGGGACATTGTATGGTGGAAGGATTGAATTAGATTCAGAACTATTTACTCAAAGGTTCTTTTATGATTAATGTTGAAATCTATATTATCTGGAAAGTCGTTGATCGCTAGGGAGGCTTATCCCTATTGTAGAATAAATATTATTTATTTAAATAAATTAATTGTTTAATTTATTTATTTAAATAAGATTAGAATTGTTCTAATTGATTTATTCACAACCTGGTTTAATATGGAGAACCTAAAGGGTCACACCATAAAAGGAAGAATAATTATTTAAGAAGTTAATGGCATAATCGTAATAATATGTTAAGTATATTTAATTTAATCTATGGTGATAGAATAAATTAAATAGCTTAATATTTATTATTTAATATTTTAGAAATATTAAATATAAATTAATAAGAGGAGTCTTATTAATATTATTACAATTATTATTATTTTAATTTCTAAAAGAGTTTAGGAATTAATTTAATATAAGTACTCTCATTTATTCCTAATTGGATTAGGAAGGAAAATTAGTTAAAGGAGTTTAATTAATTATCCCTAATAAGATTAGGGAGCTTAATTAATTAAAAGAATTTAATTAATTAAAACCCAATTCCTTAATTGTTAAGGTGGGTTGCCCACATCTATAAATAAGAGGAGTCTTATTATGGGTGATATGGGTTGTTGACTTTAACAAAGTACGTAATAATTCCAAGTTGTTGGGAGTATGCCTTTTCTATAGAGATAGAAAAACTAGGGTTTAGCCAACCACCCTTCTTCTTGAATTTTCTTCTTCCTTGGTGGATCACCTCTAGAGGCCAAACATTTGGGTGGCTAACGTTGATCAAAGGAAGGAACCAAACCCGGTGGATTCAAGATTGAACGCGAAAGGATTTGGAGGTGAACTTGTACCTGAGGAAGCTCGATCTTCAAGGGTAAGATTTTATTCTTTATCTTTTCATTTAATTAATAATTGTGCATAAAGGATGATCCGGGTATATGGTTTGTAAATTTTTTAAACTCTGATTTTTACACGCTTCCGCATTTTTTTTGCAATTTGATTGCGTTATGAATATTACAAACCTAACATCATTAGTATCACGACCACAAATTATCCATGCACTACGGCCAAAGATAATCGTGTATTCATTAGTATCACGACCACAAATTATCCATGCACTACGGCCAAAGATAATCGTGTTTTCAATTACGGTTATGATTATACCGAACAATCCACTGGTCATAATCATACCAAGTCCATCTATGCACTACAGAATACGATTTGACTTTCAACATAATATAAACATGAGGATAATGATATAAAAAATTAATCAAATGAGATAAAGGATAAATATTAAACATTTATAATATAATTTATCCATGATTCAAGAATATCCCCATGTTATCAATCACTTAATAATCTCATAATCTAATATCATTAATATTATAACAATATTTTAATCACTTCTAAATTTATAAACAATTTATCTCAATTGTTTACGCTTTACCATATAATGCATTTAATCATTCAAAAATGCTATACTCATAAGATATCATCCCCAATTATCAAATCCCTCATAAAAAAAATATGCATATATACTCTATATAGGATTCTCTAGCCATAAAATCCTATTTCCAACTTTGTTACTTCACATAACATATTTAACTCATATGTTCAGAATTCAAACTATTTTCATGAAAATACCAAATCAGTCCCAAAAATATTTCTTTTCTGGGATTTAGCATAATATAGTCCCATAATGAACATACATTTTTCTCGGAATTTTTAAAATTCATTTACTATTTTTCAAAAATCAATTTCTAATTAATTTCTTAAGAAATTAGCTACCTCAAGGTTAACTCCAAAAATTCCCCAATCTTGGCAGGACCTTACACATGTTAATGTGAGCCTCCAGTTTAAATTTCATGGTCATCGGAGTTGTAGAACTCTGGTTATATCGTTTTTAAATTAAAAACCTAAATATTGAAATGGTCATATCTTGCTCATTTTAAGTCAGAATAAGCTCATTTTTGGACAGGAGTTACCTTATACCATATACTTTCATTTCCCAAAAGGCTAGAATTTTTCTCATAATTTAAGTATCCGAAACAGCCTCTCTAAAATCATGGCAGCAGCTTTTTCGATTTTTGCAGCTTTGCACTCCTTTGCTAAAATCAGTCCACACAAAAATTTACAACACCTTTTCCAGTAATTCTACTTGGATTAGTTAGGTAACTCATAGATCTAACTCTAGGACTTGACCACACTCAAAAATTCAAAATATAATAGGAGATTTGGTCAATTGAATTTCATGTTACGTTTTTCACCAAAATCTGGTTTTTAACTCCTTGTGATTTTTAAGAAACTTTCATGTTTTCACATACTAACCAACATAACTCATCATAACACTTACTAATACCACGTATACCTATGATTTTCATTAGTCCAATGCTTTTATTATGACTTTCATCATAAACCACGTAAACTGTTCATTTTAGTTGAAGAAATATTTGATGGTTTAAGAAATGGATTTTGTACTGGGGTCAATACAAAATTCGATTTCACGCTCTAGGGTAGGCTAGAAAGTCTTCAAGAATACATCAAGAAATTTATTAATAATAGAAATATCATTCAAAACTGTGACTCTCATCCAAAACTTGGATAGTACGTCACATTGATATCAACTGTGACTTCTATCCCTTAACCTAGATAGCACCTCACCATGATATCTATAAACATGCCATCTTCATTCACGATGTCGCCTACAGAAAGTCTGGCTTTGGTGCATTCCACACAAGGAAGTCAACAACGAAAGGTTCGGGGCTCTTTACTTATGGCTTGATATGACAATAATTGACTTTAGTAGTTTGGTTACTTGAATTCGCACAACAGGTTGGTTATGAATATAAAAGCTAACAACCTTACGAAAATTATGATGAGTAGTTAACCAATTGATTCCTAAAATCACATCAAAGGCAAGTATTTTCAAAAAGATAAGATCGACAGGTAACGTGAAAGTGTTTATTTGAATCAAACAAGATTTAAAAATAGTAGCGGTAACGAAGGCTCCTACTAACGAAGTTTCAACCAATAAGTCAAAGTCTAACTTCTCCGGAGTCAAATTTAAACGTTGAACGCAAGCAAGAGAGATAAAATAATGGGTAGAACCGATATCTTATAAGGTATAGACTTTGCAATTTATAATTAACTAACCCGTGCTAACTTCGTTCGGTTTACTCGCTTTTTGAGAAGTCATGAAAAATGAACTTCCTAAAACCAACGACTTTGTTTTGTCAATATCCACCTTTGGTGCCACCGTCCCAACTAGACTTGACTTTGGTGCACAACAAAATTGAGCTAAATGACCTTCTCTTCTTACAATTCCCACTTCTATTATCTTTGCCATGATTACCAATCAAGTGGTTACCATTCTTAGCATAATAATTTCCCCACGATGGTTATCATTGTTCGATAAATTACGTTGCCACCAAAGATGATTATTATCGTGTTGATGGTCATTACCTTTTGTTTGAAATGAATCAACACTCTCATGTGCTTCATTGCTTATCTCAAAGATTTTCGGATGTCATTCTCAAACACCGTCACAAAACAAGGGTTAATTAACATATCACATATTATCCCTATACTCCTAATGAGCCAATTAAATATCAAATAAATTTAGGTAGGTCATACTAGCAAAGGAATTCCCTATCTCTCCCTCCTAGTTCTAGTCTCACATCTTAGCGGATCATATCCCTAAGCTCGATACCAACCGTGGCGCCCCCAAAATTAGGTATACGTCACCCATCTTGGGTCGCCACTTACATGGTACATAAATTCAAATACAACTTACTAATATAACTCGTAGTAACAATACGACATAAATCGTGAGTTTGAATACAAATATTGTCTACTAGATATTATACAAACTCAAAAGGAGTCCTCATTACAACTATTATCACACTATTTCACGCTAATAGTGAGGACTACTAATGCTATCCTCGGACCATTACTCCGCTCCCAGACTCGTCCCAAATATATTCTCATTTCACAGAGAATAATAGTGAAAGAAAGGGTGAGCTCAACTAGCCCGGTAGAAGAAATATTATGACTAAAATAATGCAGAATAAATTATCATTAGCCTTGAACAGTGTTAAACTGATAAAATACAATAGACAACCAGTTTAACTGCAGCGGAATGTGCAATCCATTAAAAGAGTCAAGTAGAAAATAAAGTCTACTATCTTTTAGGTTTTAAAAGGTTTTCATCAATTTTTATCACTAAGACTTAGTTTAATGAATAAACCACAATATCTAATCATCCCTATACCACGATCAAGGATTTTCATTAAATTATCAATGGTCATGACTATACCGAATCACCCCAGTCATAATCATACCAAAACTATCCATCATCGCATTACAGCCATCTTTGAGGACTTTTGTCACATCATTTATATCAAGCCATGATTATACCGAATGAACCACGGTCATAATCATACTAAGTTCATCTATGCATCGTAAGCCAAAGATAACTTTCAACATAATATAAACATGAGGATGATGACAATGATATAAGAATTCAATAAAACAAGTTCAAGAATTAATTTCTCTAGGATTTATTAACGTCCAAATTGTCAACAAGATACTGTTTTGTAGAGTAAAATTCAAGAATGATCGGAAGAATATTTCCATGAAAAGATATCGGATGAAACGCAAATATCAAGGATATTCTACTAATTTCATGGAGTATAAAGTCAAAGTTTTAACCAACAGGTATAATAAAGAATGGAATAACAAAAGAAATCACCATGCATGCGATTGCATGTATTGAGTTATTCCAATGTAATAATAATAACGGAACCAGTCGTGAAATTCACAAGCATGTGATGATCCAACGAGAATAATAAATGTCAATAATAAACAATGGAACCCGGTCCGAAGTAAAACACACGCATATATTCCAAATGTAATAATAAATGCGAATAATAAACAATATAACCGGTCCTGTAAAACACACGACATGTGATATTCCAAATGTAATAATAAATAATGGAATAACGTAGAAGAAGATCACCAAGTATAGGGGATTCACGTATACAAGTTATTCCAATGTAATAAATAAGAATGGAATAACATAAGGATTTCACCAAGTATAGGGTATGCCACATATATAAAGTTATGTATAGGTATACCACTTTTACAAAGTTATTCCAATGTAATAATAATGAATAGAATAATGTAAGTTCTCTTCGTGAATAAGAAAGAATAACACCCCTTAAGGGTACAACAAATAATACCCTTACCATAAAAGACACCGGATATCAAAGTAGTGAAGTACTGAATACTCTTCTTCTTTCTCTCTATAGATTTTCTCTCTATAGCTTCTCTCTATAATTTCTCTCTAGAGTTTAAATTGAATTAAATAAGAAAATAATGAAGGAATGAGCTTCATTTATAGGAAAATAGAATGCATAGTAATTAATTCATGAACGGTCCGTATTGATTTACTTTTAATCGATCGGTCCATATTTAAAGCAAAATCTTTTAAATAAAATATAATATATTCTATTTATATAAAAAACATTTTACTATGCAAACACTATGCAAAAACACTACGCAACATTATGCATAATAAAATATAATATATTCTATTTATAGAATAACTTTAATAAAGTATTCTCGCTTTATATAAAAAGATGTTTCGCTTTTATTACGTTAATAATACTTAATAAAACAAAACGTCATTATCGCTATAATAATTCATATTATTAATCGACAATAATGGAATCAAACCGGTGACTTCTCACATAAGCATCAATAATCAATATCGCGTAATACTATGCGCAACCACACGACATTCTTTTTCTTTACTACCGAAAGTAGTTCAACAAAGATCAACCAGTAAAACTTCCGCCATTATTTCAATAAAATATTTTTGTCGCTTTCTCGATCCGACAATAATTACGCTATTAGGGTCCACCAATGATTGAGCCGTTGTATTTAATATTCCTCGCTAAATCGAGTATTCCCCACCAATCGAATATAATATAACCACTTGCATACTTTGCAAAATTTATAAATACTACCCACAACTATAATATTTATCTCAAATTCACACCATAATATTAAAAATTATTTCGACAAAATTTAAATCTTTATTGATAAAATCTGGGGTCTCACAATGTAAGTAATATTATTTCGTTTCAGATTTCGAATTCTATACTCATTTTGTTAAGTTTTGGGTTCTATACTCCATGAAATTAGTAGAATATCCTTGATATTTGCGCTTCATCCAGTATCTTTTTATAGAAATATTATTTTGAGCATTCTTGATAAGTTTTAACATTTTTATGTCGGAGTACTATTCACGGGGTACTATTCTTGAATTACTATTCATGGGGTACTATTCACTCGGTTACTATTCACCCGGGGTACTATTCATGATAAAATTGATTTCTTTTCGGTCCAAATTATTTTTGGTACAATTTTATTCTTGAATTTTACTCCACAAAGCAGTATCATGTTCACAATTTGGACATTATTGAATTCTGGATAAATTAAATTATAAATCTTTAAAAATTTATCATTTGCTTTCTTTTCATTGAATTCTTATATCATTGTTATCATCATCATGCTTATATTATGTTGAAAGTCATTTGTGGCTGTAGTGCATAGATGGACTTGGTATAATTATGACCAGAGATTATTCGGTATAATCATGACCGTAATGTTAAATATGATGTAGTAAAAGTCATCATTGGCACGTAGTGCATTGATGGACAGTTGTTGTCATGATCATGAACATTGGTGAAAACACGAATATCCTCTACCGTAGTGCATGGATAATTTGTGGTTGTAATACTAATGAATATCCTACCATAGTGCGGGGATGATTCGATGATGTGGATTATTTATTAAAAATTCGAGTCTCAAATGATAAAACTATTGATAAACTTTTTAAATCATAGAAGATAGTAGATATCACGCTCTTTAACTCTTCTAAATGGATTGTTTGTTCATACCGCAGCTAAACTTGATGTTTATTATATTTTATCGCTTAACATCATGAAGGCTAACGATAATTTATTCTACATTATCTTAGTCATAATATTTCTTATTGGACTAGTTGAGCTCACCCTTTGCTTTCATTGTTCTCTCCAGGAAATGAGAATATAGCTGCGATTAGTCGGGGAACGTGTAATATCCTAGATTTTTCCATGTAATTAAACAATTTCAATAAACGAACTTATGTGAAATTCTTACGTGACAATTTTTTTTTAGATGACAATTATTTTTAGATGAATTATTTATTTTTATTATATGTTATTTGATAAGATGCATATTAATGGTTGTTACGGTTAGGCCAATTATTTAAATTGGTTAAGGATGGAATTTAATTCTAATTAATTTCGTGGGATGACTTACAAATATGAGTTTGAGTTTGGAGCAGAATTTAGAGACGCGGTCTGCGTATTTGAGTCCGAAACGTCGAAATTAGTCAGGATAGACTATAACCACGAAAATGTGTCACGGTTGACTTTTTGGTCAAAGTCAACCGGTTGACTTTTTTGGGAAAAAAGTCAACTACGAAATTTTGAAATTGAGTTTGACGAAAAGGATAGCCCCATGACGTTCGGGACGTCGACTTTAGTAGGAATCGATATAAGTATCGAACACATTCGACTACGAAGGGCAAAACGGTCAAAATTATTATTTGATTAAAAGGTTAAATAATATTTTCATATAACAAGATCAG
Organism: Panax quinquefolius; assembly: GCA_020205615.1. Classification (NCBI taxonomy): domain Eukaryota; kingdom Viridiplantae; phylum Streptophyta; class Magnoliopsida; order Apiales; family Araliaceae; genus Panax; species Panax quinquefolius. The sequence continues at coordinate 96,298,301 of CM035160.1, read as the reverse complement.
CAGCTGGGGTACTTGGTGACCATCAAATTGGGACAACAGAGGAGCATACGTATATTGCATGATAGCCAAGAAGGGAGTATTTCATTTTATTCCTTAAACAAAAAAAAAAAACTCTTCAATTTCTCAAACTCCCACTTCCCCTATTTAATTAGCTAGACTAATGAAGGCAATTGATGGCTGGAATGAGTTACGAATGGGAGGGGGCTCAAGTTATATCAACTCTCATATACATGTTTTCCTTCCCAACTACTTCTTCACTTTGCAAAAAAATTCTACGTGAGAGAAAAAATATTGGGAGTTGAGAGTGTGCTTTAGGTGGCCTAAGAATTACGGAGGTTGCAAAGGAGTTAGCAAGCAAAGGGGTGAGACTCTAGCAAGATTAAACCAAGAGGAAATTTCGTCCAAAAGGTAAGCTTCAAACCATTTCTTATGTTATGAGAAAACTAGTAAGAAAATTAATTTATAAACATGGTAGATGGTTTGTTTTGACTTTGTAATGTCATGCTAGGGTTTGTTTCTGATATGTGGTAGTAGAGAGTGAAAATTCTGGTTTAGTACATGTTCTAATTCATAGAAAGTCAAGAAATCATGCCATGTATGCTAGCTATTTGATAAAATGTCTCTAACATGCTAATTTGATCAAATCATGAAAAGTTAGAGAAATGAATTATTGTAACATGTATATATATGTTATTAGAAGTGGTCTGGATAATAGGAATCAAACCCATGCATGCTAGAATCAAAATCATGATTTTCTCAAAAGTTGGGTTAAACTACTTTGCATGATTTTTTTTTTAGGATTTTTGGTCACTCGAAATCATGTCTTAGATAATTCATTTGGTGCATGTAATAATTTTGTAAAATAGTATGTAGCATGAGGTATAACATGTCCAAATTTCATTCGGATCGAAGCTATATTGAGTGAGATATGAAAATCGTAAGCAAACATGTTAGAAACCGAAAAAAAAACTGTGAACTGCTGACCCTAAAGACAAAATTCGGTGCTTGCTACAGTTTCCAGAAAATTGTGGGCTTTTGGCTTATTATAGTACACTGAATAAGCTTTCCATAGACTCCGGAACGGACTAATTCCGACTTCAGAGCAAGGAGTTATGACTTTTCAAAGTAGTTGTGTCAAATCTGTCCAACAAATTCGGTGCAGTCCTCTTGCACGGATTTTCTGGAATTTTGTGCTTGGAATTTGAAGATGGTCCATGAACGAAAGTTGTAGCCCCAGAAGTTAGCTTCGCGTGGGCGTAAGAATCGCTCAAAAATGTTTTAAAACGAATTAGTTATGACTGTTTTAGCGAGATATGGTAAAGCTGAGAAAAAAAAATGTAAAAACTGTTATGTTTGGGCATTTTTAAGTTCTGTTTTGGGCTGCCTATGATGTCTAAAATGGGTGGCATATATTTTCTAAATATATTCTCTTATGATGTTTATAGCATATCCAATAGGAGACCCTTATACTTTCAAACTAGATTGTGTATGAATGGTGATTAACGAGACACATGTAATTAGGTTACGTGAAGGTTAATTACTAGCGTGTATTGTAGCAGGCTCATCAGGCAAGTTTCCTAACCCTAATTTCTTTTGGGTATTTATTAAATCCTTACTAATATTATCGCAGTAAGGGTAAGTATTGGACTTGTGTTAGTTATTTATTCGTGCAAGTTTCTTCGTTGAAAAGTCATACAAACTTCAATTATCTTGCAAGCTTTTCAATGGTTATTCAGTTATTATTCTAACGGCTATGCTTTTAAGTTTCATGTCATCATAGAACTGTTTCTATGTATGTTCCTAGCCTTTGGTTCCGGCTAGTTATTATTTGATGAAAAATGATTTAAAACACATCTTTCGAAGCTATTGAATGTTTACCAATCCAAGTTGCCTTGGTGAGGTCTCGCATGATTACTAAGATGAATAACCCGAATGAATGGGAAAAACAGATGTCGGGCAAATAGTCCCATTTATGCTTATGCATTTTAAACTTAATACATGTGCACAATGTAGGGTACAATGGGCTGATCACTTGGCGTACTTGCAGAGACCGTTTACAGTCTATTTGATTGTTAAACCGTCTGATGTTTTTTGATGAAAGAAATATGTTCAGGGTATTTGTACACCCCTTAGTATGATATTGAAAATTCTTAAATTTCCATTCTTGATGTTCCTATTTAACACTTGATAATCTTTTCAACTGTTGAGGTTTAGCTATTCAACTGTTTTCACTCCTGATGTATGTTTTCAAATTTCTGTATATACTTGCTGGGCAATTCGTGCTCATTCTTGTTTAAACCTTTATGTTAAGGATGAGAAGGCTGGGGGTTCGGGCAAGGACAAGGGAAAGTCCAAGATGAAGTGATGCTAATGATTATGTAATAAGTTAATTATTTCGCATATGTGTAATGTAGCGATAAACGCTAAGACTAAGTTCCAAAGATATGTTTTAAGGTTGTAAAGACTTGGGATTTTATTTCACTATTTGTGTAATGGGTAATATAATATTATTATTATTGTTAAAGTTTACTTAGATAGATGATGTTGTATGTTGTATCGTGAGCACCAAGTCCCATGAATCGATGTTACACGATTTGGGGCGCCATGTAACGTAGTGTGATGATCGAATGGTAGCATTAGTAGTCCTCACTATTATGTGAAATAGTGTGACAATAAATGTAATGAGGACTTATTTTGAGTTTGAATCATTGCCTGTAAGACAATATTTTTGTATTAAAACTCACACTTTCACGTCAGATAATTAAGTTTGTATTTGTACTCGATCACTACGATTTTGGCGACTCGTAATGGGTGATATATACCTATTTTGGGGTGTCACAATTTAGTATCAAAGCTTAGGGATATGATCCCCGGGTGAGATGTGAGACTAGAACTAGGAGGGGAGAGACGGGTAATTCCTTCGCTAGTATGACCTACCTAAGTTTATTTGTTATTTAATTGGTAGGTCAGAATTTAGGGATAATATATTGCATGTCAATTAACCCTTGTTTTGTGGTAGTATTTTAAAATGACATCCGAGAATGTTGAGAATAGCAATGGAGCATAGGAGACCATTGAGTCACCACAGATCAATACCCAGGATAATGTGCAACAGGAAGACAATAATCATCAGGTAAACAACAACATCGATCAAATGATGAACGATGGGATGTTCAGAGGCTTTATGCAATTCATGCAACATCGAGTGAGAGCGGCTCCTGTCCAAAATGTAGGTGGAAACACTGGCAACTCTCGGACGGTCACTGCTAAGCATTTCAAGGAGCTGGGACCACCGGAGTTTATTGGAGAGCCAAAACCACTTAAGGCGGAGACGTGGATAAAGCATATCACCAAGATATTTGATGTCTTCAGATGCTCTGAGGATCAAAAGGTTCCATTTGCCATCTTCATGTTGCGAGGAGAGGAAAATTACTGGTGGGAATCTGTAAAACGTACCCAGCTTGCCGCACTCAAAATATCTTGGGAGAAGTTTCAAGAACTGTTTAACGACAAGTACTTTCCCGATCGAAAGTATTTGTCACATGAAAGAGGTAGAGTTCATCAAGCTGGAGCAAAACAATATGACTGTGTTGTAGTACGAAGCCAAGTTTTTCGAGTTGTCCCGGTTTGCGTCCAAGTTAGTTGATAACGAGGAGAGAATGACATGGATGTTTCTAGGAGGTTTGAAACCTGAGATACGTCAATACCTTATCTCTCTCACAAACTGTGTTTGTATTCAGATATTGTAAATAGGGCTCAGTTATAGGAGCGCGATAACGAGTCAACCCAACCAAGAGAAAGCAGCCGGCAAAATGATAATACCAGTGGTAGCAGTCATCGAAGCGGTGACAATAAACGTGGAGGGAATCAACATGCCAGAAATGGTAACCACTTCGATGGTAATCATGGCCAAGACAATAAAAGTGGACATTTCAAGAAGAGGAGATTCAATAATGATGGAAAGATGTCAGCACCAACACCCGTTGTTAAGGAAGGAGAACGACCACCTATCATATGCTTCAAATGCGAAGGGGAGGGACGCATCAGTCCAAACTATGCGTAGCAGTCCAAAATGTGTTACAATTATGGAAGAGAAGGTCACCTAGCTAGATTTTATCGTATAGGGAAGCCAAATCCACTTGGAACGGTGACACCAAATGTCATCCCAGACAAGTTAAAACCAGTAGTTCAAGGGAGAGCGTTTGTTATGACCTCCCAGAAAGCAAGGAACCCGAACGAGGTCATCACGGGTAAGCTTATCATAAACTCTAGCAAAGTATATACCTTATTTGATACCGGTTCTACCCATTCTTTTATTTTTCCTACCTGCGGTCAACGTTTAAATTTGACTCCGGAGAAATTAGACTTTGACTTATCTGTTGAAACTCCGTTGGGAGAAACCTTCATTACATCCACTGTTTATAAGTCTTGTTTGGTTCAAATTGGTACCCTTACATTATCTGTCGACCTTATTTCCTTAAAAATACTTACGTTTGACATAATTCTAGGGATTGATTGGGTAACTACTCATCATGCAAAAATTAATTATTTTCGTAAGGTTGTTAGCTTTCATATTCTTAACCAACCTATTATGCGAATTCAAGCAACCAAACCATTAAAATCAATCATTATGACGCCCCCAAATCTGGATATCTTCCAACCTGACAAATGGTGCTACACGACACTATAATTTATACAGTCATTCCATTGAGATAACAACAAAATGATTGTATTCACTATATTCTTATTACAATAGTAATAAATCCTTTACCAGGTTAAGAAACCGAATATATTCTTTATTACTCATAAGTGTATTACATACAAATACACTAGTCTATTACAGAATAATTAACTATCCATCTTAGCTTTGCCTTTATCTCTCTTAGAACTCTCAGTTCATTCGGCCTTAGTTGAAATCATATAATTCAAGCAAGAAGTGAGCATAACTAGCTCAGCAAGTCTAACAAAGGATAATATAAATACCACATCGAGAATTATATGATTATCTTCCATAACTGAACAAGTAGCTATGAAGCACTATGAAATATTGACTAGTAGTTCTCATTTCATAACAACGATTCCAAAGTATATATAATAGCTTAGGAATTCTGAATCGGTTAAAATACCATGAACATACTCTTTTCGTTATCATACTTGAAAAGGACATCCGACACTAAGGTCGTACATCCAGCATTACTTACGAGCACTTCTAGGTGATCAGCCTATAGTACTCTATGTTGATCAACACTCATCCGTTAAACATATTTACGTTTAACTTTTGGCAACCTCGCGTGCCCATCGAATAATCGATGAAAATACATTTGTTTGTTCTTAGACAAACTTACCTTTACATCCGTACCAAATACTTGATATAGGATAACATTAACAGTTCTATACGGAAAGACTTGTAAACAAATCAATCTAACTCTTAAGATTAGTCTAGCCGAGTTTAAACTGGCATTGACCCTTTCATAAAACAATTCATGCATTTCTTATCATGAATCGCAGAAAAATTGGTTAACACGGAGGTTAGACAAGCGTTAAGAAAACTTACCTTCAAGAGTCTTCGAATATAATTTTCAACAGTTCTCAGTCTTTACAGGATCTACATGATATATTCAAATAGCACACTATAATTAGCTACCAAACAAGCTTAGTTTATTGCTTTAACCAACTTCTTTCTCTTCTATGTCTTACTTGAATTTATCCCATTAATAACGTCAATTCAACTTACTATACTTCATTACGGCTCGTTAACGTTCTTACGTTATTAACCGACACTCGGTGATTATTGATGTCGACGTCGGGATTTTTGGGTGTCCCTTTCCATTACTTGTTCTTTGGTGTTCTCATTTTAGGTGAGATTTGTTTGAAAAAACAAGTGAAAAAGGTCCGACATGTATAATGTCGACGATGGGACTATTAAGAGTCGCCAGTTGGTTTTTTAAATGGTTTTACCAACACAACCGAGAAAAGGTTTGCACATTGACCTAGTGATGTGACACTGATATACGGGTCGGTGAAACCGAGATTCGTTTAGGGTCCGGGGACTTGGTTATGCGGGGGAAGGTGTTAGGCATCCCAGACATCCGTCATTACCACTACGGTGACCTTCTTTTCAAGAAACTATTATCCGAGTTGTGTGTGTGTGTGTGTGGGTCAATGTCGTTATTATATGAAAGTTGTGTGAGGCCTCGTCAACCTATATATACGTGGTTTGAATTTATGTAAAAATTCGCTTTTTAGCAAGATATGGCAATGATGTTTTATAAAAGAGGTTTGTTCAAACCCTGATGTTCAATAGGAATTGAGACCTTTTACACTCCCATTTTTTATTAAATGAGCGGCTGGATTGATTTTATTTGACGGATGCGAAACATCCATATAAAAATAATATACAAAAATAATGCCGACTTCCTCGTGGGTATGGAAACCATCTGAGAAAATTCAGACATCGCAGAATAATTTACAAGCTGCTTACAGCTGAAAATATCCATCACGGGAACCAAATCTAGATCCAATGGGATGAATCTGTGATCACATGATTCCTAGGCTCACAAGATACTGCAGTTTATATGAAAGCAGTAAGTAGGAATGTATATATAAAAGCTGTAAATATATATATACAGACAGGATCACCAACCATGAAGAACCTCCATGGGGGATCAAAAATGTAAATAAAGCTGTTAAAAGCTATCAACCGTCACAGAGGAAACTCCAGGAGAGACGAAGCGTAAATAAAGCTGTAAATACGGTTAACTGCCACGAAGTAAACTCCAGGCAGGACGAAACGTAAAGAAAGCTGTAAAAGCGATCAACCACCACAAAGTAAACTCCAAAAAGTATCGTCATATATATATATATATATATATATATATATATATATATATATATATATATATATATATATATATAAATAGAGAGCGAGTAAACGCACTGCATCAAGTTCAGCTCATCGAACCAAGTCCAGACACATGATATATATATATATATATATATATATATATATATATATATATATATATATATAAGCGGTAAACGCACTGCATCAAGTCTAGGCTCATCGAACAAAGTCCCACACACAGTTGATAAATATAAGTATATATATATATATATATATATATATATATATATATATATATACAAAGTCCACACACAGTTGATAAATATAAGTATATATATATATATATATATATATATATATATATATATATATATATATATATATATATATATATATATAAGCGGTAAACGCACTGCATCAAGTCTCTAGGTTCATAGAAGAAAGTCTGACACACAGTTGATATATATAAGTATATATATATTTTAAAGCAATAGCACGCCTCCGCATCAAGTTCAGCTCAATCGAGGCATAACTCGATAATGTTAGTCAATATATATGTAAATATATAATATATATATATATATATATATATATATATATGAAATTAAATAACTAAATGAAATTAAACAATTTAATTGATTATAATCTTGATACAAGATGATTAAATGACTTACAAGTTTACTGAAATAAGAACATTTAGATGAAGTGGGGTTAAGTAGGCTTAATCAGCGGTTGAGGCTAAAGATTTATCAGAGAAGGAACTCTGAGTCATTCTAAGTCTGTCTGAACCAAATGAATTCGAATTCCTTTTATAGAATAAGGAAAACGAACTATTACATTGTTACTAGTACAACAACTGGGGTAAGAAACATTTAACTAAAGTAAAAGTACAGGTAAAAACATTTTACTAAAGTAAAAGTACAGGTAAAAAGGAAAAAAATCTGCTTTTGATTGGAAAGCGTATCGTCTTCTTTCACTAATGCGCCATGGGGCCGGATGCTTGAATAATTGTCATCCATTGGTGAAAAAGCGAAAGATGCTATCTTGACTAGTCACGAGGCGCAGTCTTTGGCTATTATTTGAGATGTCATTGACTATGCCGCCAGAGCAGTGTGTGCAGTGATCGAGGTCGAGAAGGTGTCACATCTCACCTTGATTGATTACTTTAGGAAAGAAAATGGATCTTGAGCATCTTGAAGACTGATCGTGCTGTAGGGATCACAATCACCTTCGTCTTCAAGCTCTTGACTAGAATTTTCTCCTTTGGACTGAGAAGAAGCTTTGTCTGACTCTTCATGTAACTAATCAAGTCTCAAATGAATAGCATCTGCAAGACGCCTTAATTGGGAATTAGAGTAACTAGAAACATTAGTGACTTCATTAGAATCTGGAGGAACAACTGATTTTTCTTTTGACTTATCAGCTGTTTTAATGACTGATTTACTAGGAGATGCAACGGCAGAGGCCGTAGTGGCTGAAGGGGTGTTAACTGGAGGAGTCAATAGAGGAGAAGGCGGAAATTCTTTCTGAACTTGGCCAATTATTCTATCAACACCGAATTTATCCCACCATTTAATGAAAAAACGGCGACAGACGCAAGAAATAGGGGAAAGGTAAGTCTGGGCAGTCCTAATTCCTATGGACGACGGAGACTAAAAAACTGTGACTTCTTGGGTAGCTGAAACGATATATTGCCATTTCAGAATCCAAGGGATTTTGTATTTACTACAAAATATAAGGAAGACTGGAATTTCCTCATATTTTGAATGATAATTACTATGATGATAGAAATGTTCTAATTGGGCAAAGAGAGGTTTGGGGAAGATATCATGGCACAAATCGTACCTTGTCCACCAAAGGATAAACCATTTGGGGAATTGACTCTTGAATTTGTGGTCAAACTGAAAAAACCACGAATGACTATGATCTTCATTTTGATGAAGCATAATTTTATGCCAAGCCTCAATATAATCATAATAGCAAAAAGAGCTAGTATGATTAGAAAGTGACTTGAGATCAGAAGGATGACTACCCCAATCGGACAGATTGAGAACTTGTTTGATATACAACGAATGATAAAGGAGTTTTGATTTATCATCGTTGGCATAAATTGGTTTAATGAAGACTGACTCTGTTTCAATAAGAATGTCCCTATAATACACAAGTGACTTGTAAGGAGAAAGAGGGAGGAAATGCCAACCAGAAGGGAAAAACTGGGCAGCTAACTGAATTGGATCATTTTTGGGTTTCATTTGTAACTCGATATGAAATAAGTGTTGATCAAAAATCTGGCGATAATCTAACATTTGGTGACTAGGTTTTGATGAGTTGGTTGGGGTTTGACTAGCGAAAATATCGAATGGTTTGGGCTGACTAGCAAGAACTGAGGAGTAGGGCTTGGGGACTGTACCAAGCACCTGGAATTTATTGTGGGTTTGGGTAACTGGATGAGGAACAACAGTTCCTTTAGATTGATTAATCGGACCTAAATTTGAGCGGCCATGACCACGAGAAGATGAACCTCCTCGTACACTCATAATGCTGTAATAGTACCTGTGTTAATAAATTCACGAGTGAGAAAATCTGGAACTGAGTTGTTACTACCTTTAATATATTCAATATCGAAATCAAAAATACTTAAAATTGCTTGCCATCTAGCGAATGAATGCTTAGAGGCGACATTCTCAACATCTTTTTCAAGGATAAATTTTGCTGACTTGCAATCTATTCTAACTAGGAATTTTTGGTTCAATAAATCTCTCTGAAATTTCTTAATACATAAAACTAATGATAAAATTTCTTTTTTAATAGTACTGTATTTTAACTGTGTAGGATTCCATGCGCCAGAATGGAAACGAACAATTTGTTCATCAGAAGTAGGAGTTAACTTTTGTTTAAGTATGCCACCGAATCCAATGTCAGAGGCATCGGTTTCAACTATTTTGAAAGCTGAATCGTTTGAAATGCCAAGGCAGGGCAAAACCTTAACATATTTTCTAACTTGTTGGACGACAGAAGTATGAATGTCAGTTCAAGGAGGAGGATTACTTTGTAAGCGCTGAATGAGAGGCTTACAAATCTTCCTGAGGTCCTTGTAAAAATTGCCAATATAATTGAGGGAGCCAAGAAACCTCTGTAGCTGAGTTTTGTCAGTAATCTTATCTGGGAACCGGTCGGCGAATTGAATAGCTCTGTCAATTGGTCGCGTGAGTCCATGATAGAGGATTAATCCGAGAAACCTGACTTTAGTCAGAAACAGACTACATTTGGAAGGAGAAAGAACAAGACCAATGCTTTTTGGCATAGGAAGAAGCACACAGTTAGGTTACCATATGCTAAGGAATTTAAAGAACATTTAATTCCCACTAAAGCTAGACCTATTCAAATGAGTCATGAACAAATGGAGTTATGTAAAAAAGAAATTAATGATCTTCTTAGTAAAGGTTTAATTAGACACAACAAGTCACCATGGTCTTGCCCAAATTTTCTATGTTAATAACGGTTTTGAGAAAGAAAGAGGTGTCCTCTGCTTAGTCATTAATTATAAACCGTTAAACAAAGTACTAGAATGGATTAGGTATCCTTTACCCAACAAGGATGATCTCCTTGGTAGGTTAAGTGTCTCCACTATATTTAGTAAATTTGACCTTAAGTCAGGATCCTGGCAAGTTGGTATTCATCCAGATGATAAATATAAAACTGCATTTACCACTCCGTTCGGACACTACGAATGGAATGTTCAGTCATTTGGACTTAAAAATGCACCCAGTGAATTTCAGAATATTCAAGATTATAATCAATTAAATTGTTTAATTTTATTTAGTTATTTAATTGTGTTTGTATGCGCACTTGTTCTTCTCCTTTCTTAAATAATCTCCTTCCGCCCTCTCATGGTATCAAAGCCAAGTTTTGTTGTTGGTAGCTGAATTAGTAGATCTTTTTAATCAAACTTCTCTTTACTTTTTCAAAATCATCTTCTTCATCAAAGTTCTGAAGTCACCTTACTTACTTGTAGTCCACCTAGTTCGTGTTTAACCTTTGTAAGTCTCTGTGGTGTGAGCAAAGGTTTGTTATATAGAACATAGGGTATGAGTCTACTTTTGGGTAAACGGGTATGCATGAATGGACCTTGAGTAAGATTTTATTTTGAAACAAATAAGATGAGTAGGTTATTCAGATCCAAATTTCTTTCAATTAGTAATGTGTCAACTTTTCCTTCCTATCCCCGGACATATAGTTAACCAAGAAGAACATAGTTATGAAAACATTAATCAAGTTTTACACAATTGAACATACCTAGAGTATCTCCAAAAGATATTTATCACCAACTTTTTTCGATAAGTTCAAAACCGACTATAATGTCAAAACAAATTGAAAGAGTTTATGCAATTAACAAAGAATACAAAATTGTAGTCTTTTATCACCAAAGTTATTAAAAACACGTAAAGAAAGGTTACAATTTTATTCATATAGGTCTTGTTCAAGTTGCGCCAAATAAACCTCTCAATGTAAAAGGAATTAATTCATCTATCTACCGCCTTTAGAGATGCTAGATTTTTGAATTATTATCCCAAAGATTATTTGGTGCCATGGAAGCAAGCTTGCATAATGGACCTATCCATTTCAATTGCTTTCCGATTTCACTTTTCGAGTCTTAGTGATCAAAACTTATTCAAAGCTTTATCATTAAATATTAAAACCGATGGAGAGATTACTCAAATGATCAAGGATCTCAACCCATTGTTTTGATTTACGTAATTTACTATAAAACAATGAAATCAAACTTAAACGCTCATGCTCTTAATAAAAGTCCAAAAGATCAAACAGCTTTTAATTCAAAGTTCAACTAGTGATGCTAATATCCGCATCCCAAGAACAATTCTTTGAAGGATATTACTTTACCTAATCAACGGACTTCACGAATGAATTACCACAAAGAAATTTCATAGTTAACAATTTGTTAAATATTGAAAACATTCAACAGCTTTTCTCGATGGAACCGTTAAAATTAGTTTTGAACGCATTTAGAACCCCGCTTATCATTGAAGACATTTCCATTCTTCACTCCCTTCAGCTTATCCACACTAGAAGAGATATCAAGTCCTTAGTAATCCTTCGCCAGAGATACCAAACTTAAAGGAATCCTTAATCAAGGACAAGTTAGTCATCCTCATTATACTCGTAATGATACCGCTGATGATGAAGGTTCTTCCTCTCCCAAGATCCTCTCGCTTATCCCATTACGACCGATTTTAATGCCCCAATTAATAATCAATTAAGAGTCATTAAAAAGAATTTCGCTTTTAGATTGGGATAACTTAGTAAAGGATTTTAATTCAAAATTTAACAAAGAAAAGAGACATCTATTCGCATCTACTCACCCCATAGAAAAGGAAAGAGATAAGATAGTTAATAGATGGAAAAGATTTATTAAAATGAAAAATTAACATCACGCTTTTACTTAATCGGGTATGATCAAGACCAAAGTAAATGTAATGTTATTAGTAAAACTCAATGGATTAAAGAAGATAGGTCTAAAGTATCGCCCAACCATCCTCCTTTAGAGACAGCTTCTAATTCCAAAGTAAAAACACTTCAGCTTATCGCTAGTCCTTCAAGATTCTCGACTTTTAACTAATGATAATAAAAAATTAATTGAATGCTTAAACTTTAGTAATCAATATCTAGCAACAATAGGAAAACAAACTAGATAGATCAAGAAAAATTTGAAGAAGGAATTATTAAAAACCCGATTCAAAACTTGAACAACCTTTAATTAAATTACCGTAAAATGTATATAATCTAAGTTTACCTAATAAAGAAAGTGAATTGGTCCAATCTATTGAAAAGTTATTTAAAAACTTAAAATGTAACCTCGTCCAAGTGGAACCATTGTTGTTATCGATCATATCAATCGATGATGATAACGAAAGTTCTTCTGATCACTCTAATCACTCATCCATTTCAAACCTTAATGAATGCAAATAAATAAATTAACCATCAATAACACAAGTATTACCGTAAATTGGTACTTAGACCAACTCCTCCTGATCTACGTCAAGAGAGAAATCTAGATAAATGCAGTTCTCTGTGTCCTCTAATAAGATTTATGAATGGAATATAGATGGATTTGGTGAACAAGAAATTTTTAATAAACTTAATCATATGTCTTTGGTAGCCAACAGCTATATTACCAAATTCAACTCTTTATCTCAATCAGATATAGTTGAATTAATAGCTAGTGGTTTTACCGGTATTCTTAGGTCTTCGTGGGAAAAACATCTCATCAAGACATTAGATGTTCCATAGTTCATGCTATCCAAAGAGATAATGAAGGCAATCCCATCTTTGATGAAGATGTCGGTATTGGTCTTCCGATGGAGTTAATACTTTAATATTTACAATAATTAAACATTTTGTTGGAACCCCTAGTAATATTACCGAAAAGAATTCATGATCAATTAAGTAATCTTACATGTCCCACTCTAAGTGATTTTAGATGGTACAAAGATGTATTTACTTCCGTAGTTATGATGAGAAACGACAAAGAATAAACCATTTTGGAAAGAAAAATTCAAGAATGGTTTACCATCTTTATTTGCTCACAAGGTTAGAGAAGAATTAAGTAAAATTTGGGATATATAGATTATGATAATCTAACTTATGGTGATATTATTAGTTATATTCAAAAATCGGATTGAAAATGTGTATCGACTTTAAGTTAGCTAAACAAGCTTTAAAAAGATAAAAATAAAGCTAAATACAAGTTAGGAACATTTTGTGAACAATATGGTTTACCGCCAGTTGCTCCCTCTAGAAGAAAGCACATGCATAAGAGTAAACATATTGAGTCACATAAAAGTCATAAGCGTCGTAAGAAAAGATACAATAATGATAAAAGGAGTAATATTCAAGATACCTATTACAATAAACCTAAGTCATCTAAGAAAAAATCATATAAAAAATCAAAGAAATATGATAAAAGTAAAATTGTCTGTCACAATTGTGGGCAGAAAGGACACTATAAAAGTGAATGTAGAGTCAAGCAAAAACAAGCCCAATTAAATATTTCAAATTAAGATACGTAATGCTTATTAGAATTAATGAGAATCAAAAATAACAGTGGTAGTGATGAAGAAGCTTCTGATATTCCAGAATCTTCTAGTAATAATACATCTAACGATGAATCTGATAGTGAAAATGAAGTCACTATATGTACAGAAAATTGCAATAAAAATTGTTGTAAAAGAGTTAGTGTAATTACAAAAGAAGAAGAAGAAAGTTCTTTATTAGTTGATTTAATCAGTAAAATAAATGACCTTGAATTAAAAACTCAGTATTTGAAGCAATTAAAAGATTTGTTAACCAAAGATAAAAAAGTCACTGATAAGGTTCTTAGAGCCAAAGAAAACCAATTTTCGGTCCTCAATAAAACTCTTGAAAGATTTAAGTCTCCTAAGTAAAAGAAATTACCCTCCCTAAATTAAATCAAGAAGTTAATAAACTTAAGAAAGAAATTTCTAACTTAAAATTAGATATTTCTAACTTAAGAAAAGAGATTGATGATAAAAAATCAGATCTTCAAGTTCATGATTCTTCTTCTAGTGATGAGAGTCACGATGAACCGTAATCATCAAAAGCAAAGATTCTCGATCTCTTTATTCAAGGTCTCTCCTTAAAAGAATTAAAGATATTACTATTCAAAAATGGTATATCTCTATTAATTTAGTTATCGATAAAACGCTTCTCTTCAGTGCAAACCCCCCCTACCTTAGTTGACATCAAAAGTGCATTTGAACTCGTATTCAAGAAGGTATTATCCCCACACGATATTATAAGAAGACTAGTGAAAAACTAAATTCATCTAATGGCAGTTAAATGGAAATAAAATATAAATTACCTAATGTACATATTTGTCAAGACAGTATGTGTTTTAAGACCTCATTTGTCTTAGTTCGCAATCTTATCGACAAAAATCATTTTAGGTTTACCATTTATCTATTTATTATACCCATTTACTACTAGTAATAAAGGTTTAAGTTATGTAACATTTAGGAAAAAGGATTACATTTAAATTCTTAATCAAACTAAAAGAAAGAGATTTAAAATTTATTCAAGAAGAATCAATTTCTAAATCATTAAATCTGCTAAATTGCAAAGTTACCCACCTAAATTTCCTTAAAGAAGAAGTTATATATCAACAAGTTGAAGAACAACTTAAGAGTAACAGAGTCCAAGAAAAGATAAAAGAATTAAAAGATTATTTATTAAAAACTTATGTTCGATTCTCCCAATGCTTTTTGGCATAGAAGAAGCACATAGCTTAGGTTACCATATGCTAAGGAATTTAAAGAACATTTAATTCCCACTAAAGCTAGACCTATTCAAATGAGTCATGAACAAATGGAGTTATGTAAAAAAGAAATTAATGATCTTCTTAGTAAAGGTTTAATTAGACACAAAGAAGTCACCATGGTCTTGCCCACTTTTCTATGTTAATAACGGTTTCGAGAAAGAAAGAGGTGTCCCTCTGCTAGTCATTAATTATAAACCGTTAAACAAAGTACTAGAATGGATTAGTACCTTTTTTTACCAACAAGGATGATCTCCTTGGTAGGTTAAGTGTCTCCACTATATTTAGTAAATTTGACCTTAAGTCGATTCGCGCAAGTTGCTATTCATCCGTATGATAAATACAAAATCGCATTTACCAATTCGCTCGGACACTACTTAATGGAATGTTCAAATATTTGACTTAAAAATGCACCCAAAGGAATTTCGTAATATTCTTAATAATATTTTGAATCCTTTCACCATTTTATCATTGTTTACATCGATTTATATCCTTGTATTCTCCAAGACTATCAAGAGCATATTAAACATTTAAATTCGCTCTTCGTAATGCTTAAAACCAATGGTCTTGTTCTTTCTCCTTCCAAATGTAGTCTATTTTCGACTAAAGTCGTTTTTCTGATTAATCCTCTATCATGGACTCACGCGCCAATCGACAGAGCTATTCAATTCACCAATTTGGCCCTCGATAAGATTACCGACAAAACTCAAATTACAGAGGTTTCTTGCTCGCTTCAATTATATCGGCAAGTTTTACAAGGACTCGTGAAGATTTGTAAGCCTCTTTCAAATACCAAAGTAATCCTCCTCCTCGACCGACATTCATACTTTTGTCATTCAACAAGTTAAAAATATGTTAAGGTTTTGCCTCGCTTGGCATTTCAAACGATTCACTTTTCAAATAGTTAAAACCGATGCCTCGACATCGATTCTGGGCATACTTAAACAAAAGTTAACTCCTACTTCGATGAACAATTGTTCGCTTCCATTCGCGCATGGAATCCTACACACGCTTAAAATACAAAGACTATTAAAAAGAAATTTTATCATTAGTTTTATGTATTAAGAAATTTCAAAGAGATTTATTGAACCAAAATTCCTAGTTAGAATAGATTGCAAGTCAAAGAAAATTTATCCTTGAAAAAGATGTTGAGAATGTCTCCTCTAAGCATTCATTCGCTAGATGGCAAGCAATTTTAAGTATTTTTGATTTCGATATTGAATATATTAAAGGTAGTAATAACTCGGCCCAGATTTTCTCACTCGTGAATTTATTAACACAGTACTATTACAAAGATTATGAGTGTACGAGGAGGTTCATCTTCTCGTGGTCATGGCCATTCAAATTTATCCAGCTTAATCAATCTAAAGGAACTGTTGTTCCTCATCCAGCTACCTAAACCCATAATAAATTCCAGTGCTTGCATACGGTTCCCAAGCCCTACTCCTCGCCTCTTGCTAGTCACCCCAAACCATTCGATATTTTCGCTAGTCAAACCCCAACCACCTCATCAAAACCTAGTCACCAAATGTCGATTATCGCCGATTTTTCGATCAACACTTATTTCATATCGAAGTTACAAATGAAACCCAAAAATGATCCAATTCAGCTTAGTCGCCCAATTTTTCCCTTCCGTCAGCATTTCTCCCTCTTTCTCCTTATAAGTCACTTGTGTATTATAGGACATTCTTATCAAAATAGAGTCACCTTCATTAAACCAATTTATGCCAACGATGATAAATCAAAACTCCTTTATCATTCGTCAGATATCAAAAAAGTTCTCAATCATCCGATCAGGGGTAGTCATCCTTCCGATCTCAAGTCACTTTCTAATCATACTAGCTCTTTTGCTATTATGATTATATCGAGGTTTGCATAAAATTATGCTTCATCAAAATGAAGATCATAGTCATTCGTGGTTTTTTCAACCACCACAAATTCAAGAGTCAATTCCCCAAATGGTTTATCCTTTGGTGGACAAGGTATGGTTTGTGCCATGATATCTTCCCCAAACCTCTCCTCGCCCAATTAGAACATTTTTACATCATAGTAATTATCATTCAAAATATGAGGAAATTCCATTCCTTATATTTTGTAGTAAATACAAAATCTCTTGGATTCTAAATGGCAATATATCGCTTCACCTACCCAAGAAGTCACAAGATTTTAGCCTCATCATCCATAGGAATTAGGACCGCCTGCACTTACCTTTCCCTATTTCTCAAGGCTCTCACCATTTTTTCATTAAATGGTGGGATAAATTCGGTGTTGATAGAATAATTGCCAAGTTCGTAAAGAATTTTCGCTTTCTCCTCTATCGACTCTCCCAGCTAACACCTCTTCACCACTACTACCTCTCGCCAGATCTCCTAAGTAAATCACCATTAAAACAACCGATAAGTCAAAAGAAAAATCATTTGTTCCTCCGATTCTCGATTAAGTCACTAATATTTCTAGTTACTCTAATTCCCAATTAAGGCGCTTGCAGATGCTATTCATTCGAGACTTGATCGCCATATGAAGAGTCGACAAAGCTTCTTCTCACCAAAGGAGAAAATTCTAGTCAAGAGCTTGAAGACGAAGGTGATTGTGATCCCTACTAAGACGATCGCCTTCAAGATGCTCAAGATCCATTTTCTTTCCTTCAATTAATCAATCAAGGTGAGATGTGACACCTTCTCAACACCTCGGCCACCACTCAGACCTTCCTCAAAGATAGTCAAGCAAAGATCTCCAGACTCCTAAAATAGCCAAAGACTCACTCCTCGGCAAATTTAGTCAAGAAAGATCTTCCGCTTTTTCACCAAAGATGACAAATTATTCAAGCATCCGCCCCATGGCCACATTAGTCAAAGAAGACGCCCGCTTCCAATCGAAAGCGATTCTTTTCCTTTTACCTGTACTTTTACTTTAGTAAAATATTTTACCTGTATTTTTACTTTAGTTAAATGTTTCTTACCCCAGTTGTTATAATAGTAACAATGTAATAGTTCGTTTTCCTTATTCTATAAAAGGAATTCAAATTCATTTGGTTCAAGCAGACTTAGAAAGACTCGTAGTTCCTTCTCTCGATAAATCTTTAGCCTCAACCACCGATTGCTTACTTAACCCCACTTCATCTAAATGTTCTTATTTCAAAGAACTTGTAAGTCATTTAATCATCTCAGATCAAGATTATAATCAATTAAATTGTTTAATTTCATTTAGTTATTTAATTGTGTTTGTATGCGCACTGTTTCTTCTCATTTCTTAAATAATCTCCTTCCGCTATATATATATATATATATATATATATATATATATATATAAAAGACCAAGCCCTCTATTTATAGTAATATGTATATATATATATATATATATATATATATATATATATATATATATATATATATATATGAGTTCGGTTAAACCACTAATCAAGTCCTAAGGCAAAAGTAAGCTACACGACTCTCAACGTGTAGAAGGGTGTATGCAAAGATGAAGAGAAAGACTCTAAAGTGTGTGAGAAGGCTTATAGCTGACTGATAAAAAGGGCTTCTATATCTTTAGAGTGGGTAATAAGTGGGCTTTTGTGGGTACAAAAGAGGCTATATATGAGCTCACAAGTGTTTGAAAGTGGGAAAATACACTGTATGGCAAGTGCAGAGCAAATTGTGCAGGGTTTCCCCGTCTTTTTTCCTTTAAAAATTAGCACCCCAAGCCCTATATTTATAGGCAATATGTGCCGCAGGTGTACCAGAGGAGGGTCGGGTCGGGTGGTCTCGAAATACGTGCACTCAGGCACTGTAATGTCCACTCGAATTTTGAGAAGTGCAATCTAGGCATCCGTTTTGAGGTATTCAGGACCTATTTCGGACCGCCGTTGTCGAGAGTTGTACGGTGCCATGGGATTAGAGTTTGTACGAAGTCTTTGAAGATGGGACGATGCCCTCCGGTCTTCAAGTTTCAACTTTCATCCGTTACCCCGCAGAATAGTCACTCAGGATTGGTTAGCCTTGTGGGACATTGTTGCATAGAGACGAGACGTGGCATCGTGTTGGACGAGATGGCGATGTTTCCCTCACCAAAGCAGTTATCGCGGATTAAGCGATATAAGCAGCGCTACTTTCGAGACTTACCCGAGATTGGACTGCTGCATTTGTTGAAGGTCCTCATTGTCATCTTCGAGGTGTGCCTGTCTTCCCGATGTTATTGTTGGGTTGGCACAGTGTATCTCGTTGTGAGTGCCGAGATTGATGCTGATGGCATTTGAAATAAGAATTTCCGGGGTTATCTCTGAAACTGCATTCCTTGGGGTTATCACCAAGGTTGGTGGCTATTCCCATGGTTGGGACTGAGACTGGATACCTCGAGGTTATTTCTGAGATTAATCGGTCTTCTCCAGTGTGTGTTCCGGTATTATATTTGCAGGCCTCGGGGTTACATCCGAGGTTGAAATCGTTACTCCCAGATTCCGATCTGGGGTTGACGCTGCACTTCTGGTAGTATCCGGTATGGATTTGGATTGTCTTTCAGGGGTCTCTCTTAAAAAGACGAATCTGTCTCTCCGCAATGTTAGTAAAGAGAGTACGGAAAATTTTGAGTGTCTACAGATGCCCCTCTTTATCATACTCATGCATGGCGATGCATGGGTAGGATAAAGAATCCTAGACACTTGAAACACAACAAGATAAACATGGTACTATGGATAGCAACATGATGCAAATATATGATGCATGTGTACGGGGTTGTGGCCCAACATGTTGGGAATGATTGTTTGGCTCCTCGTGGGCTTCAACTCGGGATTGCAATCTCGACGGATCTAATGTCCAAGTCGAATCATTAGGATGTTGGTGTTGGAGTTATCACCAAATTCCTGTGTTCTTGATAACGACTTGATCCTGAAGGGGTATCTCTTATGTGTAAGAGATCTTTGGGGATAAAGCTTGATCTGTTTGAGGATGTGTATAACATATTCCATCATCTATCCTCTTTGATAATGTTGACCTTTCCTGGTTAGTATCGCCAGAATATGTCACGATTCTGTTGGATTTATTGCCAACAGCAAATGCTGTCAGGGATGCCTGACCTTCGTTGACGTGTGAATCAACGGCTGAAACATCCTGTGGGATATACTGTCAAGGTTGCTTGACCTTCGCTGACGTGTGAATCAATGGCTGAAAATCTGTGAGGAGATCGTCAAGGTTGCTTGACCTTCGTTGACTTGTAGATCAACGGAACATTGCGTTGTGACCCCCGTCGGGGATCCGCTGGGGAAATGAGCAGCTGGGTATGAGAACCTCGAACAGCTCTATAGCTCTGACAGATTTAAACTCTATCGGCTGAAATGATGTCAAGGTTGCTTGACCTTCGTTGATGGACATCTCAACGGATGAACGTGTTGTAATCCCCACCGGGGATCTACGTTGTAACCCCCGTCGGGGACTCACATTGTAACCCCCGTCGGGGATCTACTGGGGACGCATGAGTACGTATGGGACTATTGAACGTTTCTCAAGGTCGATGGGTTTACTTGCCATCGACTGAAATAACATCAAGGTTGCTTGACCTTCGTTGATGGACATGACAATGGATGAACGTGTTGTAACCCCCACCGGGGATCTACGTTGTAACCCCCATCGGGGACTCACGTTAGAACTTCCCGTCGGGATTTACGTTATAACGACCGAGCTCATGCACCTTTAATTCAGTATAAGGTATTGCCGTATGTGATTTCTGACAACTGAGGTCATCGGCTGAGTATACCTTGTGTTCAGGTGACTACCAATGAGTGATGTGCAGATTCAAAGTCTCATCTGAGAAGACTAGGATTGTATGCTGTTTTGCTCAATCGCGTGGCATTTTTATTCCCAATTTGACCTTTCTAGCCCGTAAGAACTCCATTTTAACTCGAATTGGACCGAGCCAGAGGGGTGGGACCCACATAGAGGAGCCACAGTGTGTGCACCTCATCAGGTAGCAAGTGTGAGCTCATGGCTAGCGTGGATGAGAAATCCAGCAGCCTGCCTTTGCAGGTTCATTTCTAACTCGCCTCGCTTAGGAAAATCCGTGAGCCATCTTCAGATTTGCTGAGTTCGGGCTGCTTTCTGTAAATTATGTCACCGTACAAGTGTTCTACACTATCCTGGTAACGTATGCATGTATTTTTTCCAATTTCAGTCCGTTAGATTGTGAGATATTGCACGAAATGCATCTAAACACATAGTAGTGATTATGTATGCACAAATGACTTGATAAAAAATATTCAACATAGTAAATGTTAGTATTAAACCATGCTAAACATAATAATGTGAAAAAATTTAACTTCTGAGATAGTCAAATTGGCACCTTTTTCTGCTATTTTTTGTCCTATTTGAGGTCTAATGAGCAAAAGGTAGAAAGGAAAAGTACTCCTAGCATTGAGGTTGGCCTTATGCATGATAATTTTGATTTTTAATGCATATATTATGTATATGACTTTGGGACAAAAAAGCTAATGAATGGCCACCTAGACACGCCTCAGGTGTGCACGGGATAGTCCTATTTTCAAAGGGGACTATGGCAAAATTTTTCCAAATATAGGCATTGGGTAGTCATGCATTCTAACTCTATTATATGTTAAAGTAAATGTATGCATGCATATAGTCATATAATGCATTTTAGAAAGCTCCAGGTAAGGAGATACCACACCCTTTCTGAGGTGATTTGGAGATTTGTTGTCCAGATATTATGGATCCGAATCAGTTCCTATAGGACCGCTTCTGGCATACGGCGGAGGGCTTTTGAAGTGCCTCGTCCCCGTTCTGTCAGATAGCCTTGTCGGTTGGTGGAGGCTGTGATATGTCCTGTCCAGGTAGAGGTTCCAGACGTCGAGGACGAGAAGGTGGATATTGAGGATCCCGCTCCTGCTGCATCTATCCCTCGCAGGGAACTTCCGAGCATCCAAGTGGTGAACCCAGAGTTGCTGGGTGATTTGGGTAGACACCCATCGATGTACTTGTATGCTAACGAGGTATGACATTAGACTTTATCTTCCTTCTTTCCTATTGATGAGGATTTAAAGGGTTCTGATGTTGATCTGCTTTTCATGCAGGTTCCAAGTTTTACACAGCCTCGGGGGAACTGGTTTAGCATCCACTCCATATACCAGGCACTTCATCCTGATTATAGAGCAGTAGTGTATGAGTGGGGATTTAGGGCATTTTTCTCCATCCTTCCGCGTCATTGTCCCTAGGGTTACCTCAGGGCATTGTCTGAGCGATGGTTTCATCAGACATAGTCACTCCACCTGCTGGATTGCGAGGTGATGATGACGCATATGGATTGGCAATTTATCATAGGTATGGAGATTGGAGGGGAGCCAGTGCCTTACATGGCGAACATCACCGATACTGCTGTCCGATCCCTATTAGGAGTTCCGGTGGGTACGCTCAAGGGCAGGACTGTCCGTTCAGGTCCTTTGAGCATAGATGTTATGAACGGGCTATTGAGCGAGCCCATGCCTGATGATGTCAGGATCAGGGATTGCGTTCTGAGGCGATTGTTTCTGATGATCATTCGAGGCTGCTTCATAGCAGACAACTCTTCCATGGTATCTTTCGCTTTGGTCAGTGCCACACGCGATGTGGACCGTATAGGAGAGTATGACTGGGGCTCTTACACCTTTGCCTATTTCCTCCGTGGTACGCGCCCTGTGCTCGCTGTGGTTCGACCGAGGCTTGGCTAGGATTTTACCCGTTTCTGCTGGTGAGTATTTCTCTTATCTTTTTCCCTTCATAGGTTAAGAGTGTTTACTAATAGCAAGTGTTTTGCCATTTTGTTGGCAGTTTTGGGCCTATGAGAGGCTTTCATGTTTGCGTCCTATGAGTGTGTTAGGCTTAGATACCTATCCACGAGGACGACGATGGCACCATTCTATTTTGCCAGAGGTCCCTCAGATCCGAGGGTTTCGCCATCGCTGCATGCAAATTGGAGCTATCGACTACCGATGCCATTATATGGCTTCCATACTCAGGGGATCATTTGACCATCGGTTTTAAGGATGGATACCCTACTAGAATAGAGTATTTGATTTAGGAGAGCGTGCTATTAGGAGCACCACAGGGGAGATTCGTATACCGGATCTTGCTTCCTGCTGCCATCATCGTTCTGATATCACACCACCCGCCATTGATATTCCATTGTTGGGAGTTGAAATTTTTGATTTATCAGAGGGTCCATGTACTCAGGAGATATTCCAGCGCTAGTGGCTCCCTCGCACTATTAGGGCCCAATCCCATGCCATACAGTTTATGGGGGACATGGTTCCAGGATCTTTGATGATGACGGATTGGGTGGCTTATGTCCGAGCTCCGACTCATCTGACCCAGATTGATAGCTTGACCAGCATACTTGGATCGTGCACACATATTTATTCGGCATTTGGGCGTAGATCCAGCAGAGGCGAGACATTTGTTCCTTCCAAATTTCAGTGCCGCCCCTCGACGACCCATTTGGTTTTGCGGCCAGCAGATCCTCCTTCTTTATAGGCCCGATATCCCCGCTGATAGAGATCCAAATGACTCAGAGGAGTTACATCAGTGGACAGATTGAGGACGTGGACATTGAGACCCGGTCTTCTTCCTCATGTATATTCTTGTTATATCTTTGATAGCCTCTCGTTAGATATCGGGTGGTCGCTCCCCATTCTCGCTATATCTTTTAATAGGCCTCATAGTAGTAGGGCGTTTGTGCCCCATTTTCATGTACTTGTAGTCAGATAGAGTCGATGTATTAGATGATGATATATTTAGGAATGTATGCACTGCTTTTCATTCCCTATATCATATTGCCATCCATTATCTGTTATGCATGTATCATGTTATGCATATGTATGTATGTCCAAAGATATTCTGCATTGACCTCTCGGATGGTCTTACGACACTACCCGCATGATGTCTTCTTCGACTAGCTTAGTCAGATAGATCATACCCCACCGTCAGTGGTGGCATTGGGTATGAGATCGTGGTACGATAGCATTTCACCACCGCATGGTGGTGATCAGAGATTTGTTGCAAGAAAGATACCATGACCCTTTTGGTATTTCAGGTTCCTGCAGGATTCGTGGACAGGATGATAGAGCATTGGCTACCTGATAGGCAGGTATTTCATTTTAGCACCCATGAGTCGACTCCTACTCTGAGGAGTATGCCTGCTTGACGATGTCGCCGCCTGTAGACCGACCCTCAAGTGCATACGGGCTTTGGGAGACATGAGTAGATTTATTCATGACTCTCACAGATTGAGGCGTAGAGTGGTGCAGGATGAGCTGACATCTGGTCATGTGATCTCTCAGCATTTTCTGTATGACAGATTTGGTGCGGAGGATAGTTACTCACGATATTAAGGGGATTTTACCGCGTCGGAGGATCATTGGTGTTTGGCCAGAGTTGATGTACTGATGTTATGTGTGCTATCATATGGGTATATGCCGCGATATATGGATGAGATAGACATAGGAGTTATTATGGCCATGAGAGCTCTCAGGGAGGGTCGTACCATTATACTCATGATCGTGGCAGAGACCCTGTGATCAAGATCCCATCGCAAAAGATTTCACCGTTAGGCGTGTTTTATCGGGAGTTCTATTATGTCAGATGTGTGGTTTATGTCACACTTACGACCGGTTGGCACCCTTAGACGGCACAGGTATTTCTTCTCTCATGAGGTGGCTATGTCATATTCCTTTCAGCCATCGGAGTGTGTAGATGCTCAGTCCTGGTCCACATTTTTGGCAAATATCAGAGATCCATTTAGCATATTGCTGTGCTCGGGGCTTTGCTCACCATACAGCTTCATTACTCATGCTTCGGGCATGGATTTCCTTCCTTTGGTTGGCTTGAGGGGCGTGACTACTTATCACCCATTGGCCATGATGTCGCAGTTCGACCAATTCCAGGATTTTCATCCGTTCGAGGGGGCGGCAGTCATTGCTCACTTCTCGATACCTCTCACCGAGGACCGATCTCGTATACGCTTGTTGGGATCAAAGCCGCTAGCTAGCCGCTTTCCCCGCCAACATCGTCCGATTATTCCGCAGAGTACTCCGCATGGATGGAGTTGGAGGTTTTATTGGCTACAGCTATATTTGCAGTACTGGAGAGCGAGTTATACAATGTAGAGCCTATAGAGGACATTGATACCTACATCGAGGTGGATACCGCTGCTGGGTTGCCAGCATTTCTTCTGGATTCTCCTAGTACCAGTACTTTTGTGATCCAACACTTGGCACAGTATTTAGAGCAGAGTCTTCATCTGATGACCTTTGAGAGAGACTAGATTCGATCTATGATGTCGACTGGTCTTGACGTGAGGGACGCTACCCTATTAGAGAGAGACGAGGCATTAGATCTCAGAGATGCTACTGTTATTGAGCGGGATGAGGCTATATCAGCCAGAGATGCAGTGATACTTGAGTGGGGTAGTGCTATATCTACCCGGGATGTGGCTGTTACAGATAGTACTGCAGCGATGTCCCTTACCACTGGTATGATTGCAGAGATGAGTGCTTATATTGATGAGAATATGGTCATCATGCAGATGGCTACAGATCTGTTGGGTCATGTGGATATTCTTATCTAGGAGACTACAGCTTTACCTCCTTCATCTAAGAGGGATGCCATGTTGGTCTTGCTAGCTCGCATGTACCCTGATCCGTAGATGAGCTTGTATTTACCTGCACAGACTAGCTTAGCCATTTTGTCATGTACAGTTCACATTGTATATATATCAAACAACATTATATATAACAGGGAAATATATTTTTTGGATCACTTCCCTTTTAGATATGCCTTGTTATTTGCTTGATATTTTGCTCGTCGCTTGTGGCTTGTGATCTCGATGTATTCTCAATTCTTCCTCGTTGGATGGACATCGAGTCGCCTCTCAGATAGTTCGTAATGGATCATCGATCTATGTATCCCTACCATCTTTGGTGTCTTGGGACTTGTTTCTGAATGGAAATATGGAGAGGAGTGTGGCTTTCCTCTCTGAGATTGATCGCACCACAGATGGTCGCCAATACTTCTATTTAGGAGAAGCTTAGTTAATTCCACCTCTTATAGTTTAGTGTTGCTCTTCGAGGTATGACCGCAGCTTAGATGGTCGCCGAATCTCCTATTTGGGAGGAGTTTAGGTAATTCCATCCCTTTGGTCTGAAGTCGAATGAAATGTAATGGATTGAAAGAGAATCCCAATACCCGTTGACAATGGTTTGTGTTTTGGTAGGGGGTGAGACCGCACCATGAATGGTCGCCACGCATCTCTATTGAAGAGGAGATCAGGTCTGCGTAGTTCAAACCTGGTGTAAGAGGTTCAACGCTGTATATGGCTGACATGGTGTAGGAATGTTTTTGTTGTTTTTGTTTTCGTAAGGGTAGAAATGTTTTTGTTGTTTTTGTTTTATTAAGACCGGGCCGTATGAAATGGTTTCCTACGTACTCCTATTGAAGAGGAGATCAGGTCGACGTAGTTCGCCCCTCAGGGCAAGAAGAAAAGCGTAATCCCATGTGCAGGTCAGAGTAGGGGGAGAGAAAGTTTAATCCTAGGTTGAGGATAAACTGCAGGTACGAGAAGTTTGATCCCTTGTATTGGTAGCCAAACTACAATCTCAAGAGGTTCAATCCGCGGTGGGATGACCTAAGTTGTATGAGTACAAAGGACAAAGCCAGGCTGCTGGCTTGAAGAGTATGTTTCCCTGAGGGGAAAAGTGTAGAAAAGTTGTATGTGTTAAAGGGTTAAAGAACCGGAATGACTGGTGACCTGATGATGACGCACCAGGGTGTTTGCTGGTTACTTCAGACATAATACCGTATGGGTAGCCAAACTATAAATGCAAGAGGTTCAATCCGTGGTGGGATGACCCAAGTTGTATGAGTGCAAAGGAGAAAGCCAGGCTGCTGGCTTGAAGAGTATGTTTCCCTGAGGGGAAAAGTGTAGATAAGTTGTATGTGGTAAAGGGTTAAGGAACCGGAATGACTGGTGACCTGATGATTATGCACCAGGGTGTTTACTGGTTACTTCAGACATAATACCGTTTCACGGTGTCTGAGTTGATGAGTTGTGGAAATTCATCGCCATCTATTTCTTGCAATCTGAGAGCGCCTCCTGTTAATACTTCCTTGACAATAAACGAGCCTTCCCAGTTAGGAGTGAATTTTCCTTTAGCCTGATCTTGGTTGTCAAGAATCTTCTTCAAAACCAAGTCATGTTGTTTAAACTGCCGTAGCCGAACTTTTTTGTTGTAGGATCTGGCAATCCTTTACTGATATAACTGACCATGGAAGATAGCCGTGGTTCGCCTTTCGTCTATCAGAGACAATTGGTGATACTTGTCTTGTACCCATTGGTCTTCATTCAGCTGAGCGTTGATCAACACTCTGAGAGATTCAATCTCAACTTATATGGGGAGCACTGCTTCCATCCCATAGGTTAAAGCGTAAGGGGTTGCCCCAATTGAAGTACGTATTGAAGTTCTGTAGGCTAACAGAGTAAGAGGCAATAGTGTCGCCCAATCTTTGTGGTCATGGACATCTTTGCATAATCTTCTTGATATTTTGTTAGCCACTTCAACAAAGACCGCTCATCTTTTGGACGATAGATGACAGAGTTAAGATGTTTGATGTGGAATTTACTGCATAATTCTTCCATCATTTTGTTGTTGAGGTTTTTGGCATTGTCTGACACAATCACCTCTGGTTGTCCATATCGACAAACGACATTATTTCTGATGAAAGCAATGATGAATTCTTTAGTGACCTTGGGGAAGGAGGCTACTTCTACCCACTTGGTGAAGTAGTCGATCTTGGTGAAGATAAATCAGTGACCATTACTGGCTTTAGGCTCAATGGGCCCGATAACGTCCATTCCCCACATTGAGAAGGGCCATGGTGAACTCATATTATGGAGCTCCCGTGGGGGGGCGTGTATAGCATTTCCATGAATCTGGCACTGATAGCATCTTTTGACGTGGTCGTTGCAATCAACCTTAAGAGATAGCCAATAGTGTCCCGTCCTAAGGACTTTCTTGACAAGGAGGGAGCCACTCATGTGGGAGCCATAGACTCCACCATGGATTTCATCCATAAGCCTTTGGGCTTGATCTTTGTCTAGACATCTGAGGAGACCTAGTCCGGCATCTCTTTTGTAGAGCGCATCTCCACTCAGGTAGAATTTCATAGCATGTCGATGGATCCGCCTTTTCTCAGTCAGGCTCGCCTCAGCGGGTGTAGATCCATCTCGCAGATATTCCTTGATATGCTAATACCAAGGAGGTTGGATGGGAGGTAGCTCAGCCGATACTTCTCCAATGTAATTCCCATAGGCTGGGGCCTTGTTCAGGGAAATTACGATGCTTGGCAAGTGTTCCTTGTCTGATATGCGAATTAAGGAGGCCAAAGTTGCTAGTGCGTCCGCAAAGTCATTCCTATTACGAGGAATATGTAGAAAGGAGATCTCTTCGAACTCCAAAGCCATCTTCAAAACCTGCCGATGGTAGGGTAGCAAATGTAGTTCCTTGGTTTGATAGATTCCGATGGATTGTCTAATTACCAACTTTGAATCTCCAAGGACAGTTTACCGCCTGATGCCCATTGAACGGGAAAGTTTTAGTCCCATGAGACAGCCTTCATACTCAGCCGTATTGTTGGTCCTGACAAACTATAATTTGATGGCAACGGATATCGCTTCCCCCGTGCTCGAGATATTAGAACCGCTCAGCCTCCGAGCCTTCCATATTAATAGCTCCATCAAAATACATCCTCCATGATTGGCGCAGATCGTCTCGATGGTGTTGTTTGTACTATCATTACTCCTTCATCGGGGAAATATGTTTCCAAGGGTTTGAAAACCCCTGAAGGTGCGGCGACCAGTTGATCCGCAATTCCTTGACCTTTGATGGACTTTTGAGTAACATATACGATGTCAAATTATTGTAGGATCAACTGCCATCTGGACAGTCGGCAATTTAACATGGGTTTGTTGAACACGTACTTAAGGGGATCCACGCGGGATATGAGATGGGTTGTGTGACCATGGAGGTAATGTTGTAACCTCATGGAAGCCCATGCTAAAGCACAACATGTCTTTTCGATCAGAGTGTACTTGTGTTCACCGTCAACAACCTTTTGGCCGAGGTAATAGATAGATGGATCGTTTTGGCCTCTATCGCCTTTTCTCGTCCCCAAAGATACAACCCATGGCATTGTCACTTACGGATAGATACATGAATAGGGGAACATCATCCCTTGGTGGTACCAAGAAAGGAGCTTTGACTAGCTGTTTCTTGATTGTAAGGAAGGCATTCTGGCACTAATCATTCCATTTCATGGAGGCGTTCTTCCTTAATAACTTGAAGATTGGCTCACAGGCTGCTGTGAGTTGGGAGATAAATCTGCTAATGAAGTTGATTCTTCCCAAAAATCCCCGTATTCCTTCTCTGTCTGAGGAATGGGCATTTCAGTGATGGCTTGGATTTTGGCAGGATACAGCTCAATCCCTTTGTGGCTGACTAGAAATCCTAACAACTTGCCTGACTTGCCGCCAAAGGTGCACTTAGCTGGATTCAACTTCAAGTTGTACTTATGCAACCTGTTGAACAACTTTCTGAGATGGTCTAGATGGTCATCCTCCTTCCGGGACTTAACAATGATGTCATCCATGTAGATCTCAATCTCTTTATGCATGAAGTCATGGAAAAGAGCCATCATAGCTCGTTGATAGGTAGCTCCGACATTGATGAGGCCAAATGACAATCGTCTATAGCAAAAAGTTCCCCAAGGAGTGATGAAAGCAGTCTTCTCACGATCTTCCTCGGCAACCATGATCTAATGGTACCCCGCAAAGCAATTAGCAAAGGAGTACATGTCGTACTGCGCAATATTATCAATGAGAATGTGGATAAATGGCACGGGAAAGCTATCTTTTAAGCAAGCTTTATTCAAGTCACTGTAATCCATGCAAACTCGCACCTTCCCTCCGGGTTTAGGCACGGGTACAATGTTGGATATCCACTCAGGATATGTGGACACCATGATGATGCCAGCCTAAAATTGTTTCATAATTTCTTCTTTCACCTTTAAACTCCACTCGTGTTTCAATACCGAAGTTTCGCTGATCGCTTAAATCCCTCTTTAATGGGAAGGCAATGAAGGACAATGTCAGTGGACAAACCCACCATATCTTCATGAGACCATGCAAACACATCCTAGAATTAGGTTAATAGCGTAACCATGTCATTCCGTTGGTTTGGGGTCTGAACCAATCTGGATTAACTTAGGGCTTTCTAAGGTTCCGAGATTGAAAGAAGTGGTTTGATCAAGGTTAGGTTTGGGTTTGTCTTTGACCCATTCTTGAATTTCTGGAGGCACCTCAATGTCATCCTGGAGATCCATCAAGGCTGAATTCATCTCTACATCAAAGGTACAATCCTTGTGTATGAGAGGCATCGATCCGCAAATACAGCACATCTAAATTCGTAGTCCTCAAACAAAAAATATGCTTTCACTTAGTATATATGAAATGTGTTGATCATACACAGTGTTAGCATTTACTGGCAAAATAAACTGCTAATACTGTACAGAAAAGTAAGCAGTTATTGTATCTACAGGGCAGAAAGAGTTTCTGCCCGCTTTACCCTCGTCGACCAAAGCAAGGAATGATGTCCCAATTGGTAAGGGTAAAGTCTGGGTGGACCGCGGTGATGGAGGGGTTTTCATCATCCTCTTTGTCCCAAATGATGGCCATTACGTCAGGGCAATCATCGTCTGGGGTGTATCTGTTGGTATGTTCATCATGGACGATGATGCACATGCCCGACATTATTCGAACAATATTTTCCTTGATTCTCTGCTCCTCTTCTTCTATTGCGAGATCTGGAATAACGATTTTCTTTTCCTCCACCGGCTTCGGCTTAGGAAATAACATGGCCATGACATTGGCTGACAACTTTACTGGAGGTTGTGCGGACTCAGATTTTGAAGGCGAAGCCAAACGCCACATAGTTGAAGCTGGAGGAATCTGTTGATGCTTATGAGGATTCCTGTGACTAGAGCTGGCAGAATAGCCTAGTCCAGCTGTTCCAACTTGCTTAGTTAATCGAATGGGGTACTAGATACCCTGGCCATCTTTACCCAACCCTTGTCCTAGCTTATGACCCAACGACATCATTTCTTGAGTAGCCGACATTACCTCGGCATAAATTTTGGGTTCTGGCAATGGTGCTCCAATAGCATGGTATTGGGTGTTTCTTATTTCCAAAGCATGAAAACTGACTGGTTCTACGTCTGCATTGGCATTGATGAACGGAATGTCTCCGTGCTGAGGAATCTCTGGTTCAGCGTTGACCGTGACCTGGCTATTGTTGATAATGTACTTTAATTGTTGGTGAACCGTGGAGGGGACTGCCCCTGCCATGTGGATCCATGGTCGTCCCAAGAGCAGGTTGTATCCCAAATCTATCTTGAGCACATGGAAGGATACGCAGAATGTATGAGGGCCAATTTCATTGGCGTACCAATTACTCCAACCGAAATTACGGCGGGCTCCATCAAAAGTTTTGATGATAGTATGGCTACTCCGAATTCTGTTGAGATTGATATTCATCTTCACCAAGGTGGCATACGGGCAGATATTCAGAGAGGAACCTCCATCTATTAAGACTCCAACCACCATATATCCGGAGGACAAGACCATAATGTGCAACGGTTTGCAATGACCAATCCCTTCGGGCGGTATGTCATCATCAGTGAAGGATATCACATTAGTGTTGAAAATGTGATCAACCATGTGTTCAAATTTTTCTGTATCCACTGATGTCGGAAGATAGGCTTCTTCCAAAACCTTTAACAAGACCTTCTGGTGATTCTCAAAAGTTAAGACCAAGTCCAAAATTGATATTTGTTGTGAAGCTTCTTTCAAGCTTAAAACCACCGAGGCTTCGTTATGACCCACAACGCGGAGGAATTTTTCAATCTTCTCCATGGGTATTTTCCTCTTTGATTTGGTGGTGGGGTTCATCCTCGATGGGGAAGATACAGTGGATTTTCCTTCGACACTGCAGCAGTGGTATGTGAGGTGGATCCTTCACCTTCTCCATAATTTCACGGAACCTTGTGCAAGCTAACAATAGGATATTGCGCTATGCATGGCAAGTTGATTGGCTCGGGAGCGGCCACTTTCAAAGGATTGCTTCCTCCTTTGAGCTGAATTATCGGTGTTGTGAGCAAAGTATTAATCCCTTCAACTTCAGTGGATATAACTACTACCATACTTTTCCACTTAGTAGGGCCTGCATTCTCACTTGCAAGTAACACAGTGTCGTTATCTGCCAAGCGCAGTACACCACTGTCGATTAGATTTTGAATAAGGTGGTGGAGTGCCCATCATTCTTCTGTGATGTGACCGCGAGACTGGGAGTGGTATTGACATACTCCATCAGAGTTGTACCATCCCGAACGGGGGTTGATTGGAGGTAGAAGGGAACTAATCCTTCCTTCATTGATTAACATGTGAAGGATTTCCTCCATGGGTTGGCCCAAATAAGTGAATTCCCATTTGTTGGTGAAATCCCGACGGGCCTTGGCATTTGCTCTCTTCGTCACTTTGTCTTCCAGCATTTCATTTTCTGAAAGTGATGAGGGAATATTCATGACAATAGGTAGGAGATTGGCATGCTCCTGGCCGATTAATTGCCGAGTCACTTGATGCTGATAAGTCACCAGTTCCGCCAATTGCTCAATTTGTTTGCAGAGATCTTTCATTTTTCGTTCCATTGTGAACTAGAACTTAGCATAATCCCATCTGTTATCACCATCTTTGATGGTCTGGGGGGAATCACAGCTGAAGTTGGAGCTTTGTCCACTGCTCCAATTAATCATGTTGACCTCTTCTTCTTTGTGTTGAGGAAGAGGGTTGTCTTGTACATGAGGCTGATCGGGTTTGGTGACTACGATTTCCCCGTGGTCTATTAGGTTCTGGATCTTGTGTTTCAAGGCCCAACAATCCAGAGTACCATGTCCAGGTGCCCCGGCATGATAAACACATTTCCTAGCAGCATTAAAACCCCGTCCATTAGGGCTGGCTGGTGGAAGAAGATGCATAATTTTCTTTTGTGTTGTCAGAAGATTAAGAATGTTCTCGAGGGTTTCCCCTAAGGGTGTAAACACTCGATGGCGTTTGACTTCTCCACCTTTTGGTACTGGAGGGTTTGTAGACTATGCTGGAAAGGGAGTGTAGTTTTTCCTTTGAATGGGCATACTTTGATTGCCTTTTTGCCCCTGTAGTATCAGGGAAACATCTTCCTCTTTCTTTTTATGGACCCTCCGGGAGTTGTTCCCATAATTTCCAGATTGGATGTGATCGAGAATGACTTTGAGTGTGGCTAGGTCTTGAATCTTTCCCGATTTCAAACCAATTTCACCCATCTCCCATGTTTAACCATTTCGTAAAAACGGTTTGTCGATGCCACTAACACTCTCTCATAGAAGGAGCTTCAGATGTCTATGAATGTCATGACCATTTCGATTCTATCATGGCAGACTAACTTGGGCGCCAAAGTCTCACCTTTGAGCATACTCTCCGAAGGACTCGTTGACTGCTTTCTTGATCTTGGTAATTTGATACCGATCAGAATCATCCGAGTTTGAAAACCAGATTGAGTGATGAAGGCATGTGCTAGCTCTTCCCAAATTGTGAATTTTGAGTTGTCTAATCTGTGTACCACTTAACGGCTTCTCCAGCTTAGACTCTTTTGGAACAATTGTATTCTCGAAGTTTTACCTCCTCGATAGATCCCGCCTCTCAATAAAGACTTTTAAATGTGTATAAGGATCCCCTAACTCGTCATATTTTTTAAAGTTAGAGTTTTAAATTTTTCTCGGATAGTGAACACCGTGAAAATACATAGATCAGATATGAAACACTCCCGTGTGTTTCCAATTCCTTTGATAAGCGTGAAGGGTTTCTTCCATTTGAGGACTTTCTTTTGATGTCACCATTGTCTGGATCTCCAAAGGGATGGGCAAGATCATGAGTTTTGTTGGTAGTATCCAACCGTGGTTCTGTATAAGAATGACCGGTTTCCCCCTCAGTGTGGAGGGCTCAAGATGTACGGGTATTTTCGACCACCTGTGTAGATCGGTGTAATTCTTTTAGTAGAACAGCCAAATCTGTAATTTGCTTGCTTAATCTGTCGAATTCTTTGCGAGAAACTGGATTAAGTTCAGTCTGGTCGGATGACGACATGATTAACTATAGGTCTGTTGCCTTTTTAGACCTTGACCGGGTAGTAGGTCTGATTGATTCCCTGTGAAAGACTGACATAGTTTAGTCCTTAGGGAATGTGTATAATAACATGCTATGTGATGTGTCCATTTTAGGAATTTTATCATGTAAAATGGGTGTCAGCTGTTTGTAGCATGTATGCGGACATATTGCTTCATATTTCTCATTACATGGAGATATATATGGAATGAAATTACAAGTAATTGTGTTTACAAGTAATTGAAATGAGAGCATGAAGAGACTTTCCTCCGTTTTTGGGTTTATCAGAGGCTAACCTATCTTAGGTTACTCTCGCGGCTTTTTGGCTTGAAGGTTCCCAGATCATCGCAATCTACTAGACGGGAAGTTAATCCGGTCTTTCAACTGGAGCAAATTTGCGTGGTGTCTTTCCTGAACCTCAGAGAATTAGTCTTCTCACGAGTCCAGTAATCAAACACCGACGGGATAGCCTCCTGGTGGAGGGACCACACAACATACATTCACATACATCGTGTCTCACCGTATGAAATGATGACATGTGTGAAGCACTAATATCATAAGCATTTTATAGTGCGAAGCACTAACATCACACACAGATATGATGCGAAGCACTAAGTTCAAACAAGATATGCATTCGTATACATTCATCCAATGTAAATGCAACATCCACACACAAGCAGATAACAACTTTGAAAAGATTGTAGTAGTGGCTTAAGTCCTCTTACTGGAGTCCCCAGCAGAGTCTCCACCTGTCGACGTCGGGATTTTTGGGTGTCCTTTCCAGCACACTTGTTCTTTGGTGTTCTCATTTTAGGTGAGATTTGTTTGAAAAAACAAGTGAAAAAGGTCCGATATGTATAATATCGACGATGGACCGTTAAGAGTCGCCATTGGTTTTTAAATGGTTGTACCAACACAACCGAGAAAAAGGTTTGCACATTGACCCAGTGATGTGACACTGATATACGGGTCGGTGAAACAGAGATTCGTTTAGGGTCCGGGGACTTGGTTATGCGGGGGGAAGGTGTTAGGCAGCCCCCAACATCCGTGTTACCACGGTGACCGCCTCTTTTCAAGAAACTATTATCTGAGTTGTGTGTGTGTGTGTGGGTCAATGTGCTGTTATATGAAAGTTGTGTGAGGCCTCATTCGAACCTATATACATAGGGTTTGAATTTATGTAAAAATTCAGTTTTTAGCAAGATATGGCAATGATGTTTTATAAAAGAGGTTTGTTCAAACCCTGATGTTCAATTGGAATTGAGACCTTTTACACTCCCATTTTTTATTAAATGAGCGGCTGGATTGATTTTATTTGACGGATGCGAAGCATCCGTATGAAAATAATATACAAAAATAATGCCGACTTCCTCGTGGGTATGGAAACCATCTGAGAAAATTCAGACATCGCAGAATAATTTACAAGCTACTTACAGCTGAAATGTTCATCACGGGAACCGAATCTAGATCCAATTGGATAAATCTGTGATCACATGATTCCTAGGCTCACAAGATACTGCAGTTTATATGAAAGCAGTAAGCAGGAATGTATATATAAAAGTTGTAAATATATATATACATTGATCACCAACCACGAAGCACCTCCATGGGGATCGAAATGTAAATAAAGTCATTAAAAGTTATCAACCGCCACTTGAGGAAACTCCAAAGTGGACGAAACGTAAATAAAGTCAGAATACGCTCAACTTCCACGAAGTAAACTCAAAGCGAGGATGAAATGTAAAGAAAGTCAGAAAAGTTTATCAACCACCACGTAAGTAAACTCCAGGTGGGAAGAGATATATATATATATATATATATATATATATATATATATATATAAGCAATAAACGCACGGATTTAAAATCCGTGCTCATCGAATAGAGTTCGACCACAGCTCATATATATAAGTATATATATATAAAAGCGAGTAAACGCATTGCATCAAGTCTGGCTCATCGAACAAAGTCCCACACACAGCTTGATATATATAAGTATATATATATATATATATATATATATATATATATATATATATATATATATATATATATATATATACTACATCAAGTCTAGGCTCATCGAACCAAGTCCAACACACACACTTGATATATATAAGTATATACATATATAAAAGCGGGTAAACGCACTGCATCAAGTCTAGGCTCATCGAACAAAGTCCATTGACACAATATATATATATATATATATATATATATATATATATATATATATATATATATATATATATATATATATAAGTGGTAAATGCACTGCACCAAAGTCTAGGCTCATCAAACAAAGTCCGACACACAACAGATGATATATATAGTATATATATATATATATAAAAAGCGTAAACGCACTGCATCAAGTCTAGGCTCATAGAACAAAAGTCCGACACACAAATGATATATATAAGTATATATATATATATTTAAAGCAAGAAACGCCCATCAAGTTCAGGCTCAATCGAGGCATAACTCGATAATGTTAGTCAATATATATGTAATATATATATATATATATATATATATATATATACAGATCGAAAGTTAAACCACTAATCAAGTCCGCAAAAAGCAAGCAACACGACTCTCAACGTGTAGAAGGGTGTGTGCAAAGATGAAGAGAAAGACTCTAAAGTGTGTGAGATGGCTTACAACTGACTGATAAAAAGGGCTTCTATATCTTTAGAGTGGGTAAACACTGGGCTTTTGTGGGTACAAAAGAGGCTATATATGAGCTCACAGGTGTTTGAAAGTGCGAAAATACATTGTATGGAAAGTGCAGAGCAAATTGTGCAGGGTTTCCCCGTCTTTTTTCTCTTAAAAATCAGCACCCCAAGCCCTCTATTTATAGGCAATATGTGTCGTAGGTGTACCTGCGGCTGAGCCGCAGGTGTACCAGAGGCGGGTCGGGTCGGGTCATCTCGAAGTACGTGTACTCAGGCACTGTAATGTCCACTCGAATTTTGAGAAGTGCAATCCAGGCATCCGTTTTGAGGTATTCAAGACCTATTTCGGACCGCCGTTGTCGAGAGTTGTACGGTGGCATGGGATTAGAGTTTGTACAAAGTCTTTGAAGATGGGACGATGCCCTCCGGTCTTCAAGCTTCAACTTTCATCCGTTACCCCGCACAATAGTCACTCGGGATTGGTTAGCCTTGTGGGACATTGCTGTGTAGAGACGAGACGTGGCATCGTGTTGGACAAGATGGCAATGTTGCCCCTCACCGGTGTTATCGTCGGATTGGGCCGATAAAGCAGGCGTTGCTCAGACTTCACTGAGATTGGACTGCTACATTTGTTGAAGGTCCTCATTGTCATCTTCGAGGTGTGCCTGTCTTTCCGATGTTATTGCTGGGTTGGTACAGTGTATCTCGTTGTGACTGCCGAGATTGAAGCTGATGGCATTTGAAACAAGCATTTATGGGGTTATCTCCGAAACTGCATTCCTTGGGGTTATCACCAAGGTTGGTGGCTATTCCCATGGTTGGGACTAAGACTGGATACCTCGGGGTTATTTCCGAGATTAATCGATCTTCTCCGGTGTGTGTTCAGGTATTGTATCTGCAGGCCTCGGGGTTATATCCGAGGTTGAAATCGTTACTCCCAGATTGCGATCTGGGGTTGACGCTGCACTTCCGGTAGTATCCGGTATGGATTTGGATTGTCTTTCAGGGTTCTCTCTTAAAAGACGAATCTGTCCTCTTGCAATGTTAGTAACAGTTGCACAGAAAATTTTGAGTGTCTACAATTGGCGAGGTACCAACGTTGAACACCTTTCACGGTTTACTTGTTTACACTTATGCGTTTTTTGTTTAATTATGATTAAACCCTACTTAACCTTCCACGTTATCACTTTATAAGTGTTTTAAAGTTAACCCTATCATTACATTAAGTACATTCATGTCTTACTATTGGTTTACCTTCAATTAGAATTAAAACCTAACTTGGTCAACTATTTTCCCCTGCCGGCGCTGCGGTACGGCAATCCCTTTACTATAGTGGCGTTGCGGTGTCACTCTTCAGTGGTTTTGCCCGGACTCGGCGTTGCGGTGAAAGTCCTTGTACTAACCTTCGCGTTGCGGTGTGAAACTCCAGAAGATTAACACTAGGTTGGCTCTACGGCGCCGCTCCTGTGCTTCAGTTAATTTTGACAGTTGGTTTTTCCAAAAAACTTCCCGACTTCCTAACTTATTCGTTTTACATCCGAATTGGCTTATTCAAAAGCCCACAACTCACAAATTACATAATCTAGGTGTTCATGTAAGAATTTTACATTTTCGAATCTGTTAACTCAAAATTCACCTTTTACTTCATTATCGAGCGTTCGTTTATCGTTTATGAGCGTTCAATACTCGTTTTCTTCGTTATAAGTCAAAATTCGACGATTCTTGAGTCCACAACTCTTGAATACACTATCTCACGTGTTGGCATTGGAAATCGAAGTTTTGAAGTCACACGACAAATTTTGATTCTTGATCCGAGATTTCTACATTTTCGACGTTTAACGTCTATTTTTGTAAAATTCACCATAACTTCGTTACTCGTGTTCTATAAGCCAAATCAAATGGAACACTCCATTGATTCATCATCTACATCCTAACCAAGCAAGATACACATACCTTATCTAAGATGGTTTTCAATTTGTCCATCAACAACCAAGTTCATGTTCAATGATTTCTACAGTTTTAATTTACATAAACCCTTATGATTTCTATTTGATCATGACTTATCAATGTTTTCATCATTAATATCCATCTTTATTCCTCCTCAAGAGACATGCTCTACCAATCTACGATTCTCTACGAGAAAGAAATCGAAAAAGATGAAGACTAATGCTTATGAACTATTACCTGTTTTCGTTCTTCGCGTTCGTGACTAAACGTATATGGTTTGCTTGGAAGTAGCTTGATTACTTGTTTATAGCTTCTTCTCTCTCTCAATATATATTGGACAAAGTATGTAAAACACAAAATGTCCAACACAAGCTTTCTATTTATAGGCAACTAAATGGAGGGCATATAGGTCAATTGGTGACCTCCTTACTATTCCCCACCTCCTCAACAACTTAGCCACCAAGTAATTACTTTACTTGGTGGCCAAGTGACCGGCCCACACCTCCTTGGGTCTTCCGAAGGGTTTTATCCATCCCATGACCCGCCAGTTCGATCCGCGGTTCGATTTCTTGGATTGGGCTTGTCTTACTTAATATTGGGCCTTAACTTGGGCTTGATTTCATAATTCATTGGGCTTGCTATAAATCCAAGTCCAATTGGATTGTACGAAGTCCTTAACTCAAAATCCTATAAGAACTAATCGTATTCTACGCGTATTACTCACGTATTCTTTTCGTTTAGTATTCATACGATATTCGTATTATACGTCGTACCGCTATTCATATCATATTCGTATATCATACATTTAATAACCGAAATGATTATACGCATTTCATTTCCCTTTTGGAAATCTCTTTCACTAACCCTTAGGTTTTAAGTCCGCAGGCGAAAACTTCATTTGCCATAAATGAAATATTATTGGATATTCCATTACATCTTCATATTCTATCATTACGCGTTTCTTGGAATTTCAAACCTAATCTCCGAGCGAAATCGGATGAATAGTATTTTTACAAAAAAAATCTCGAAAAACATTTATTTTTGTCTTGATAATTTAAAACAATTAATCTTAGCACATAGCCAGAATACTAACCACATCCACACATTCTAGGTCATAGAACGACCTTTAAATATCTTACTCACATAATTAATCAATTAAATTCATTTAATCCACATAATCAAATAAAACTTTAATTCATTAAAGATTCGATTTTCTCGGGCGTTACATTCTTCCCTCTTTATAAGGATTCTGTCCCCAGAATCTCGCTATAATTACATAAACAAATGAGAAAACGTTTCCTTCATTTTACTCTCGAGCTCTCACGTTGCTTCTTCAGCATTGTGGTTACTCCAAATTACCTTTACTGGAGGTATTATTTTATTTCTTAAGACTTGTTCCTTCCTATCAACAATTTGAATCGG
This sequence comes from Panax quinquefolius, assembly GCA_020205615.1. Lineage (NCBI taxonomy): Eukaryota > Viridiplantae > Streptophyta > Magnoliopsida > Apiales > Araliaceae > Panax > Panax quinquefolius. The sequence continues at coordinate 96,257,783 of CM035160.1, read as the reverse complement.
AAGTTCTTCATACGTTAAGTCTTTTTCCACTTGAATAGATTCATACTCTATTACGTGTTTGTAGTCCGATTTATAAGGACGCAACACTGACACGTGAAACACATTGTGTATTCTTTCAATTTTTGGAGGTAAGGCTATTTCATAGGCTACCTCACCTACCCTTCTTAAAATTTCAAAAGGTCCTACAAACCTCGGACTTAACTTCCCTTTCTTTCCAAAATGTATCTTACCTTTCCAAGGTGATACTTTCAGAAAGACATAAGAACCTACATCAAACACCCTCTTCTCTCGATGAGGATCTGCATACTTCCTTTATATATCTTGAGCTGCTACCAATCGGATTCTTATTAGCTCAACCATGTCTGCCGTTTGTTGTACCATCTCTGGTCCCAACATTCGACGTTCACCTACTTCATCCCAGCAAAGTGGTGTTCAGAACTTTCTCCCATACAGCGTTTGTAAGGCGGCATGCCTATACTAGCGTGAAAACTATTGTTGTAAGCGAATTCCACCAAAGGTAGATGTTCGTCCCAACTTCCCTTAAAATCCATAACGCAAGATCATAACATATCTTCTAGAGTTTGAATTGTCCATTCACTTTGTCCATCCGTCTGAGGATGATACCCCGTATTCAATCTCAATCGCGTTCCCATTTGCTCTTGCAAACTCCCCCAAAAGTTCGATGTAAATCGTGGATCACGTTCAGACACAATCGAAATAGGTACCCCATGTCTAGAAATAATTTCCTTGACATAAAGCTTAGCTAACTGCTCTAGGTTATACCTAACTCCTATTAGAAGAAAGTGAGCCGATTTGGTTAACCGATCCATTATTACCCAAATAGAATCGTATCCTTTTCTAGTTGTTGGAAGTCCCACCACAAAGTCCATGGTGATATGCTCCTATTTCCACTTTGGAATCTCTAGTGAATGCAACAACCCACTCGGTCGTTGGTGTTCAGCCTTAACTTTCTGACAAGTTAAGTACTTACTAACTTATTCTGCGATTTCTCTCTTCATGTTCGGCCACCAAAAGTTCTGATGAAGGTCTTGATACATCTTAGTACTATCAGGATGTATCGACTAACTCAAACTATGAACCTCACACATAATCTCTTCTTTTAAATCGGAATCATTTGGAACCCAAATTCTTCCTTCAAAATGAAGTAAACCTTCATTATCAAGGTTATACTTAGTATTTACGTCATCCTTCATTATCTTTTTCATTCGCTCGCATTCTTCAAATCTATTTATACTTCCTTAACCCGTTCCAATATCATTTGTCGAGTTTCCACAAAATATAACATTTCCACCGTTTCAATTGGTAACTTAACTTCTAACTCCATTCTCGCCATCTCAGTTATTAACTCATTCTGAGTCGTTAACATTGATAGCTTTTCCCTACCCTTCCGACTTAACGCATCGGCTACTACGTTTGCTTTCCCTAGATGATATAAAATATCACAATCATAATCTTTTATCAACTCTAACCACCTCATCTACCTCATATTCAACTCCTTCTGTGTGAAGATATATTTCAGACTTTTATGGTTCGTGTATATCTCACATTTATCCCCGCATAAATAATGTCTCCATATTTTTAAGGCAAAAACTATAGCTGCCAATTCTAGGTCGTGAGTAGGATAGACCTTCTCATAATCCTTTAACTGGCGTGACGCATACGCAATGACCTTGCCATGCTACATGAGCGCGCTAGGAGTGAGCATTCGGTTATTATCCGAACCGAATAAGGATTTCAGTTATAACCGAAAACCGAAATTACATTGTTATAGATATCTGAACAAATAACTAAAATCTGTGATAATCGAACAACCGAATAACCGAATAGGTTATTTGGTTATTCGGTTAATAACCAAAATTAAAAGACTTAGCATTTAACAAGCAGAAGCAACAAACTGCAAACATATTACTGTGAGAGAACAGCAACAACAGAACAGTTCCTACATGATGATTAACACTATGTAGCCTAAATATTACAAAAGACTCGGTCAACAGCAAATTAAATCAAGTGTCAAGACAACAGTCAACTACTGAACTACATATTACAAAAACTTGAATGACAGTCGACAGATAACAGCAACAATAGAACAATTCCTACATGATTAACACTATAAACATAATGGAAAACTTAATTTGGCTAGCCCAAAATGCTTGAAAGTTGAAGTTGCTACATGATTAACACCACTTGCTATTGTTGCTATTGAGTTTGACCTGCAGTCCTGCACCTCCTAGGCTCCTACCACTTGCTGGCTTGCTGCTGTTGTTGTTGATGCAAATTATGCTCAGTCAAGGAAAAAGATGAAATTTGTTTCTTCTTGTTTATAGATTTAACTTGTACTATAAAGAATCAATTATTTCACAGATGAAAGAAGCTATATTTAGAGCATAAGCATTTTATAACCAAGTACTCCAATAATTTTCTAGCATATACATAGAGACATATGTGACGCCCCCCAAAATAGGTCCATTCCATCCAACCCATTCTGAGTCGCCAAATACATGGTACAGAAATAACTACAACTTTATTATTACAACATATAAACTGTGAGTTTAAATACAGATATTGTCATCTAGACAATATCCACACGCAAATAAATCCCCATCATAATTATTGATACATTATTTTACAAAAATGGTGAGGACTACTAAACAACTATCTCTAGAACCTTCATTCCATACCCCGACTAATAGTACTCGCTACATTCTCGCCTCCCCGAGAAGAAAAATGGAACAACAAGGAAAAGGGTGAGCTCAACTAGCCCAGTAAAGAATATTATGACTAAGATAATGTACAACAAATTATCGTTAGTCTTCAACAGAGAAAAATCTGATAGAATACAATAGACAACAAGTTTCAGATCAATATTCGCAGCAGAAATAATAATTCATAGAAGAGTTACGTAGAGAATGCAAACTACTATCTTCTATATATGAATTTAAAAGTTCATCGTCGATATTTTATCCTTGTAACATCAATCAATATATATCTGGAATCAAATATTCATCTTTGCACTACAGCCCAAATATTCATCATTAGTCATGTTCATCTAAACACTGCTCATCTTTGCACTACGGGCCAAAGATATTAATCAGTCGGTCATGTTCATCTCAACACCTGTTCATCTTTGCACTACAGGCCAAAGATATTCATCAAGAAATCATTCATCTTTGCACTACAGGCCAAAGATATTCAGTAATATCATCATTTAGGACTGAGGATGATGAAAAATATTTTAAAGAAAACGAATCCAGTGAAACAAAAGAACAAGTATTAAGGATTCGTATTTCAGCTATTTCATGTCCAAAAATACCTCGTAAATAATCATAGTGGTGTAAAATTCAAGAATGATCAAAACATGGATACAATCAAAACTAGTATCCAGAATAGATATTTTGGACAAAAAGAAGAAATTTTATTTTTTCTATTGAATAGTGCCGTATTCAGTGAATAATGCCAGATCGTGAATAAGTACCGATATCGTGAATAGTAACCGACACCAAAAGATAGAAATTTCACAAAAAAACATCATCACGCTTTGTGAATAGTACTCGTGAATAGTAACTCGTGAATAGTAACTCATGAATAGTAACTTGTGAATAAGAACTCATGAATAGTAACCCCGATACATGAAAAAGTTCCAAATTTGATAAAATTTCCAACCAATATTTCGGATAATGATATTGAAGAAATAATATCATTTTCGAATAAAATAACATCCCTTACCTCGAAAGACAAGATTTCTAGTTGAAACACCTGATATAGACTATGACTTGAACTTGCACCGTATAGCAACAACACTCAAAGTATACTCACAAGAATACGCTCAAAATATCGAGAGAGAAATAGAGAGAAAACTTCGATTTACAATTGTGATTTTCAATTCTAACCTAAGCTCCCTATTTATAGGAAAATGTTTAGAACACCAAAGTAGAAAATTGAATATAATAATATTATTTATAAAAAAATTCCTTAGCCCACCTTTGAAATCTGATTTCAGCCATAGCACATGTTAAATGAGGTTCACAAACTCACCAAAACGTTTTTCTCAAAATAATTAATTAAAACTCCCAAAAATCAATTATTTCTAACTCAAACTTCAATAATTCATAATAAATAGCCCTTTTATCAGAAAATTCGAATCTCGCGAGTTTTTATAGGAAATTCAATTCTCTACAACTTTGCAGAAGAAAGTTTTTCCAAATTCCAAACATAAATTGACCGAAATTCACAAACGGTCGATTTTACAAGCTATAATCAAATTTCAGTCAAGAAATGGGGTCCACCGACACACAAAACATGTGTTAATCATTTAATGCCACAAAAATACTCTTCCTTCTCATATACTCATATATCCCACATTCGTTGTAAAAATATCATCGTTAATATATTATTAAAATGATATATTTAAATGAATTATTTTATCGAAAAAGATAAAATATTAATTTTCAACAATTGTCATTTAAAAATTTTCTCCATCTATATCCACATAAAATCAATATTTTCCTCATCATATAAATCAATAATTAATTATTCACAAATAATATTAGTAATCACATTATTGACAACCGTGCGCCTCTGTAAAAGAGGGGCTTTCCAATAAGGATCTCTCCTCTTCGGGCACGCAATTAGGTGACCAAACCTCTCCTTAGATGTAACTTTCTAGACATTGCCAATAATGTTATCTAATAATATTATTCAGATAATATGAATTATTGCTTCGATAATAAAAAAAATCGTGTGTAATGACAATTATTGAAACAACAAAGAATATAAAATATCAACGCAACAATTATTGAATCAATAAAATAAAATACCGAATAATAATTCATCGTAACAATTATTGAGTAGTGCCTTCTTACGTAAGAATCAATAATTGGTGCAATACTGTATACTTCTTGCTCAACAACGCGTATTAGTGTGTTTTAACCACCGGGTATTCCAACAAGATAATTGGTAATAACTACGCCAAGTTATTTATAAACAACTTATATTTGTCGCTTTCTTCATCCAATCGCTTTCCGTTATGGGCCCACAAAAGATCATAGGCCGTCGTATTTAATATTCCCGACAATCACGAATATTCCACGACCAAACGAATATTCCCCGACGATAATGAATATTTTATCACCACTTGCTTATTTAAAATATTTATGCGATTTTACCCATAACTAACCACATTAATCAAATCCACCCTTACTATTTCAAAATAATAAATAAAGGAAATTTCTTTTATTTAAAAAATTTCTGGTCTTACAACCTCCCTCCTTATGAAATTTCGTCCTCAAAATTGACGTGACGTGTTCTGTGTTTTCAAAAGATGAGAATACCTCGCTTTCATTTTCGCTTCCAACTCCGTGTCATTTCCTCAATAGCATGGTTTCTCCACAAAACTTTAACTTGTGGTATAACCTCGGTACATAGGACATGTTCTTTCCTCTACAAGATCTTGACAGGTACCTCCTCGTACGTTAAGTCTTCGGCTATCTCGTCCGGTTCTAACTCAATGACGTAGTTCGGGTCGTCCACATATTTACGTAACATCGATACGTGAAAAACGTTAAGAACACGCGTCATACTTGGTGGTAAAACGAGTCTATAGGCCACAGTTCCTATTCGATCGAGAATTTCAAATGGATTAATAAATCGAAGGTTTGAGCTTTCCTCACCTCACCGATTCTAGCTTTTGAAATAACAACTTCTTGCATCTTCTTCTTCATATTCATCAGCTCCGGTGTGTAGCTTGAACAGCTTTAACTTTATCGATTAAAGTCGATTATACTCGTATATCATCACGTGGGTACCTAGAGTTTTCATCTCCATCTCTATTATTTGTAAATTATATGAAATGAGTCTTTGACAATATCGTACTCGTACTTGTATACGATCTTCTACTCAACACGCCGCCTACCACGCTCACTTTTCCAGATGGCATGGTCGTAACATGTCTTTGAAATGAGTCTCCTCTTGAGTTCTTCAAGATCTTCCCACATTCCATGCTACATTCGAATTTTGTATCTCTACGAGTCAGCTGCGTTAATGGAATAACGATTTGAGAATATCCTTCAACGAATCTCCGATAATAACCAACTAAGCCTAGAAAGCTATGTATTTCGATTACCGACTTAGGTTGTTCTCAATCGTGACTAATATCCCAACCTTGGATAAAGACGTTACAATGACACCTATCGGCTTTACTATCGCATGAATATGGTGTCCCCTACGGAGAGCTTCGGCTTCATGCATTTCCACAAAGGAAGTCACCAGATAAAGGCTCGGTACCAAATTCTATAGTTGAATTTTTAACTCCTCGAGTTCAATAGAGCCATTTGATATGAGATTTTAGAAATGAGTTTTGTCTGGGTTCAAAGTCGATACAAAATTTAATATCGATCTTTGGGAGTAAACCAAGAAATTTTTCAGGAAATACGTCAGGAAAAATCAATAACAACAGAAATATTATTCAAATCTGACGTGTCTTTATTCAAATCCATAACATGGATTAAGAAAACTTGACATCCATAATAAACGAATGACTTCATGGCTTGATAAGAAAATGTTTGATTACAATGGTTTGATCGCTGAATTCGAATAACAGTTTGCTTAGAATATGAAAACTAACAACCTTACGAAAGTAATCAATTTCTACATGATAAGTAGTTAACCTTAAAATCACATCAAAAGCAAATATCTCTATAGAAATAAGGTTAACAGGTAATGTGATAGTGTCAACCTGAATCAAGCAAGATTTCTAAACAACGGATGTAATGAAAGTTTCTCCTAACGGAGTCTCCATAAATAGGTCAAAGTCTAATTTCTCCGTAGTCAAGTTCAAACGTTGAGCGCAAGCAAAGAGAGATAAAAGAATGGGTTGAACCGGTATCTAGTAAGGTATAAACTTCGCAAGAATTTATAATTAACTAACCTGCTAACTTCGTCGTTCCTCGCATTTTGATTTTGACGTCACGACAAACGCTCTTCCGAGAACCGCTTGACTTTGACCTTTACGGGACATCCTTTTGAGTCACCATTTCCGCTAGACTGGTTTTGATACCGTATAACTCGATCTCGATATGTCCTTCTTTTCCACAATTATAGTATACCTTAAACTGCTTGTGGTTTGGTGATATGTCCCTCTTTCCGCATTTGTAACATACGACCGGTGGTTTTTCTCCTCCTCGGAACCAGCCATACTCACATCAAGCCGACGCCTTCACATGGTCGTTGTTGAATCTCCTCTTTTAAAATCTCCTCCCGACTCGCTTCTATTTTCATGGCCACGATTACCACCAGAGTGGTTACCGCTTTTGTCTCAGATTTTTCTTTCTCCGTGGTTATCGTTATTCGATGACCGCTATCTTGATAAAATCCTCGGTTATGGTCCCTCGGTTGAACGTACTTTCGTTATCTCGCTTCTAACAATCGAGCCCCATTGACAACATCCTCGAATAGAGAGAAAATTTATGAGAAATGAGATAATCGACGTATGTCGGGTTTCAAACCTCTCGGAAACATCCGCGTCATACGTTCCTCATTCTCCACCAAATGAGGTGCAAACCTGGATAACTCCGCGAACTTCGCCTCGTACTGGGACACCGTAATGTTATTATGCTCTAGTCTAATAAACTCCACTTCCTTCATATGACGAATACTTTCAGGGAAGTACTTGTCATTGAATTGTTTCAAACGTCTCCCACGACATCGCCGAAAAAATGGATGGGTACGCTTCACGATTCCCACCAAGAATCTACCTCGTTCATTTTAACATAAAAAGTAGCGAATGGAACTTTCTGTTCCTCCGCATCCCAAGACATCGAATATCTTGGTAATTTGTTTGACCCACGCCTCCGCCTTTAATCGGATCCGCTTTCCCCAAAATTCGGTGGTCCCAACTCTTTGAACCGCTTGGGCATTTGTGACCACCCGTGAATTGCTATCATTTCCTCATGTATTTTGAACACGAGTCTCCTCGTCGATTTTGCATGAACTGCAAAAAGCTTCTAAACATCCCCTCGCTCATCATCTCGCTTTCGATGGTTTTGTTCACGGAGGTACATTGCCGCCTTTGTTGCACGCTCTCCTCGTTGGTAAGTACAGCATCTCCACGGTCTCATTTACTCCATCATTAATATTTTCAACCAACATTCTCAAATCTTCGTCATAAAACAAGGGTTAATTAAGGAAATCAATATATCACATAATATCCCTATATACTAATCAACTAATAAATAAGCTTAGGTAGGACACACTAGCGAAGGATTTACTCGTCTCTCCCCTCCTAGTTCTATTCCCCGATCTCCGCCAGAGATCATATCCCTAAGCTCTGATACCAACCGCGACGCCCCCCCAAAAATAGGTCCATTCCATCCAACCCATTCTCGAGTCGCCAAATACATGGTACGAAATAACTACAACTTTATTATTACAACATATAAACTGTGAGTTTAAATACGAGATATTGTCATCTGCACAATATCCACACGCAAAAATAAATCTCCATCATAATTATTGATACATTATTTTACAAAATGGTGAGGACTACTAAACAACTATCTCTAGAACCTTCATTCCATACCCCGACTAGTACTTCGCTACATTCTCGCCTCCCGAGAAGAAAAATGGAACAACAAGGAAAATGGTGAGCTCAACTAGCCCAAGAAAGAATATTATGACTAAGATAATGTACAACAAATTATCGTTAGTCTTCAACAGGAAAAAAATGATAGAATACAATAGACAACAAGTTTCGGATCAATATTCGCAGCGAAATAATAATTCATAGAAGAGTTACGTGAGAATGCAAACTACTATCTTCTATATATGAATTTAAAAGTTCATCGTCGATATTTTATCCTTGTAACATCAATCAATATATATCTCGAATCAAATATTCATCTTTTGCACTACAGCCAAAGATATTCATCACCGTCATGTTCATCTAAACACTGCTCATCTTTTTGCACTACGGGCCAAAGATATTAATCACCGATGTTTCATCTCAACACCGCTCATCTTTACACTACAGCCAAAGATATTCATCAAGAAATCATTCATCTTTGCACTATAGGCCAAAGATATTCATAATATCATCATTTAGGGATCGAGGATGATGAAAAATATTTTAAAGAAAACGAATCCAAAGTGAAACAAAAGAACAAGTATTAAGGATTCAGATTTCACCTATTTCATGTCCAAAATACCTCGTAAATAATCATAGTGGTGTAAAATTCAAGAATGATCAAAACATGGATACAATCAAAACTAGTATCCGTAATAGATATTTTGACAAAAAGAAGAAATTTCATTTTTCGGTGAATAGTGCCGATTCGTGAATAATGCCAGATACGTGAATAGTCCGTGATATCGTGAGTAGTAACCGACACCAAAAGATAGAAATTTCACAAAAAACATCATCACGCTTCGTGAATAATAGTACTCGTGAATAAGAATCGTGAATAGTAACTCATGAATAGTAACTCGTGAATAGTAACTCATGAATAAGTAACCCCGACATGAAAAAGTTCCAAATTTGATAAAATTTTCAAACCAATATTTCGGCATAATGATATTGAAGAAATAATATCATTTTCGAATAAAATAACATCCCTTACCTCGAAAGACAAGACTTCTAGTTGAAACACCTGATATAGACTATGACTTGAACTTGCACCGATAAAGAACACTCAAAGTATACTCACAAGAATACGCTCAAAATATCGAGAGAAAATAAAGAGAAACTTCAGCTTTAAAGATTTTCAATTCTAACTTAAGCTCCATATTTATAGGAAAATGCTTAGAACACAAAAGTAGAAAATTGAATATAATAATATTATTTATAAATAAAATTCCTTAGCCCACCTTTGAAATCTGATTTCAGCCATAGCACATGTTAAATGAGGTTCACAAACTCACCAAAAATGTTTTTCTCAAAATAATTAATTAAAACTCCCAAAAATCAATTATTTCTGAACTCAGAAACTTCAATAATTTATAATAAATAGCCCTTTTATCAGAAAATTCGAATCTCGTGGGTTTTTATAGGAAATTCAATTCTCTACAACTTTGCAGAAGAAAGTTTTTCCAAATTCCAAACATAAATTGACCGAAATCCACAAACGGTCGATTTTACAAGCTATAATCAAATTTCAGTCAAGAAATGGGGTCCACCGACACACAAAACATGTGTTAATCATTTAATTCCACAAAGATACTCTTCCTCCTCATATACTCATATATCCCACATTCGTTGTAAAAATATCACCGTTAATATATTATTAAAATAATATATTTAAATGAATTATTTTATCGTAAAAAGATAAAATATTAATTTTCAACAATTGTCATTTTAAAAATTTCTCCATCTATATCCACATAAAATCAATATTTTCCTCATCATATAAATCAATAATTAATTATTCACAAATAATATTATAGAATCACATTATTGACAACCAGTGCGCCTTCCTAGAAGGGGGCTTTCCAATAAGGATCTCTCTCTTCATGGCGCCGCAATTAGGTGACCAAACCTCTCCTTAGACGTAACTTTCTAGACATTGCCAATAATGTTATCTAATAATATTATTCGGATAATATGAATTATTGCTTTCCCGATAATAAAAAATACCCGTAATGACAATTATTGAAACAACAAAGAATATAAAATATCAACGCAACAATTATTGAATCAATAAAATAAAATACCTTGAATAAGAATTATCGTAACAATTATTGAGTAGTGCCTTCTTACGTAAGAATCAATAATTGGTGCAATACTGTAAAGCTACTCTTGCTCAACAACGCGTATTAGTGTGTTTTTAACCACCGGTATTCCAACAAGATAATTAATTGTAGAATAACTACGCCTGTTATTTATAAACAACTTATATTTGTCATTTTCTTCATCCAATCGCTTTCAGTTATGGACCCACAAAAGATCATACTGTCAGCATTTAATATTCCCAACAAAGATTTAATATTCCACGACCAAACGAATATTCCCTCATTTATAATGAATATTTTATCACCACTTGCTTATTTAAAATATTTGCACATTTTACTCATAATTAACCACATTAATCAAATCCACACTTACTATTTCAAAATAATAAATAAAGAAAATTCCTTTTTATTTAAAAAAATTTCGGGGTCTTACAACATAAGATACAAAATAGGCCATCATCTAAAAATCATTTAAAATACTTCTTGACACCATCTGAAAATTTCAAACATTAACAACGAAAGTTTAAAAAGTGTACATCAACTGAAATTAATTAATAAGGGCTCAAACTAAAGGAAATCAGCTGAAATGAACTCATAGAATGGAGAAGCAAACAATATTTGTAATAATTGTTTGATAGAACTCACTCACCTGTTTCCAAAAGTAAGTATATCTTTTCCAGTTGAAGTATCTTCTGTCTTAAAGTTCCTAAAAATTCACTCACCTGTTTCCAAAAGTACAAGTAATAATTTAATATCATCCATAATGAATCAATGCAGTGCAGTCTGTGTAGAACAACATTCCAAAACAAAACAATCAAGGAAATAAAAGAGGAAAGAAACAGTTATAGCAAAAAGTATGAGAGGGAAAAATATAAACTGAAAACTATAAAACTATTGCAATTACTTAACTTCCAATTGAACTTAATTTCACCATTGCATTCACTGGTAAATCACTGGTTACCATAGTGATCACAGGTACCCACAAATTTCTTGTTGCATACTATATTTATACCCCACAAATTTCACCATTGCATTCCAATTGATGACCCTATTCTGGCTGCACCTCCCATGGTGATCACAGGTACCCACAAATTTCATTAGTGAATTGGTTTGTAACTTGTGTGTTTGATATGAATTGGGAAAATAATGATTAATTTTCTGGGAATTGCTAGGATCTTGTTTGTAAATTAGAACATTATTGGTTGTTTTTTTACCAATGATTTATTTAGTATTCAGTGATTGGAGTAATGGTTTAAAAAGGATTATCAAAAGTTTTTCTCATATTCGTAGATCAATGGATTCTTTTTTTCATGTTTGAAATTAGTTGAAAGATCAACACCCTTAACCCATGTGTTATCCCTTTGAATCAGACTGCTAGAATTACCAGTAAAACCCATAGCGAATCCATGTTCCCCAAAAGACTTGTTTTTTTACCAGTGATTTAGCTGGACAAAGTTGTCTAAGAACAGAAGAGACTAGTGATTAAACAATATCTGATCATCATTCTTCTTCAAAATCAAGGTGTTAAACCTATACTTACTATAATTTTTTCCCCTTCCAAATACAAGTAATATGAATCGGCCGTTGGGACTTCTTCATCGGGTGAGGACTTTCAACCTCGTCCTCTCCAAATTAAAATTCTAAATTAAAAACTATTTACAGTAAAAACATGTCATGAGTGAAAGACTGAAAGGTATTCGTACCAGATGAAGGGCCGAGACTTGAGACTTGAGAGATCTGAGAGTTCGAGATGAAGGGCCGCCGGCGCCGAGAGTTTGAGACTTGAGGCTTGAAAGATTTGAGACTCTGAGACAGTGCGAGGTCGAGAGTTTGAGAAGACGAGACTTGAGAGTGGAAGTTGAGAGATCTCAGATCTAATCTAAGAGTTCGAGTCTTCCGGAATTTAGTAAAGTAGTAAATTAGTAATTAATATTGAATGGCCTGACTCTGTGACTCATATTATTTTTTTAACCCAAGTGGTGTTCGGTTATTCGGTTTAACCGAATAACTCAAAAGTAAAACCCGTACAACTTAACCGAAAACCATAATAAAATTCGGATATAATTGAAATATTAAAAATAACCGAATTATCAGACAATTTTGGTTAAATTATTTTGGCTCGGTTCGATAATTCGGTTATACCCATTTTTTGCGCAGTCCTAGAGCACGCAACCCAGTCCTCTATGTGAAGCATCGTTATAAACTACAAAATTCCATGTATCATCTGGTAAGGATAATACAGGTGCCTCACTTAACCTCCTTTTTAGTTCTTGAAAACTATTTTCACACTTTTCTGTCCACTCATACTTTATCGACTTCCTTGTCAGATTCGTTAACAGAGTAGCTATTTTAGAAAAATCCTGAATGAACCACCTATAGTATCCCGCTAACCCAAGAAAACTCTAAACCTCGATTGGCATTTTCGGTTACTCCCACTCATTCACTGCTTCGACCTTCGCTAGATTTACGGATATGTCATCTTTATCTATAACATGTCCTAAAAACTGCACTCATTCAAGCCAAAATTCACACTTAGTGAATTTCACATACAACTTCTCTTCATGTAGTGTTTCCAACACTATTCTTAAATATTCAGCATGATATTCTGGTGTCTTAGAATAGACTAAAATATCATCAATGAACACTACAACAAACTTGTCCAAATACTGTTTGAACACTCTGTTCATCATATCCATGAATGCGGCTGGCGCATTCGTCAACCCAAGCGACATAACCAGAAACTCGTAATGCCCATAATGAGTTCTAAACGCCATTTTAGGTACATCTTCCTTCCTCACTTTAAGTTGATGATACCCCGTGTGCAAATCTATCTTAGAAAAATACTTTACCCCTTTTAACTGATCAAATAGATCATCGATCCTGGGAAACGGGTATTTATTCTTAATCATTAACTTGTTCAACTCTCGATAGTCGATACAAAGTCGAAACGACCCATCCTTCTTCTTTACAAACAATACCGGTGCTCCCCACGGGGTCACACTCGATTAAATATATTTCCTATCCAATAGTTCTTGTAATTGAACCATTAACTCCTTCATTTCTACTGGCGCCATTCTATATGGTTCCTTTGAAATTGGTGCCATACCCAACAGCAAATCAATCACAAATTCTACATCCCTATTTGGCGGATACTGGGTAACTCCTTCAGAAATACATCCGCGAAATCTTGTACCACTGGTATCTGTTCCAATGTTGCTCCCACTCTTTGGGTATCCACAACATGACACAGGTAACCCTTAAAGCCCTTTTTCAACATCCTCCTAGCTTGTGTCATCGTTAGACAACAAGAGCGTCCCGGTGATTTATTATCGTAAAACACCACCTCAGGTTTCTTAGAAAGCCTTAGGTTTACACTCTTTCTATAACAATCTATTATCGCTCTATGGTTAATTAACCAATCCATACCGAGAATTACATCAAATTCTCTCAACCTTATTGGTAAAAGATCTATCGCTAATATTACCTCTAATATCTACGAAATAATTCCTATGAATGTGTTTAATAGGAATTATCTCTTCGTTTGCTATCTTAACGTCTAAAGGTATTTCTATCTTTTTAGGGTTTAATCATAGCTGTTTAGAAAAACCATATGCTATAAAAGAATAAGTAGCACCCGAGTTAAATAACACATAAGCATTTATTTCATTGACTGGAATGATACCTGCTACTACATCCGCTGATGCAACCGCATCTTGGATAGTCATATTAAAAGTTCAGGCTGAGAGTCTACCCAATGATGGTGTTGGTCCAGTAATCGCTAACTTACCGCTACCAGAACCCTTACTACCCTCTGACCCCTTCTTTGGGCAATTTCTTTCCATGTGGTCCATCGACCCACAAACAAAACAGCCACGGCTTTTCTTAGGATTAGGACAGTTGGGTGATATATGACCCACTTGCCCATAATTATAACAACCTAATTTCCCCTTCAGACAGACTCCTAGATGAGTCTTCCCGCATGTCTTGCATGCCTCCATCCTACATTTAGGATCCCCTTGTTTCACCCCAGTACTCCCGGAGTTAAAACTTTTCCGTTTCGGTATACTGCCACTACCATTGGCATCCTTTGCCTTGGTTCCTCCCTCTCCCTTAGTCTTATTCTTTCTTTATGGTATTGGGTCAACGCCTCACTACCACCCTCTGCTATAATCTCCTTTTCCAGAATGGTCCCAAAGGAAGCACTCTAGAAAACTAAAATCCTACTATAGATCAAGGGTTTCAGGCCTTGCTCAAACCTACGAGCTTTCCTCTCTTCCATGTCCACTTGGTGTGGAGCAAACCTTGTCAATTCATTGAATTTAATCTCCATCCGCCCTTGCATGCTAGTAGGGAAGTAGTTCTCAAAGAATACCTTCTTGAACTGCTCCCATGTAATAGCATCTGTTCTAGCCCCACCCTGGTGAGCCTCCCACCACTAGTTGGCTTCCCCCTTCATCATGTAAGTCACAAAAGAGGTCTTTTGCGCCTCAGCTATGTTTGTAATAACAAACACCTTCTTTATTTCCTTAACCCATGTCTAGGCCTCCATTGGGTCCATCGTTCCTTTGAACTCAGGCAGACCTACGCTTTTAAATTCTTTAAAGGTAGTCGTTCGGGCTACCCTAGGTCCCGCAGGTACTCTACCCCCGGTTTGGTTAAGTGCAACCGTTAATAAATTAACGAATTCTTGCATACGATTATTTTGACCCCCTTGATTATCGTTATGTGATTCTGCCTCTTGATTACACTGTCTTCTTCTTGGCGACATTTCTGATTAAATAAATAAAGTTTCATTATTACTTATTTGCTTACTTAGTTATTATTCGCTAAATAACTGAACAATAACTCATACACAACAAAGCACATTCAATAAAACTTCATCATATTAATATGCTTCTTTATAGTCAAAACTATTTACAATTTGCTTTCCAAAGCCAAAAGCTATTACATTTATATCCCGCGATTGACTTTCACAAAAATTGGGATTTACAAAAAGACTACCCTTTAATTATACAAAAGAGGGTTTTACGTCACTACACAAAAGTATTTACCGTTCTAACTCCTAATACTACTTAACCGCATTCTCATGCTTCTCATTGGCTAGAATTGACACAATGTCTCGACTTATAATATGTCGAGTCTGTCCCAACTCAATGGAATAACAAGCTATTTTTAGCTTGAAATCCTTGTGTGCACTGTCATTTATGTATGACATTCGTACTATTTTCTGGTCTTTCTCAACCAGTTTCTTGCGAAGTTCAACAACCTCGTTCTTATAATCCCTAGCCTTGTCTGTCATGAGCACCTTCTCATCATGCTCTATCTCAAAGTCTGATTCTGCAGACTCCTTGGCCTCATAGAGATCACTGATCTCTTCCTTCTAGTTCTGCACCATATTGTGCAGTTTCACATTACGGTCAAGCACCGAGAGATACATTACCCTCATTGTATCTATAGGTTTTGCCTCTAGGGCAGGCATCACCGTATTAACCGATGTTATCTCCATATCATCCTCCACATCTATCATCATATTAAGATATGATGTCAATCCCATAGTCTGCTCAGAATAGTCCTCTTCTGAAAAATACTCCTCGGGCTCTGATTCTTCTAGAATCACTAACGATATCTCCACTACAGGCATAGGTACATGCTCTACTCTTTTCACGGACTCTTCGTTCACCACGTGTATATCTCTATACATTAAGCTATCGATCGACATCTTCAATAACACATAACAAGTTGATTAGTACATAGTACATAATAGTATAAGCACAAATCATATTTAATTTATTTAGGGTTAATTTCCATCTTTTAAATCTTTCGGTAATGAGTTTCCTCAATACCTTATTGACTCATTGAGCTCAATTTTACTTCCATCGGACTTTTCCTTTCCTAACGAGGTTATTAGCCTAAGGTTTTTCCCCCCCTTAAGTTTTATAACCTAATGCTTTGATACCAACCTGTGATGCCCCCAAATTCGAGTATCTTCCAACCAGACAGATGGTGCTACACGATACTACAATTTTTACAGTCATTCCATTGAGATAACAACAAAATGATTGTATTCACTATATTCTTATTACAATAGTAATAAATCCTTTCCCAGGTTCAGAAACTGAATACATTCTTCATTACTCATAAGTGTATTACATACAAATACACTAGTCTATTTCAGGATAATTAACTATCCATCTTAGCTTTGCCTTTATCTCTCTTAGAACTCTCAGTTCGTTCGACCTTAGCTGCAATCATATAATTCAAGCAAGAAGTGAGCATAACTAGCTCAGCAAGTCTAACAAAGGATAATATAAAAACCACATCTAGAATTATATGATTATGTTCCATAACTTAACAAATAGCTATGAAGCACTATGAAACATTGACTAGTACTTCTCATTTCATAACAACGATTCCAAATTATATATAATAGCTTAGGAATTCTGAAACGGTAAAAAGACCATGAACATACTCTTTTCGTTTTCATACTTGAAAAGGAAATCCGGCACTAAGGTCGTACATCCGGAATTACTTAGGAGCACTTCTAGGTGATCAGCATATAGTACTCTATATTGATCAACACTCATCCGTTAAATGTATTTACGTTTAACTTTTGGCAACCTCGCGTGCCCATCGAATAATCGATGAAAATACATTTGTTTGTTCTTAGACAAACTTACGTTTACATCTGTACCAAATACTTGGCATATGATAGTGTTAACAATTCTATACTGAAAGACTTGTAAAAAAATCAATCTAACTCTTCAGATTAGTCTAGCCAAGTTAAAATTGGCATCGACCCTTTCGTAAAACAATTCATGCATTTCTTATCATGAATCACAGAAAACTTGGTTAACACGGAGGTTAGACAAGCGTTAAGAAAACTTGCCTTCAAGCGTCTTCGAATATAATATTCAATAGTTCTCAGTCTTTATAGGATCTACATGATATATTCACATAGCACACTGTAATTAGCTACCAAACAAGCTTAGTTTATTGCTTTAACCAACTTCTTTCTCTTCTATGTCTTACTTGAATTTATCCCATTAATAATGTCAATTCGACTTACTATACACTACCACAAAATAGTAAATAGACAACACTTAAAAGACAACGTTTTTTATAAAAATGTTGTGGTATTTTTTTTTACAACGTTTTTAAAAAAACGTTATAGATACATATGCAAAAACGTTATCTATTTAAAAGAGAATTTTTTTGATTTTAACTAGATAACGTTTTTTTAAAAAACATTGTCTATATGTAAAAACACGGAGCTAAAAATTAAAATTAAAACACGGAGATAAAAACGCGCAACTAAATCAAGCCTAGGGTTTGTTTCTTCCTCTGTGTTTTAGAGAGAGTAAGAGTTAGGGAGAGAAGAAGGGATTCCTTCGAAGATCGGCGATGCTTACGAAAGAATAAGGGATTCCTTCGAAGATGCTTATGAGAGATGCCGTACTACCCCATGGAAGGTATGTTTCTCATGAGATCTACCGATCTGAGTTTTTTCTCCTCATACATATAAACAAAACATCTATTCACTGTGAAGTGAGCTTTTTCTCCTCATACAAATTCAATACAGTTGCATCTCCCTCAAGTCTTACCTAACTTTATTCACCGGTAAGGCCGATTATTTCATGACCGAGTACGACAGAGGTGTGAATACCTTCTCTCCCGAAGGCCGATTGTTTTAGGTTGAATATGCTATTGAGGCTATCAAGGTAATAATATCTGCACCTTTGTTATTTGTATGTTGATTGTTATTCGCTTGATTTAGTTGCTGGATTGGTAGAAATCCTTTTGCAATTGAATTTTTTTATGTGGGGATTGACTACTGTTGAAGTTAGGTTCAACTGCAATTGGATTGAAGACTAAGGAAGGGGTTGCAGAGCTTGGAAGAGGCAAGATCGGCAATTGATGTTGTGAGACCAATATTATTGGTGACGGACACAAATACTAGTTATTGGAAGTATTTGGAAATTTAATTTAATTTATATATCTTATAATATTACAAATGGATTACAAACAAGTGAGCCAAAATATACATTTATTTAGTGTTTTTAGTCTATTTCACTACCAACACTGATTCCACTGAGCTATGTCATTTACTAGGGGCTGGTTTAGGTATTCACCATTTTGAAAAAACAAGCAAATCCATGCATTAACACATCCTCTTATTTATCAGAGGAATTATGCCTTGCATTTAGCTAATAGTGGCACATTTTTGCTTCTTCTAGTTTCTCAGAACTTATCATATTTTAAATATCAACAGATGTTATTTATTACAACAGATGTTTGAGTGAGTGATATATTATTGTTGTTTGAACCGTGCGTTAGATTCATAGAAATGAATATTTGTCTATTTTATATGTCTTCGTTTTTGTGTCCTGAATAAGTGAACAACATTTAGTTATTTGTTACAACTACTAATTAGTTTGACATGTCTCTCCTTTATACTTGGGATTCTGGCTTTATAGTTTTCTCATACTATTCTATATTGCACTATTGTGGTTACAAGTTCCTGTAGATCTTGTCATTGATCATTCAGTTCAGGTTGATGTTACAAGGTCAGAAAATGCGGTGCAAGCAAATATGGAGCTTGAATTTCAGATAAACAAAGAAAGATTTGCTTTTTTGAAGTGGGGATCCAATGCATTCCACAACATGCTTGTTGTTCCTCCGGGTTCAACAACATGAAATAGAGGTTCTAAAGTTGATTAAAATAATAGTTTCCTTATTTTCATTGTTTGCAGCCTGGTACTTTCCTTGGTCTGAAAGAAAAGCTAATCAAGTATAGTGACTTTGTCAACAAGGAGCTTATACTATTTTCAATGGCTGATCTTCAGAGGTCCATTCGGTTGATGGTCTAAAACCAGGCCAAAGAAAGAATTTTTTATGTTCTTTCAAAAAGAAGTTTACTAAGGAAGCCAAAGTTGCTCAATTCTCTGGTTATGAGGCTGAGCACTCGGCTTACCATCACGGTGAGCAGAGTCTTTCCAGTACCATTATTGGCATGGCTTAGGATTTTTTTGGCAGTAATAACATAAACCTTCTTCAACCGAATGGTCAATTCGGCACTCGACACCAGGTGTGACAATTAGAATATTTTAGATCTTAAAAAAAATGAACTTTATATCTGAATATCAAATGTATTAACTTCTTATTTACAGGGAGGCAAAGATCATGCGAGTGCTAGGTACATATACACTCAACTTTCTCCGATCACAAGATACCTGTTTCCCACGGATGATGATATTCTCCTTGACTACTTGAAGGAAGATGGGCAGAAAATAAAGCTTACTTGGTTAGTTCTCTTGTCTTTAGCATATGAAATTTGGCCAAAAATAATATAAAGATGGAATAATTATTATATTTATTACACATTATAGATCTTGGTCAGTAAAATATTGAATAATTTTTGGAAACTATGGAAATCATTCCCAACTTCCACTTCATAGAAAGTTTAAACATCTCTAAGATGATGATCAACGGAGATTCTGTCTTCTTTTGTAGTTGAAGAAGGCTTTCATGATTTTTACAATAATATTTGCCGGAGATCCCACTATGATACCACTGGGAAACTATCACGAGGTTAGAATTACTGCAGCTCTCTTGCAAACAGGTTAAAATGTATTTAACCCGTCCACTAAATTGTGTTAAAATTTTGTAAATCATGTGACAAATGTCTCTTTAAGCCTTGCTTTGTTGTGATTGTTTGTTGAGTTGAATTTCTGTAAACCTTTTTTTTCCATTTATGGCAGGTGACAGAAGAGTGCTTGCAAAGAGGCATTGCTATCTGTAAAGATGGTGTTCTTTTTCGAAAAATTGGGAAGGGGATTAGGTATTTTATCTTTGCCAATGATGTCATTGATGTACTGGATCAGGATGGGAGTTGTATTTTATGTAAATGGACTATATGGGTACTCTTTTCTTTAATCTAACATGCTTGATGGCATATTTTCTTGACAATCTTTTGGATCTGTGTATCAGTGAACATGTTGATAAGTTTGGTTACAGTGTGGTTGATCGTTTTGTTGGGCATGGTGTGGGGACAATATTTCATTCTGAGCCGCTGATATTTCATCATTGTAAGTAACTTCTTTGGTTAATTCTTTTGAAATATGAATTTGGCATGTGCTATCATTTTGTAGCATTACTTCATTAGGAATAGTGAATCTATTATCTATTGTGAAAGAATTATTGAATATCTGGTTGCACTAAATGAAACTAAACTGTTATTACATTAAGTGGTCAATGACTTGGTATACAGGTTATACCAATGTTTTCTTATAGGTAATATTGGCCCTATTTATGAGGATTGTTTACCAATGTTATTACAAGTAACAAATGTGATTTGCTATTAATCTAGATGTTGGTGCTTCAAAACTTTTGCAGATTGATGTCAAGTCCTAGAAGTTGATGGGGAAAAGTCATTGTTCAGTGATAATTGTTTGATTGTGCAGCCTTGAGTTGGTACCTATAACCCTTCCAGGATACCTGCAATAGAAAGAGCAACCAACAAAATCTGGAAACCTTTTGCAAGTTCAGTCTCATTGTCTTTGAAAGAAATTTAGTTTCACTTGTATTTTTTAATTCATGTTGTTTCATAATCAATGCTTGAGATATTTGAAACTGTAAACAAATGATATTATTAGGATCGATGTATTTTGAATGGTTGATACATTTTGGTTTTAAATTTAAATGAGAATTCAGACCTTTTAGTTATATATCATGGCATTAGCATATTGCAGGTGCATTGGTAATATAGGTGAACCATAATTTTTTTTTTGTTTATCTACAACATTTTTAAAATATTGTATAAATTGGTTAAAAACATTGTCTAATATACTAAACATCAACGTTTTTATCCAAAAAACGTTGTGGAATCATACCTTCTACAACATTTTTAAGCATCTACTAATTTTTGGAAGACAAATCTACAACGTTTTTTCCTAAAAAACGTTGTGTATTGTGCTTAACTACAACATTTTAAAAACGTTGTGTAAGGGTGTCAAATAGACAACACCCTTAACCACGACGTTTTTCTGACTAAAACCACAACATTTTTTTCGCGTTGTCTATTTACTGTTTTGTAGTAGTGATACTTCATTACGGCTCGTTAACATTCTTACATTATTAACCGACACTCGGTGATCATTGGCGAGGCACCAACGTTGAACACCCTTCACGGTTTACTTGTTTACACTTTTGCGTTCTTCGTTTAATTATGATTAAACCCTACTTAACCTTCCACGTTATCACTTTATAAGTGTTTTAAAGTTAACCCTATCATGTACATTAAGTACATTCATGTCTTACTATTGGTTTACCTTCAATTAGAATTAAAACTTAACTTGGTCAACTATTTTCCCCTGCTGGCGCTGCGACGCGGCAATCCCTTTACTATAGTGGCGCTGTAGCGTCACTCTTCAGTTGTTTTGCCCGGACTCGGCGCTGCGGCGCGAATCCTTGTACTAACCTTCACGCTGCGGCGCGAAACTCCAGAAGATTATGGCTTTCTCTACCATGCCCGCACATCATGCGATAATTTAATTTAACACTAGGTTGGTACTGCATTTACTTCTCAATGTTCGATTAATTTTGACAGTTGGTTTTTCCAACGAACTTCCCGACTTCATAACTTATTCGTTTTACATCCGAATTGGCTCATTCAAAAGCCCACAACTCACAAATTATATACTCTAGGTGTTCATGTAAGAATTTAACATTTTTGAATCCATTAACTCGGAATTCTCCTTTTGGTTCATTATCGAGCATTCGTTTATCGTTTATGAGCGTTCAATACTCGTTTTCTTAGTTATAAGTCAGAATCCGACGATTCTTGAGTCCACAACTCTTGAATACCCTATCTCACGTGTTGGCATTGGAAACCGAAGTTTTCAAGTCACACGACAACTTTTGACTCTTAATCCAAGATTTCTACATTTTTGACGTTTAACGTCTATTTTCGTAAAATTCGCCATAACTTCGTTAATCATGCTAAATCAAATGGAACACTCCATTGATTCATCATCTACATCCTAACCAAGCAAGATGCACATACCTTATATAATATGGTTTTCAATTTGTCCATTAACAACCAAGTTCACGTTCAATAATTTTTACGGTTTTAATTTACATAAACCCTTATGATTTCTATTTGATCATGTCTTATCAATGTTTTCATCATTAATATCCATCCTTATTCCTCCTCAAGAGACATGCTCCACCAATCTACGATTCTCTATGAGAAAGAAATCTAAAAAGATGAAGACTAATGTTTACGAACTATTACCTTTTTTTCGTTCTTCGCGATCGTAACTAAACGTATATGGTTTGCTTAGAAGTAGCTTGATTACTTGTTTATAGCTTCTTCACTCTCTCAATATGTATTGGACAAATTATGTAAAACACAAAATGTCCAACACAAGCTTTCTATTTATAGGTAACTAAATGGAGGGCATATAGGTCAATTGGTGACCTCCTTACTATTCCCCACCTCCTCAACAACTTAGCCACCAAGTAATCACTTTACTTGGTGGCCATGTGGCCGGCCCACACCTCCTTGGGTCTTCTCATGGGTTGCCCCATGGGTTTTATCCATCCCATGACCCGCCGGTTCGATCCGCGATTTGATTTCTTGGATTGGGCTTGTCTTACTTAATATTGGGCCTTAACTTGGGCTTGATTTCATAATTCATTGGGATTGCTATAAATCCAAGTCCAATTGGATTGTACGAAGTCCTTAACTCAAAATCCTATAAGAACTAATTGTATTCTACGCGTATTACTCATGTATTCTTTTTGTTTAGTATTCATACGATATTCGTATTATACGTCGTACCGCTATTCATACCATATTTGTATATCATACGTTTAGTAACCGAAATGATTATACGAATTTCATTTCCCTTTTGGAAATCTCTTTCACTAACCCTTAGGTTTTAAGTCCGCAGGCGAAAAATTCGTTTTCCATAAATAAAATATTATTGGATATTCCATTACATCTTCATATTCTATCATTACGCATTTCTTTGAATTTCAAACCTAAGCTCCGAGCGAAATCGGATGAGTAGTGTTTTTACAGAAAAATTCTCAGAAAACATTTATTTTCATCTTGATAATTCAAAACAATTAATCCTAGCACATAGCCAGGATACTAACCACATCCACACATTCTAGGTCATAGAACGACCTTCAAATATCTCACTCACATAATTAGTCAATTAAATTTATTTAATCCACATAATCAAAAAAAAATTTAATTCATTAAAGATCCGATTTTCTCGGGCATTATAATCACTGTCATCTCAAGCCATATAGCTATTCGTTTATTAAAAAACGGATGTCAAGCTTTCTTAGCTCATGTCACAAATTTAAACAAAAACACATCAGTTTTGAATGATATTTCTATTGTTAATAAATTTCCTGATGTATTCCCTTAAGAACTTCCTGGCCTACCCCCAGAGCGTGAAATTGAATTTTGTATTGACTTTGAACCCGATATAAAACCCATTTCCAAAGCCTCATATCGAATGGCTCCTATTGAACTTCATGAGTTAAAGACCTAACTGCAGGAATTGTTAGACATTGGTTTCATTCGTCCTAGTACGTCTCCTTGGGGCGCTCTTGTTCTATTCATGAAGAAGAAAGATTGGAGTATGCGACTTTGTATTGATTATCGGGAGTTGAACCATATCAGTGTCAAAAATAGGTACCCGTTGCCTCATATTGATGACATGTTTGACCAGTTGCAAGGTGCCAAATTCTTTTCAAAGATCGATCTTCATTCCGGATATCATCAATTAAAGATTAAAACTGATGACATTCCAAAGACTACTTTCAGAACTCGGTACGGGCATTACGAATTCCTAGTCATGTCCTTTGGATTGACTAATGCTCCTGCTGCCTTAATGGATATGATGAACCGAGTATTCAAGGAATATTTGGATCATTTTTTGGTTGTGTTTATTGATGATATTCTCATATATTCCAAAAGCCGTGAAGATCATGAGCAACACTTGAGGTTGATACTCCAAAAGCTTCGTGAAAACAAGTTATATACCAAGTTGAAGAAATGCGAGTTCTGGCTTAAGGAAGTTGCATTCATTGGGCACGTGATATCTAATCACGGAATATCTGTTGACCCAGCAAAGATTGAAGCAATACAAAGCTGGGAGCAACCTAAATCAGTGACCGAAGTACGTAGCTTTCTCGACTTAGCTGGTTATTATCGGAGATTCGTAGAAGGGTTTTCTCAAATCGCTACTCCATTAACTCAGCTAACTCAGAATGATACAAAATTCAGTTGGAGCGAGGAATGTGAGAAGAGTTTTCAAGAACTCAAGAGAAGACTCATTTTCAGGACCTGTTCTGACAATACCATCTGGCTCGGAGGGATTTGTCATCTACAGTGATGCTTCAGGCAAAGGTTTAGGATGTGTTCTCATGCAACATGGGAAAGTCATGGCTTATGCCTCTCGACAACTAAAGAATATGAGAGGAATTATCCTACTCATAATCTAGAGTTGGCAGATGTTGTCTTCACACTTAAAATTTGGAGGCATTACCTGTATGGGGAGAAAGTGGAGATCTATACGGATCATAAAAGCCTCAAATATTTTTTCACTTAAAAGGAACTCAACATGAGGCAAAGACGTTGGCTCGAATTGTTGAAAGATTATGATCATACTATTCAATACCATCCTAGAAAAGTGAACGTGGTAGCTGACGCATTGAGTAGAAGATCATATGCGGGTACGAGTGTGATATTGTCAACGCAAAGGCCCATTTTATATGACTTGAAAAGGATGGAGATAAAGTTAAAGACTATAGGGATCCACGTGATGATGGCAAATATACGAGTTGAACCGACTTTAATCGATAAAGTTAAAGTTGCTCAAGTTACAGACCTAGAGCTGATGCGTATGAAGAAGAAAGTGAAAGAATGTGCTAGCCCGGAAGCAAGAATCGATGAAGAAGGAATACTTACAGTCAACTCCAGACTTTGTATGCCTAACGACCCTGATTTAAAGTATAAAATTATGATGGAGGCGCACAACACACCGTTTGCAATCCATTCTGGGAGTACCAAAATGTATCGTGATCTTTGACTTACATTTTGGTGGAGCAATATGAAGATAGAGATAGCTGAGTTTATCTCAAGGTGTTTAACTTGTCAACGAGTCAAGGCGGAGCATCAAGTGCCAAAAGGTCCATTGCAACCACTTGAAATTCTAGAATGGAAGTGGGAGCACATTACCATGGATTTCGTTACTGGTCTTCCTATGGTTTCTCAAGGCATAAATGCAATTTAGGTCATTATTGATAGATTGACCAAGTCTGCTCATTTTTTACCAATACGAGAAACTTATACACTTGAACGCCTTGCTCGTATATACATAAACGAGATTGTAAGACTGCATGGTATGCCAGTATCCATAGTTTCTGATCGAGACCCAAGATTCACTTCACGATTTTGGGTTAGTTTGCAAAAAGTTATAGTCGGAGAGGACTATTTAAACTCTGGAGAATCTATTAAGACTTTGTGTCCTTGACTTCAAAGGAAGTTGGGACAAGTTTTTGCCATTGGTGGAATTCTCCTACAACAACAGTTATCAAGCAAGTATCGGCATGGCTCCATTTGAGGTGTTGTATGGAAAAACGTGTCATTCTCCAGTATGCTGGGATGAGGTGGGTGAAGCAACTTTGTTGGGACCAAAATTGGTACATATGACTACAGAGAAGATTCAAATGATCAGGCAATGTATAAAAACCTCACAAGATCGACAAAAGAGTTATGTGGATCTTCATCGAAAGAACGTAGAATTCAATGTTGGAGAACATGTGTTGTTACATATTTCTCCATGGAAAGGAGTTACGAGATTTGGAAAGAAATGAAAGCTCAATCCTCGATTCATTGGCCCATTTGAAATCCTTGACCGAGTAGAAACTGTAGCCTATAGACTCGCTTTACCGACAAGTATGTCTCGTGTTCATAACGTTTTTCACATATCCATGTTACGTAAATATGTGGAAGACCCGAACCACATTATTAAGTTAGAACCAGATGAAATAGTGGAAGATTTAACGTATGAAGAGGTTCTTGTTAAAATCTTAGATAAGAAGGAACATATTCTACGCTCCAAGGTTATACCTCAAGTCAAAGTTTTGTGGAGAAACCACGATTTTGAGGAAATGACCTGGGAGTTAGAATCTAAAATGAAATCAAGGTATCCTCACCTCTTCGTCATACCAGGTATGTACCCTAATTTCGAGGATGAAATTTCATAAGAAGGGGAGGTTGTAAGACCCCAACTTTTATGAATAAAGATGAATTTTCTATAAATATCATTTTTGAATATTGAGTGAATTTGATATAATGTTATAGTTGTGGGTAATATTTATAAATTTTGCAAAGTACGCAAGTTGTTATATTATATTTGATTGGTCGGAGAATATTCGTTTTAACAAGGAATATTTGTACGACGGCACAATCATTGGTGGACCCCAATTATTGTCGAAATAAGAAAATGACAAAAATATCTTTTTATAAAAAATAACGGCGAAAGTTTTACTGTTAACTGATGAAATACCCGGTGTTAAAAATACAGTAATACGTGTGGTTGCATAGTAGCACACGGTATTGATTATTGATACTTACGTGAGAAGTCACTCGGTTTTGTTCAATTATTGCTACAGTAATTGCTGCATAATATCTCACATTATTTGATTCAATTATTGTCGATATTTTATATATTATTAAATCAATAATTGAGACAACAAAGTTATTCATATTATTATTTACAATATTGACGATGTCTAGAAAGTTATGTCAATGAGAGGTTTGGTCACCTAATTGCGCGCCAATAGGGAGAAATCCTTATCAGAAAGCCCCCACTTTCCTGGGAACGATATGGTTGTTAAATATTGCGAGTTATAATAATGATGATAAATGTTGTTAAAAATATTGAGGGGATATTTATGAAGTAATTGATGTAAATTTTGCTTATTTTATGGACCCCCAGTTATCCATTTTTCAAAATAATGTGTTATAAGTATGATAATATATATATATATATATAATGACATGTTTTGGTGTGGGGGGGTATCACGGGTTGTAAGTAAAAAAAAGGTGATAGCTGTGATGACCCCAAAATAGGTCCATTCAACCCAACCCATTCTGAGTCGCCAAATACATGGTACAGAAAGCAAACTATAACTTCAATAATACAATTGTCGTGCAAAATACGACAACACATACTGTGAGTTTAAATACAAATATTGTCTTCTAGACAATATCCACACTCAAATAAGTCCTCATTACAATTATTCAAACACTATTTTATAGAAATAGTGAGGATCACTAAAACATCTTTCTAGAACCATCACTCCATACCCCGACTAGATCCTCGCTATGTTCTCACCTCCTCGAGAAGAAAAAAAATGGAACAAAAAGGAAAAGGGTGAGCTCAACTAGCCCAGTAAAAAATATTATGACTAAGATAATATACAACAATTTATCATTAGTCTTCAACAGGGAAAAATCTGATAAAATATAATAGATAACAAGTTTCAGATCAACAACTGCAGCGGAAACATCAATCCATTAGAAGAGTCAAGTAGAGAAAGAATTCTACTATCTTCTAAGATTTAAAAGTCCATCATCAATATTTTATCCCTGTAACATCAATCAATATACATCTTGAATCAAATATTCATCTCTGCACTACAGGCCAAAGATATTCATTTGTATCACCAATTGGTCATGTTCATCTCAACACCTGTTCATCTTTGCACTACGGGCCAAAGATATTCATTAGGTAATCATTCATCTTTGCACTACATGCCAAAGATATTCATCAGTTAATCATTCATCTTTGTACTACATGCCAAAGATATTCAGTAATATCATCATTTAGGACTAAGGATGATGAAAAATATATTAAAGAAAACAAATCCAGTGAGACAGAAGGACAAATAGTAGGGATTCGTATAACAGTTTATCCAAGATAAATAATACTTCATAAATATCAATTTTGAAGCAGAATTCAAAAATAAAGATCAAAACATGGATACAATCAAAGATAGTAACCATAATAGACATCTTGGACAAAAAGAAGAAAATTTCATTTTTTGGTGAATAGTGCCGTATTCGTGAATAGTGCCGTATACATGAATAGTTTCGTATACATGAATAGTAACCCCGACACAAAAAATTCCAAATTTGATAAAAACGTCACCACCATATTTCTAAGATAATGATATCAAGAAAATAATATCATTCAAGAAGAAAATAACATCCCTTACCTCAAAAAGATAATACTTCTGGCTAGAATACTGGATATAGTGCTAAAGGAACTTGCACCGTATAGCAACACTCAACGTATCAAAATACTCACAAGAATACGCTCGATAATATAGAGAGAGAAAGAGAGAAAACTTATGAATTCTGGTGTGATTTTTAATTCTATCTAAGCACCCTATTTATAGGAAAATGCTTAGAACGTCATAGAAGACTAACCTGCTACCTGATGGCTTTACCTGTTACTATTGCCACCCACCACATTTGAAATTCAATTGAGCACATTTCTCACCAACCAATTCTAGAATTTTCCAAAATGTTTTATCATTTAAACAATAATTAGAAACTTTAATAATTTATAGAAAATAGCCCGTTTATCAGAAAAATACGAATTTAATATCCATTCCACACGAAATCGAATTCTCTACAACTTTTTAGCTTTGAGTTTTTCCAAATTTCAAACCAAAAATATCCGAAATCCATAAACGGATGATTTTTAATACCTCCACACCGACAAAATACTGCTAAAACACATCAGCATTAATTCCTTCATTTTTATACTCATAAAAATAAATATATCCATCATTTATATCCACATAAAATAAATATTTCCTTATCATATAAATCAATAATTAATTATTCACAAATAATATTACAGAATCATAATTATGACAACCAAAGCCGCTCCTCGAAAAAAGGGGGGCTTTTCGATAAGGATTTCTCCTTACTAGCGCGCAATTAGGTGACCAAACCTCTCCTTGACAGAACTTTCTAGACATTACCAATAATGTTATCTAATAATATTATTCAAATAATATGAATTATTGATCTAATAATGGAGATACTGTGCAGTGACAATTATTGAACAACAATAATATAAAATATCAATGCAGCAATTATTGAATCAATAAAATAAAATATTGAACAATAATTCACTGTGACAATTATTGAGTAGTGCCTTCACGTAAAGATCAATAATTCAACAATCATCATGCAATACCGTAAAGCATCGTTGTGCGACCACGCCAGTATTATTGTATTTTAACCACCAGGGTATTCCAAATGATCTTTAATCTGTAATAACTACGCCATTATTCAATTTTGTCATTTTCTTCATCCGACCGTTATCCGTTATGGGGCCCACAAATGGTTGCGCCGTCGTACGAATATTCCCCGACAGAAGGATTATTCCACAACCAAACAAATATTCCCCGATAATTGAATATTTTATAACCACTTGCTTATTTTGCAAAATTTGCATATTTCACCCATAACCAATGTATTATATCAAATTATCACCTTATTAATCACAATAATAAATAGAGGAAATTCGATTTTTATTTATAATAAGTTGGGGTCTTACAACCTCCTCTCCTTATGAAATTTCGTCCTCGAAATTGACGTACGTACCTGATGTTTCAAAAATGTGAGGGTACCTCGCTTTCATTTCTGATTCCAACTCCCAGCTCATTTCTTCAATAGCATGGTTCCTCCACAAAACCTTAACTTGAGGTATAACCTTTGTGCATAGGACATGTTCTTTCCTATCCAAGATCTTGGCAGGTACTTCCTCGAACGTTAAATCTTCAGCTATCTCGTCTGGTTCTAACGCAATAATATGATTCGGGTCGTCCACATATTTACATAACATCGATACGTGAAAAACGTTATGAACACGCGACATACTTAGCGTTAAGGCGAGTCTATAGGCCACAGTTCCAACTCGATCGAGGATTTCAAATAAATCGAAGGCTTGAGCTTTCTTCTCTTCATCGACTCTTACTTCTAGAATAACGCATTCTTGCACCTTCTTCTTTATATTCATCAGCTCCAAGTCTGTAGCTTGAGCGGCTTTAACGTTATCGTCGGTTCTAACCGTATATTTACTATCTTCACGTAGGTTCGTATATTCTTACTTGTAAACGCATACCATCTCCTGCTTAACCCGTCAGCTACCACATTTGCTTTTCCCACGATGGTATTGAATGGTATAATCGTAATCTTCAACAGCTTGAGCCAACGTCTTTGGTGCATGTTACGTTCGTTTTGGGTGAAGAAAATATTTTAGAGTTTAAGAAATGGGTTTTGTACTGGGCTCAATATAAAATTTGATTTCACGCTCTAGGGTAGGCTAAGAAGTCTTTAAGAATACGTCAGGAAATTTATTAACAATAGAAATATCATTCAAAATTGTGACTCTCATCCAAGACTTGGATAGCACATGTAATGAAGGTTTCTCCTAACGGAGTTTCAACCAATAAGTCAAAATCTAACTTCTTCGGAGTCAGATTTAAACATTAAGCGCAAGCAAGAGAGATAAAAGAATGGGTAGAACCGGTATCTAATAAGGTATAAACTTCGCAAAAATTTATAATTAACTACCCGTGCTAACTTCGTTCGGGTTACTCGCTCTTTGAGAAGTCACGAAAAACGCTCAACCTGAAACGACCAACTTTGTTTTGTCCGTATCCACCTTTGGTGCCACCGTCCCAATTGGACTTGATTTCACTACAGGACAAAATCAAGCTATGTGACCGTCTTTTCCACAACTAAAACATATCTTGGAAAGCTGTGAACAGTTTGGACTTATATGTCCCTCCTCTCCACATCTGTAGCATCTAACTGGCGGTCGTTCTCCTCCCCTAGAATTTGTTATTATTGCTAGTGTTGTTGCCGACGTCTTCCCGTCATCGTTAAATCTTCTCTTCTTGAAATTTCCACTTGAATCATTTCTTCTATTATCTTGGCCATGATTACCATCGAAGTGGTTACCATTTCTGGCATGATAATTTCCTCCACGATGGTTATCATTGTTCCGATGACCGTTGCCACTGGTACGATTATTATCGTGTTGTTGCTCGTTATCCTTTGGTTGGGCTGGCTCATTATTGTGTTCCAATAACTGAGCCATATTCACTACATTTGAATATAAACAAAGTTTGTGAGAAATGAGGTATTGACGTATTTCGGGTTTCAAACCTCGCAGAAACATTCGCGTCATTCTCTCCTCATTATCAACCAAATGGGATGCAAATCAGGACAACTCGGCAAACTTAGCTTTGTATGGCGACACGTTCATATTGTTTTGCTCCAGTTTGATGAACTCTACCTCCTTCATGTGATGAATACTTTCGGGAAAGTACTTGTCGTTGAACAATTCTTGGAACTTCTCCCAAGACATTTTTAGTGCGGTAGATTGAGTACGCTTTACAGATTCCCACCAATAATCTGCCTTTCATCGTAACATGAAGGTGGAAAAGGGAACCTTTTGCTCCTCGGAACATCCCAAGACATCAAATATCTTGGTGATCTACTTTATCCATGTCTTTGTCGTAAGTGGTTCTGGCTTTCCCAAAA
This sequence comes from Panax quinquefolius, assembly GCA_020205615.1. Taxonomy (NCBI): domain Eukaryota; kingdom Viridiplantae; phylum Streptophyta; class Magnoliopsida; order Apiales; family Araliaceae; genus Panax; species Panax quinquefolius. The sequence goes on along the minus strand of CM035160.1, from coordinate 96,225,388 downwards.
ATTCTGGTGGTCCAAACTCCTTGAAATGCTTGGCTGTGACAAACCACGCGTTGCTATCACTTCCACCCGTATTTTGTATACGAGTCTCCCTCGTCTGATTTTGCATGAACTGCAAAAAGCTCTTAATCATTCCATCATTCATCGTTTGCTCGGTAGTGTTGTTTATAGGAGGAATATTGTCTTCTTGTTGCACATTCCCCTAGGTGGTGATTAAAGGTATCTCCACTGTCTCATTCACTCCATCATTAATATTTCTCGCTGCCATTCTTAAATACTGCCATTAAACAAGGGTTAATTAAACAAATTAACATATTATCCCTATACTCTGACTGACCAAATAAATACCAAATAAACTTAGTCAGGTCATACTAGCGAAGGAATTCCCCATCTCTCCCCTCCTAGTTCTTGTCTCACATCTCAGCCAGGGATCTTATCCCTAAGCTCTGATACCAACTATGACGACCCCAAAATAGGTCCATTCAACCCAACCCATTCTGAGTCGCCAAATACATGGTACAGAAAGCAAACTATAACTTCAATAATACAATTGTCGTGCAAAATACGACAACACATACTGTGAGTTTAAATACAAATATTGTCTTCTAGACAATATCCACACTCAAATAAGTCCTCATTACAATTATTCAAACACTATTTTACAGAAATAGTGAGGATTGCTAAAACATCTTTCTAGAACCATCACTCCATACCCCGACTAGATCCTGCTATGTTCTCACCTCCTGAGAAGAAAAATGGAACAAAAAGGAAAAGGGTGAGCTCAACTAGCCCAGTAAAGAATATTATGACTAAGATAATATACAACAATTTATCATTAGTCTTCAACAGAAAAAAATCTGATAAAATATAATAGACAACAAGTTTTAGATCAACAAGTGCAGCGGAAACAGCAATCCATTAGAAGAGTCAAGTAGAGAAAGAATTCTACTATCTTCTAAGATTTAAAAGTCCATCATCAATATTTTATCCTCAGAACATCAATCAATATACATCTTGAATCAAATATTCATCTTTGCACTACAGCCAAAGATATTCATTTGTATCACCAAATTAGTCATGTTCATATCAACACTGCTCATCTTTGCACTGACGGGCCAAAGATATTCATTAGGTAATCATTCATCTTTGCACTACAGATCAAAGATATTCATCAGTTAATCATTCATCTTTGCACTACATGCCAAAGATATTCAGTAATATCATCATTTAGGACTGAGGATGATGAAAAATATATTAAAGAAAACGAATCCAGTGAGATAGAAGGACAAATAGAAGGGATTTGTATAACAGTTTATCCAAGATCAATAATTATTCATAAATACCAATTTTGAAGTAGAATTCAAAAATAAAGAACAAAACATGGATACAATCAAAGATAGTAACTATAATAGACATCTTGGACAAAAAGAAGAAAATTTCATTTTTTTGGTGAATAGTGCCGTATACGTGAATAGTGCCATATACGTGAATAGTAACCCAGACACAAAAAGTTCAAAATTTGATAAAAACGTTCACCAATATTTCGGCATAATGATATTGAAGAAAATAATATCATTTAAGAAGAAAATAACATCCCTTACCTCAAAAAGATAATACTTCTGGCTGGAATACTGGATATAGTGCTAAAGGAACTGGCACCGTATAGCAACACTCAAAGTATCAAAATACTCACAAGAATACGCTCGATAATATAGAGAGAGAAAGAGAGAAAACTTATGAATTCTGGTATGATTTTCAATTCTAACTAAGCACCCTATTTATAGGAAAATTCTTAGAACGCCATAGAAGACTAACCTGCTACCTGATGGATTTACCTGTTACTATTTCCACTCACCACATTTGAAATTCAATTGAGCACATTTCTCACCAACCAATTCTAGAATTTTCCAAAATGTTTTATCATTTAAACAATAATCAAAAATTTTAATAATTCATAGAAAATAACCCATTTATCAGAAAAATACGAATTTTATGTCCATTCCACACGAAATCGAATTCTCTACAACTTTGTAGCTTTGAGTTTTTCCAAATTCCAAACCAAAAATATCCGAAATCCACAAACGGATGATTTTTAATACCTCCACACCGACAAAATACTGCTAAAACACCTCAGCATTAATTCCTTCATTTTTATACTCATAAAAATAAATATGTCCATCATTTATATCCACATAAAATAAATATTTCCTTATCATATAAATCAATAATTAATTATTCATAAATAATATTACGTAATCACGCTTATGACAACCAGCCGCTCCTCAGAAAGAGGGGCTTTCAGATAAGGATTTCTCCTTCTTGGCGCAATTAGGTGACCAAACCTTTCCTTGACAGAACTTTCTAGACATTGCCAATAATGCTATCTAATAATATTATTCAAATAATATGAATTATTGATCTGATAATGGAGATACTGTGTAGTGACAATTATTGAACAACAATAATATAAAATATCAATGCAACAATTATTGAATCAATAAAATAAAATATTGAACAATAACTACTCTGACAATTATTGAGTAGTGCTTTCTTATGTAAGGATCAATAATTCAACAATATTGCATACCAATACCGTGCTACTCTTTATGCCACCCAGACATCAGATTTTAATCAAGGGTATTCCAACAGTCTTACTTGAGAACAACTACGCTGATATTCAATTTTGTCATTTTCTTCATCCGACCGTTATCCGTTATGGGGCCCACAAATGGCTGCGCCGTCGTACGAATATTCTCCGACATAAAGAATATTCCACGACCAAATGAATATTGCCCGACAATTGAATATTTTATAACCACTTGCTTATTTTGCAAAATTTGCACATTTCACCCATAACCAAAGTATTATATCAAATTATCACCTTATTATTCACAATAATAAATAGAGGAAATTAGATTTTTATTTATAATAAGTTGGGGTCTTACAACAACATTGTAATGGTGAGAGTATATATATATATATATATATATATATATATATATATATATATATATATATATAAAGTTATTTGTTTTACTTGAATATTATATTCTTATTTTAAAAAATGGACGTATGTGAATCTCAATAAATTCGGCCCGTGAAAGTTTTCAAATGTTCGTCCGTGAATTTCCTTAAATAGTGCCCCTTCCATTCTCCTATAAATAGGATACTTAGTTAGAATTGAAAATCACACCAGAATCAGAGAATTCTTCTTCTATAATATTGAGCGTATTTCTTACGAGTTTTAGAAAGCTTTGAGCGTAGAAAACAATAAAAGTTTTCTTCAAAAATATCTCCGTTATACCAGTTGGAATACTCTTCTTTTTAAGGTAAGAGATATTATTTTTGTTCAGTATTCGTATGAAATAATATTTTCTTTCATACTCTGTAGTATGTAAGTAATATTATTTCATTTCAGATTTCGAATTCTATACTCATTTTGTTAAGATTTGGGTTCTATACTCCATGAAATTAGTAGAATATCCTTGATATTTGCGCTTCATCCAGTATCTTTTCATAGAAATATTATTCTGAGCATTCTTGATAAGTTTTAATCTTTTTATGCCAGAGTACTATTCACGAGGTACTATTCTCGAATTACTATTCTTGGGGTACTATTCACTCGGTTACTATTCACCCGGGGTACTATTCATGATAAAAATTGATTTCTTTTTGGTCCAAATTATTTTTGGTACAATTTTATTCTTGAATTTTATTCCACAAAGAAGTATCATGTTGACAATTTGGACATTATTGAATTTTGGATAAATTAAATTATAAATCTTTAAAAATTTATCATTTGCTTTCTTTTAATTGAATTCTTATATCATTGTCATCATCCTAATGCTTATATTATGTTGAAAGTCATATGTGGCCGTAGTGCATAGATGGACTTGGTATGATTATGACCAGGGATTATTCGATATAATCATGACTGTAATGTTACAAATGATGTGGTAAAAGTCCTCATTGGCTCATAGTGTATTGATGGACAGTTGTTGGCATAATCATGACCATTGGTGAAAATACGAATATCCTTAGCCCGTAGTGCATGGATGATTTGTGGTCATCATACTAATGAATATCCTTGGTCGTAGTGCAGGGGTGATTTGATGATGTGGATTATTTATTAAGTTGAGTCTCAACGATAAAATTGTTGATAAACTTTTTAAATCATAAAAGATAGTAGATATCATTTTCTACTTGACTCTTCTAATGGATTGCTTGTTCTGCTGCAGTTAAACTTGATGTTTATTATATTTTATCAATTTAACACTTTTGAAGGCTAACGATAATTTATTCTACATTATCTTAGTCATAATATTTCTTACTGGGCTAGTTGAGCTCACCCTTTGCTTTCATTGTTCTCTTCAGGAAATGAGAATATAGCTGGGACTAGTCGAGGAACGGAGTGACGGTCCAGAAGGTAGCATTAGTAGTCCTCACTATTTTATGAAATAGTGTGACAATAAATATAATGAGTACTTATTTTGAGTTTGAATACTGTCTAGAAGACAATATTTGTATTAAAACTCACAGCTCATGTTGTATAATTAAGTTTGTATTTGTATTCAGTACCATGTATTTGGCGACTCAAAATAGGTGATGTATACCTATTTTGGGGGTGTCACAACCACTATGTCTACCCAGATGTGGGTCCGATGTTACATGAATGCACGTATATATTCATGCCATTGTGTACTCAAGATACCAAGCATTTTATCTTGTTTGTATTCTCGGTGCCCGAATGGGTATGCACCATCTTTGACCCTCTCTACGATGATACCCCATATTTAACGATCCAGCAAATGTATAAAGAATTTGTTGAAGTTGCGGTATGTATATTAATTGTTAGTATTGTACTTTTATACATGTCATACAATTTATATCCATAAATAATATTACTTTGTGCACACAGGTCAAATTGATACCAGTTTGTTTGCGAATTGGTGATCCGCAACGCGAGTGGCCAACTCAGGATCCACGTGTGCTAATACCAAAGACCAAACCTGTGCAGCCTAACAAGATAGATTGTGGTATTTTTGTCTGCAAGTATGTGGACTACTTTGTCAGGGGCAGTGTAAATATTCACAAAGAAAAATGGTCCTTAGAAGATTTAACGGTATTTCGATAAACTTGTGTGGGAACTATTTAGATGTCAAGTAAGACTTCTTCTAAAGGATGATATTTAGACTTATATTTTAGTTCATATTATCTGTGTACTAATTATGTTTTTATGTTTAGATAAATGTACGGATGATATTTTCATGTTTACCGCTATTTATATTTTATTGTTAAGTGTATTTAAGGGTGATGTGAATTATTTTTTAATTATTAGCTCTACACAATTTATTTTAAAAGTTATAACTAATATTAATTCTTTTATGAGAAAATTCTAAGAAATTTTATTTTTAAAGAATGACTAAAGTCTTATAAAATAAGTCTCATAAAACCAATTGATTTATGCAATATTTTATTATTATTATTATTATTATTATTATTATTATTATTATTATTATTATTATTATTATTATTATTATTATTACTTTCATTAAACGTATGCATATTAATTTAGGAATTAATGTTTACCTATTACTAGCTATGAGTGCAGAAGATAATATTACTACTACGACATAACATAAACATAATAATTATGTTCTCAATGACATCTCGTAAATAATACAACTAAGAATAAATAAAAACATAGCGTAAATAATACAACTGAGCATAAATAAAAACATAGCATAATAATACAACTGAACATAAATAAAAATATAGCGTAAATAATACAACTGAGAGCTATTTTTTAGGGTCAGGAATCTCTAACACTCGATAGTGATTGCACTTATCATGGTCGATTTCAAAGTCACAAATTGCACATTTTTGATGAGGTTTAGAACCCACAATTTTCTCAAGTGCACTCTTTAATCTTGATTGTTTTTTGCGGCCCTTTGTTTGAGAAATAACTGGTGGCAAAAACTCATTTTCTTCCACTTCTTCCTTTGCATCTTCATCGTCATTATCATAACCCATAGCCTGAGGTGTATCCCCGACAGTGCGATCAATGTCATCGTCTGCCAATTCAGTAAGATTCTCATCCGGATCATACTAATCAACTAACGTTTTTCCTCGTGCATTCAACTTAAGGATATTTTTGTAACCTCGAACTGAGCAACCAGCTTTACTAGCTAACTCCTGGAAACCATTCATCAAATGATTAAAATGCATTGCTTGATCTTGTTCAAAGTCAGCAGTTGTTGGGCTAAAGAGTAATTCTTCAACATCGATTTTGTTCGCGTTTCTTGTCCACCGAGGAAGAATCATGTCGCTCAAAATTTGGAAAATACTCTTAGCCAAGAAATATCTCAAGATGTGCCTGTATAATTCACTAGAATGAGAAAATAATTGACAATTACATGTTACCGACCCCAGCTGACGATTGTTGACTATTTCTTTATATCTTCCACCATTTTCAGCTGCATCTGCCTTATACACTACAAAAACCTTTGTTTCAGGGCCACACAATTCACTAACTTTACTAACATTGTACTTCATGGAATCGACGAATTGACGTTGAAAATGTCTAAACATCTCTTTTGTGTACACATGTGTATCATGCACTTCCAAAGATAACCCGAGTACCATATTCCTTTTCCGATGTTGTGTTATGTAGTCGGCCTTCCTCTCTCTGATAAATTATTTTTTTATAGCCTTCTGACTCTGCACTACAAATTCTTTCATGTCCGTTGAAGCATTGACAAACTCATCAAAAAAATGATTAATGCTCTCGCTTCTTCCAATGGTTGTCATTCACCCGGCAAAATATCTCTTTGTATACGCGGGAATCCATTTCTCTCGTACATCATACAAACTTCTAATACACTCATTGTTATACAATTCATAATTCCTCACCAGAATCTGCCAACGCTCTTCAAACTCCCCGATGGACAATGAATTATACACACAATTGTTAAAATGGTCTTTGAAGGATGGGTGCTCAGAATAAACATTATGCAATTTCTCAGGAAATTTGTTGTTAATATACTAAGAACACCATAAGTGATAAGTAGAAGGGAGTACCATAGCAATAACATTACTCATGGCTTTGTTTTGGTAAGTGATGATGGTTATAGGTGTCTTGTAGTCCATGACTTCGAGCCATGTCTCTAATACCCAAAAGAAAGTGTCATATGTCTCATCCCTTAACAATGCAAATCCAAATAATATAGACTAAAAATGGTGGTTGACCCCAGTAAAAGGAATAAACAGCATGTCATACTTATTTGTCCTGTACGTATTGTCAAATGTCATAACATCTCTAAAATGTTTGATACATAAACCTTAATCGGGGGTCAACCTACAAAATGCATGTTATGCAATTTGTTTCATCTGGCTTGACACAATAAAAAATTTACTCAAACTTCCGGATCCAAGTTTTTTCAAATAATTTAGCACAACTTGTGCATCATTTTTATATGCAGAATCACGCCTTAAATCTCTCACCACATTCTGAACATTAACATTAGAAAAAGGAACATTTTGCAACTCACCACCCATTGTGCTCAAAATATTCACCATCCTACTGTTGGGTTTCGGTATAGAAACGCACAGCGAAAATTAAAATTTTAAAGCAATTTCCGAAACCCTAAAACAGGATCCATGCGAAAAACAATTAATTCAGTGGTTAGATATTATACCGATTATAGAATTTTTTGAAACGCTCCGAATCTCCAACGCAATTCATCACGATACTACGTCTCTACGGTATCCACACGAACGCACACAAACCGTCGCATGATTCTGCAATAAAAGGAGCTGCGGTATTAGCCACCAAAGGAACAAGATTTTCGAACTTTTATCTAGTCTCTCTCTAAGAGCGGCTAGGGTTTGTGAGTTTATGATCGTTCCTTAAAATGGCTGCTATATATCATATATATAGTAGTTAATAAGAATTAATCAAAACCCTAATCCAATTAAAATAAAATCAAAAATTTATATATATATATATATATATATATATATCTTAATTAAGTCTTTCTTAATTAATATACCTATATATAAATTATCCTATTAATTTAAATTGTAATTTAAAATTCTATCAATCATATTGACATATTTAAATCTTTACAATTTAAATTAATTTCCTTTAATTACGTTCTTTGTGTGACTTTTATAGGTTATTATTACGTTGGCAATAATTTTAAAATCATATTATAAAATTATAAACAGTGAGCGGCATCTAGTAATGCATCACTGCTACCCAAGTAATAATAAGATCGATGATTCGATGCAACCTTTTAGTGACCAATGTTTCAATGCAATTTAATCCTTTTAACCTTGACATCCTAGATTAAACTCGAGTCATGGAATATGTCATACTCTTCATAATTTAATCTGAGTTTTCTTGATCAATGAGTAGACTATATGAAACAAATCACTATTTGAGCATGGCCATGCATTTTTCATAGTCCTACTCAATCAAGAGGCCTATGGATATCACCCCTAATATATAGGATGGTTAAATTCCATCTAGATCACTCATATTCCTCACACGATTCATGATGTACCCAATAATCACCTTTATAGTCCACCCTATTAAAGGTGACATTTGATGATATCAAAGTACATAAATTCTCGTAGTAAATATAGTGATTTTAGGCCTGAGGACCATTACATCATCATGTCACTATGAGAATCGCTAATGATACTTTCGATGCTCCATATGGAATTCTCATGGTGGGTCTGTCCAGTACATCGTTCTCTAACACATACATATGCATTGACTTAATATCTCATATATTTATGACCAATGAGATTTAGTCATCAAATCGATCCACATACTAGTCTCAATGCATCATTGTTGTCCTATCAACAATGGTACTTTTATTTAGGGACATTTAAGAGCAATGATACTAATTGTAATTATATAATCTCATGTTCAAGTCACATACTTGAAACTATATTAATTATATCACTATTCTAAGGAATTTTATTATGTTAACATTTATATAACGCAGTAATTAAAACCATAATAAAATCATTCATTTATTTAATCAAATATAATATCAAAATGTTAAGCAATTATATCAAATAATTGGCCTCTAGGGCATAAACTCTAACAGTCTCCCACTTGCACTAGAGCCAATCACTAATGTATCTAATACCCATGGAACTAGTGTGACCGTCGTGCTTCTGCTACGACAAAGCCTTGGTCAGTGGATCTGCAACATTATCATATGTTGGCACTCTTCCTATATGTACATCTCCTCTATCAATGATTTCACAGATGAGATGGTACCGCCTAATTAAGTATATGCTTGGATCGTTGATGAGATCTGGGTTCCTTAGCCTGTGCAATGGCTCCATTATTATCACAGTATAGAGCAACCGGATCAACAATGGTTGGAACAACACCAAGTTCAGTGATGAACTTTTTAATCCATACAGCCTCCTTGGTCGCACTAGAAGCGATAATATACTCAAACACATTTGTAGAATCGACATCGCCTCTTGCTTCGAACTTTTCCAAATTAATGCAGACACCACCATTAAGGCAAAACACAAAATTTGACTGAGACTTATAGTCATCATTGTCAGTCTGGAAACTAGCATCTGTGTAACCCTTTACTGCCAGTTCGTCTTCACCTCTATATACCAAGAATAAATCCTTAGTCCTTCTCGTGTACTTGAGGATATTCTTGATCGTTGTCCATCGACCTTCACCGGATTCGATCGGTATCTCGTCATCATGCTCAAAGCATACGAGACATCCTAAGAGTACATATCATTGCATACATGATAGATCCAATTGTCAAGCATAAGGGATCTTTCTCATACGCCTCCTCATCATCTTGTGATTTAGGACATTGGGCCTTTAGAGATCTTTACACCATAAGTCACGGTAAGTTTCCTCTTTTCGCCTTCTTGCATGCTAAACTGCTTTCAACACTTTATCAATATATGTACTTTGACTTAAGTCGAGCATTTTCTCGATCTATCTCTATAGATCCTGATACCTAAAATGTAGGCAGCATCGCCCAAATTTTTCATGGAGAAACATTTTCCTAACCATGTTTTTATAGCCTGTAAGGAAGGAATGTCATTCCCAATAATTAATATGTCATCAACATATAATACTAGGAATACAATGTGACTCCTACTAACCTTCTTATATATACAAGGTTCATCTTCATTTTTAATAATGCCAAATTCTTTGACTGCTTCATCAAATCGAAGATTCCAACTCCGAGAGGTTTGCTTCAATCCATAAATGGATCGCTGCAGCTTACATACCTTTCCAGCATCCTTTGGAGTGACAAAACCCTCAGGTTGTGTCATATACACATCCTCAAGGAGATTTCCATTAAGGAAAGCAGTTTTGACATCCATCTGCCAGATTTTGTAATCATAAAAAGCAGCAATAGCAAGTAAGATCCTGATGGATTTAACCATTGCCACTAGAGAGAAGGTTTCATCATAGTCAACACCTTGAATTTGTTTGAAACATTTTGCTACCAGTCGGCCTTTATAGGTTTGTACATTACCATCCATGTCGATTTTCTTCTTGAAAACCCACTTCCACCCGATTGGTTTTACCCCTTCGGGTGGATCAACCAGAGTCCATACTTGGTTAGTATACATGGAGTCCATCTCAGATTTCATGGCTTCAAGCCATTTCTCGAATCTGGTCCATTCATAGCTTCTTGGTAGGAAGCGTGCTCATCTTTGATCTATGAGCATCACATCACCGCTTTTGAGTCACAAGATATCCATAATATCTCTCGTGCTCTTAGCGTGTCCTACCGATCTCTACGAATGACTTGTGTAATTTGAGCAGTGTTCACTTTCCACAATATCTTGTGGTTCCTGCTCACGTTCCAACTCAGGTTCAATGATATTTTGTGGTTCTCGAATTTCTTCGAGTTTTACTTTCCTCCCACTGTTTCCTTTAGAGACAAATTCTCTTTCTAGAAAAATACCAGTTCGAGAAACAAACACCTTATTCTCAGAAGGTTTGTAGAAATAATACCCTTTTGTTTCCTTTGGGTATCACACAAAATTATATTTGTCAGATTTGGGTCTGAGCTTGTCAGAATCCAGACATTTTACGAACGCCTCGCAACCCCAAATCTTCATGAACGACATACTAGGACGTTTCCCAGTCCACATATCATATGGTGTCTTCTGAACCATCTTTGTAAGAACACGGTTAAGTGTGAATGCAGCTGTCTTTAGGGCATGACCCCAGAAGCTTATTGGAATATCTGCATGACTCATCATTGATCGTACCATGTCCAACAAGGTTCGATTCCTCCTCTCAGATACACCATTCCATTGTGGTGTTCTAGATGGAGTGAGCTGTGATATAATACCACACTCCTTTAGAAGGTCATCAAAATCTTGGCTTAAGTATTCACCTCCTCGATCGGATTGAAGGGCTTTTATGCTTTTGCCAAATTGGTTTTGAACTTCACTCTTGAATTCCTTGAACTTTTCAAAGGATTCGGATTTGTGTCTCATAAGATACACATATCCATATCTACTAAAGTCGTCAGTAAATGTAATGAAGTAATAAAACCTACCTCTTGCTAACGAACTCATGGGTCCACATACATCACTATGTATAAGTCCCAATAAATCGCTAACCCGCTCATCGTGTCCAAAGTGAAAGGGCTTTAGTCATCTTGCTTAATAAACAAGACTCGCATTTCTCATATGATTCAAAATCAAATGAATCCAAGAACCCATCTTTATGGAGTTTGATATGCGCTTTCTCATTTATATGGCCTAAACGACAAAGCGCCAGAGATATGTCGATTTGAATCATTTGATTTAAATCGTTTTATATTTATGTTATAGATAGGCATTTCTAAATCAAGAATATAGAGACCATTAAACAATTGTGTAACACCATAACAAATATCATTTAAGTAAAACAAACAACGATTGTTCTTTATTATAAATGAAAAACCTTTCTTGTCCAAACAAGAAACAGAAATAATTTTTTTGCTTATAACAGGCACAAAATAACAATCTTCTAATTCTAAAACTAGCCCAATGGGCAAAGATAAATGATAAGTTCCTACGGCCAGTACAACAACTTTTGCTCCATTCCTAACTCGTAGGTCAACCTCTCCTTTCGCCAAAGTCCTACTCCTTCGGAGTCCCTGCACATTAACACAAATGTGAGAACCACATCCAGTATCCAATACCCATGATGTAGAAGTAGACAAGTTGACTTCTATAACATATATACCTGAATCAGAAGTCGTACTTCCTTTCCTTTTCTTCACTTCTTCCAAATAAGCATGACAGTTCCTCTTCCAGTGTCCAGGTTTTGCACATAAATGACACTCACCTTCTTTAGCCACCCCACCTTTAGGTTTTAAAGCCTGTTTGGTTTTGGAATTGGGTTTGGCAAAAGATTTAGATCCTATCTTCTTCTTGCCTTTCCAATTTCTCTTAGCATTCCCCTTTTGTACCATCATTATGGGAGCGGGTCCTGCCTTTTTCATCTTGTTCACGGCAGTTCTTAACATGCTCAACAAACTCAGTAAGGGGTTTCTCAATTTCATTCATAAGATAGTTCATAACAAATTGAGAGTAGCTGTTGTTCAAAGATTGCAAAACAAGATCAGTTTAGGCTTCCGGAGTGATTGGAAAACCCAACCTATCAAGGTACTCAATATACCTAATCATTTTCAGCACATGTGGACCAACCGGATCACGTTCACCCATTTTTCAAATGATACAACACCTTGCTTGTATCATACCTCTCTGTCGAGCATGCCCTTCAACAATTTCTCGAGATGCTCGATCATCTCATAAGCATCCATCAACTCATGTTGCTTTTAAAGCTCAGCGTTCATGGTTGCTAGCATGGCACAACTCACATCTAGAGCATCATCTTGATGCTTCTTGTAAGCATTATGTTCAACATGGTGCAAATGATAACGGTGGTAATCGCAGAATGGACCCATCAAGGACATATAGCTTGCGCTCTTGTTTGAGGACAATCCTCAAGTTCCTATGCCAGTCAAGGAAATTAATTCCACTCAGCTTGTCCTTCTCAAGGACTGATCGTAATGAAAGACTATTTGTGTTGTTGTTGTTTGCCATTGATATCTATAATTTATAAGTGCAAAAAATAATAAGTCAAATTACATAGTTGATATTATGTAATTGATAATAGTACATTCAAAATATACCTCCCACTATTTTATTCAAATTAATAGCCCTCAGCATTAATTCGGAAAGCATTTTCTATTAAATCTTTTTAGTGAGCCAAGATCCATATTTCATTATGCCTTAAGTTAGCTTTGGCTATTATCTCAAAACATAATTATTTAGGTAGACAACCCCTTGTCAATTATATCATATATAACTCCTGGATAGTTTAGTAAACAACATTTGTTTCTAGTCCATCTAATGGTACCTACCAAACTCCATGCCTCTAAGTCCACAATTCTATTGAGATAACTTAGTTAAGTCAGGCCCAATGATTTTAACAGCTTGATATCACAATTATCCTATCGCATCTTACCTAGATAAATAGGGTACTTTGCTTTGGCAAACCTACATCTATCGATCAAGGTCTTGATGAGTGTTATTCATCGAAGGCATTTAACTTAGACTTAATAATTTATTGAGGGATTTTATTAATTAATTTAGATCTCACCAATTTTAATCTTATTAAGCATGCATTATTTATCATATCATATCGCATACAAGCATAAATAAAGTGCAAAATTAAATATGTCACGCTTATGGCCCAATCCAATCGTCAATCTTTTCAAGCTAATGAAAGATCAAAGTCAATCTAAGGTGGTAAAAGATCTCAAAATAGTAGCTTCCTTGGATCTTCATCATGCATGTGCCTCCTCTCCATCATCATCTTTCCATCGTGTTCTCCATCTTGTCATCTTCATCGATTATAGATTATTACATGACATAAAGAAACCTCGAGTTACATTCGAGGGGATTTAGATGAGAAGAGAATATTACATTAGAATTTATAGAAAGGCACGACATGAAAGCCATATTTCAAAACCAAAAACCAATAACCTATGGGTCAAAAGGCCATAACTGTGCACCATGCATATCACAATAAGCACATAACAATTTATATATAATTAAAGAAAACTATATATAACATATTGGGGTCACGACCATCGTGTGCAACGACGGGGGGGTCCAAGGGGGGGTCTCCCCCCTGGTGGTGGTCCGGCTGATAAAAAATTTACTCGAACTTCCAGATCAAAGTTTACTCGAACTTCCGGATCCAAGTTTTTTCAAATAATTTACAGCAACTTGTGCATCATTTTCATATGCAGAATCACGCCTTAAATCTCTCACCACATTCTGAACATTAACATTAGAAAAAGGAACATTTTGCAACTCACCACCCATTGTGCTCAAAATATTCACCATCCTACTGTTGGGTTTCGGTATAGAAACGCACAGCGAAAATTAAAATTTTAAAGCAATTTCCGAAACCCTAAAACAGGATCCATGCGAAAAACAATTAATTCAGTGGTTAGATATTATACCGATTATAGAATTTTTTGAAATGCTCCGAATCTCTAACGTAATTCCTCACGGTACTACGTCTCTACGGTATCCACACGAACGCACACAAACCGTCGCACGATTCTGCAATAAAAGGAGTTGCGGTACTAGCCACCAAAGGAACAAGATTTTCAAACTTTTCTCTAGTCTCTCTCTAAGAGCGGCTAGGGTTTGTGAGTTTATGATCGTTCCTTAAAATGGCTGCTATATATCATATATATAGTAGTTAATAGGAATTAATCAAAACCCTAATCCAATTAAAATAAAATCCAAAATTTATATATATATATATATATATATATATATATCTTAATTAAGTCTTACTTAATTAATATACCTATATATAAATTATCCTATTAATTTAAATTCGTAATTTAAAATTCTATCAATCATATTGACATATTTAAATCTTTACAATTTAAATTAATTTTCTTTTAATTACGTTCTTTGTGTGTGACTCTATAGGTTATTATTACGTTGGCAATAATTTTAAAATCATATTATAAAATTATAAACAGTGAGCGGCATCTAGTAATGCATCACTGCTACCCAAGTAATAATAAGATCGATGATTCGATGCAACCTTTTAGTGACCAATGTTTCAATGCAATTTAATCCTTTTAACCTTGACATCCTAGATTAAACTCGAGTCATGGAATATGTCATACTCTTCATAATTTAATCTGAGTTTTCTTGATCAATGAGTAGACTATATGAAACAAATCACTATTTGAGCATGGCCATGCATTTCATAGTCCTACTCAATCAAGAGGCCTATGGATATCACCCCTAATATATAGGATGGTTAAATTCCATCTAGATCACTCATATTCCTCACACGATTCATGATGTACCCAATAATCACCTTTATAGTCCACCCTATTAAAGGTGACATTTGATGATATCAAAGTACATAAATTCTCGTGTAGAAATATAGTGATTTCAGGTCGGAGAACCATTACATCATTGTCACTATGAGAATCGCTAATGACACTTCGATGCTCCACATAGAATTCTCATGGTGGGTCTATCCAGTACATGGTTCTCTAACACATACATATGCATTGACTTAATATCTCATATATTTATGACCAATGAGATTTGGTCATCAGTCAATCCACATACTAGTCTCAATGCATCATTGTTGTCCTATCAACAATGGTACTCGACTAGGGACATTTAAGAGCAATGATACTAATTGTAATTATATAATCTCATGTTCAAGTCACATACTTGAAACTATATAAATTGTATCACTATTCTAAGGAATTTTATTATGTTAAAATTTATATAACGCAGTAAATAAAACCATAATAAAATCATTCATTTATTTAATCAAATATAATATCAAAATGTTAAGCAATTATATCAAATAATTGGCCTCTAGGGCATAAAGTCTAACACCTACTAGGTCTAATACCAGACTTATTTAAAGTGTCAATTAATTTTCTTACAACCGGAGTAATATTTCAATGTGTCTCAAACAAATCTACCTTGGTAGGGGTCACTAGGTGATGATTGTGCTCTAATTCAACAGTAGAAATACGCCAATTGTCTTCTTTCTTATTATGAACAACATATATTCTAGCTTTGCATAATGTGTGTCCTATAAGAGTCTCGCTGCCTAGTTATTTTCTTACTACCATCTTCATCATCAGGCAAACTCTTTACAAAAGTTGGTGTACCGGCTTTTTTACAAACATATAACCTAGACGACATATCATTAGTACCAGCATGTTTATGACTAGTTGCAATTCTAATCTCAAAACCCTTTATTTTAGCATACGACCTGTAAAAAAATTCAAAATTTTCCAACTTAGAAAATAATTGACCAACGTATGGCAGCTTTTCAAATTTACTACTTTCAACTTCACTTACAAACTCAGATGTATTTTCACAATCTAAACTAGCAACAGAATTTGAAAAACTTGATACAAACTTTTTATGAGCAGGTATGTTGTGTGCCATTCTCAAAAAAGAAGGAAGAATTGTCGGATCAGAACTTCAACTTAACTTGAGAGTGAAAGTGGACAACAACATCAACCAAAAAAAAAGAGATCTGGAAAAAAGGAAAAATATATCGAGAGGAAACCAAACTATCTGAGATCTGGGAAATGAAAGGTTGGAGAGATAATTCAACAACGAAGGAAGCAAGCAAGGGATTTAAAAAAAATGTTGGCTGCCGCTACAGCCTGTAGCGGCAGGACATTCATCACTCATTCAACATAAAAATACGTGAAAGGTAAAAGTAAAGGCAAAAGTTGTCATAAAAAAGTTATCATAAAGACATAAAGCTATCATAAAAAAAGTTGTAAGCTGTCGTGAAAGGCTGTAGTGACAAGGGCCTAAATAATTATTGTGTGCCGTGAGAGGTTGAAGCAACAAGGGGGGGGGAATAATTATTGAAGAGGGTGAAGAGAATAGGGGCAATTATGTAATAAGCTCATGAATTTGAAGATAGTGGATTTGTCATTACAACCTTTATTCATGGTAGGGGGTTAAAATTTTTTAATATGAGCCTTATAATGTATGGATCAACTACAAAAACTTAGTTCTTTGAATAAATTGCCAAGGCAACTGTTGCCTTGATTAAATCTCATATATATATATATATATATATATATATATATATATATATATATGTATAAGACCACTAGGATTGTTGGTGATTTGTATAGTGTTTATTACTTTTTAAAGAAGACATGTAAGCTCGATCAGTGTGAGTAGCATAGTTATGTTATGACATATATTATCATTTTAAATATTTTAATTGCGTTCAAAACCATACCTATATAAAAGTATTTTCAAATTTTCAAAGTAGAAAAAAAGAAGAAGATAAAAATGACTAAGCATGAAAGGAAGTCCTTTTATTGAATTCCTTTTTATTTTTTATTCCTATTCAAAGGTTTATGGACTCTAAAATTTATTTTAAAGAGTTTTATTTGACCATCATTGTTACTATAATTCAAATATTTGTTGACCCTCACAATTAAAAAATCATTTAAAACTGAACTGACGATTTTTTAAACTTTATGTAAGATATATTCCTCAAAACATTATGTGCCAACTTGTTATGATCAATTGAAGAGGAAAGGAAGATAATGACCCCCCTGGACCCCTCCTGTGAGACCCCAGATTTTATCAATAAAGATTTAAATTTTGTTGAAATAATTTTTTAATATTATGGTGTGAATTTAAGATAATATTATAGTTGTGGGTAATATTTATAAATTTTGCAAAGTATGCAAGTGGTTATATTATATTCGATTGGTAGGGAATATTCGGTTTAGCAGGGAATATTCGCATAACTACTCAATCATTGGTGGACCCTAGCAATGTAATTATCGGATTGAGAAAACGACAAAAATATTTTATTGAAATAACGGCGGAAGTTTTACCGTAGTTACTTGTTGAACTACTCTTGGTAGTAAAAATGCGATAATACATGTGGTTGCATAGTAGCACCACGGTATTGATTATTGATGCTTATGTGAGAAGTCACTCGGTTTGATTCCATTATTGTCGATTAATAATATGAATTATTATAATAATAATGATGTTTTGTTTTATTCAGATTATTAACGTAATAAAACGTAAACATCTTTTATATAAAATAGAATACTTTATTAAAGTTATTCTATAAATAGAATATATTATATTTTATTATGCATAGTGTTGCATAGTGTTTTGCCTAGTGTTTTGCATAGTATTGCATAGTGTTTGCATGGTAAAATGTTTTATATAAATAGAATATATTATATTTTATTTAAAAGATTTTTCTTAAATATGGATGAGTCATTAAAGTAAATCAATCTGACCGTTCATGGATTAGTTACTATGCATTCCATTTTCCTATAAATAGAAGCTCATTCCTTCATTATTTTCTTACGAATTCATTGAAACTCTAGAGAGAGAAATTATAGAGAGAAGCTATAGAGAGAAAGTTATAGAAAGAAGAAGAGTATTCTGCTACTTCACTACTTCTATATTCAGTTCTTTTTACGGTAAGGGGTGTTATTCTTTCTTCTTGAAGAGAACTTCATTATTCCATTCACTATTATTACATTGAATAACTTTTAAAAAGCGTATACCCTATATATATAACTCGTGTACGCCATGGCACCCCTATACTTGGTGAAATCCTTATGTTATTCCATTGCTTATTATTCTCATTGGATTAACCTTGTATCGCGGTTTACCCTATACTTGGTGACATTCTTCTATTATTCTTGGAACATCCATGTCATGTGTTTTACACCGACTGATTCCGCTTTTTATTATTCTTGGAACATCCTGTCATGCGTGTGTTTTTACACCGGACCGGTTCCGCCTCTTTATCATTCTGTTGGAATATCCTATCTGTGTTTTTACACCGGATCCGGTTCCATCTTTATTATTCTGTTGGAACATCCATGCGCTTGTGTGAATTTCACGACTTTGGTTCCGTTATTATTATTCTGTTGAATAACTCGTGCCTGTCTGGCACCGCATGCATGGTGATTTCTTTTGTTATTCCATTCTTTATTATACTCGGTTGGTTAAAACTTTGACTTCTATACTCCATGAAATTAGTAGAATATCCTTGATATTTGCGTTTCATCCAATGATCTTCTCATGGAAATATTCTTCCGATCATTCTTGAATTTTACTCTCTGAAAACAAAGATTATGTTGACAATTTGGGCGTTAATAATTCATGGATTAAATAATTCTTGAATTTGTTTTATTGAATTATTATGTCATTGTCATCATCCTCATGTTATATTATGTTATCTTTGGCTTACGTGCATAGATGAACTTAGTATGATTATGACCGAGGATCAATCGGTATAAATCGTGACTTGATATAAATTATGTGACAAAAAGTTCTCGGTGGCACAATGTAATGCGATGATGGATAGTTTTGGTATGATTATGACCAGGGGTGATTCGGTATAGTCATGACCATTGATAACTTGATGAAAATCCTCGACCGTGGTAATGCGGGGATGATTAGATGTGGTGGTTTATTTATTAAAATCGAGTCTCAAATGATAAAAATTGATAAAAACCTTTTAAAACCTAAAAGATAGTAGATTTTATTCTCTACTTGACTCTTTTAATGGATTGCATATTCCACCGCAGCTTAAACTGGTTGTCTATTGTATTTTATCGCTTTAACATCTTGTTGAAGGCTAATGATAATTTATTCTCGCATTATCTTAGTCATAATATTTCTTCTTGAAGCTAGTTGAGCTCACCTTTTTCTTTCACTTTCTTCTTCGAGAAAATGAGAACATAGCCGAATTTAGTCGGGGAACGGAGTAATGGTCCAGAGGATAGCATTAGTAGTCCTCACTATTCTCGTGAAATAATGTGATAATAGTTGTAATGAGGACTCCTTTTGAGTTTGTATAATATCTAGTAGACAATATTTGTATTCAAACTCACGCTTTATGTCGATTGTACACCTGCAGCAGCTTATATTAGTAAGTTGTATTTGAATTTATGTACCATGTAAGTGGCGCACCCAAGATGGGTGACGATACCCAATTTTGGGGCGTCACACCTCCTCCTCCTCCTCCTTCCTTCCGCCTCTCGACTACTAATAGTAGCGGACGTCGATTTTCAGTTTGTAAATAAGATCATTCCATCTTATTTTTAATGATATAGATGGTGTATACTTTATAAGTATTCATAACAAATACATGATCATTCTCCTGTGTGTATATATATATATATATATATATATATATATATATATATATATATATATATATATATATAGGAAGCCTTCATATAACCGGTTTCTTTATGGAGTCTATCTTACACCTTTTTGGATAGTTGATAAACTTATTGGAAGGTTTGAGATTGAAACATAAATATACCCAGCCAAAGCCTGACTTATCTGCTTTTATTTTAATATGAAGACCCCACATAGTCAACATGTTGTCGGTTTGTTTAAATAAAAGCAATTTTAATATTAAATAATGTCAGGCCGAGGACAAGCTCTTCTGTTTTTAAAAAAAAAAAAAACTAACCAAGGACATGACTCTTACGACTTAAAAAAAAAAAAAAAAATCTAAACCTAGCCTGACCTCTTAAAACGTATAAAAATCTACTAGTGCCCTTTATTTGCTATTTTTTATAACAATATTTGTTATTTTATAAAACAAATATTTTATAATAACAAATAAAGAATATAAAATATTTTATAAAACAAATATTTTATAAAAACAAATATTTTTATAATAACAAATAATATATAAAATTTTTATAAAAATAGCAAATAAAGAATTATAAAAATATTTGTTATTTTATAATAGGATATAAAATAGAATATAAAAAATATTTTTTATAATTCTTTATATAACAAATATATTAATTTCTTCCCACTTTAATTTAAAATATTAATTCTTTATGATATTTTATATCCTATTTTATATAACAATAGCATATATTTGTTATATAAAGAATTATAAAAATATTTTTATATCCTATTTTATATCCTATTATAAAATAACAAATAAAGAATATAAAATATTTTTATAAAAATAGCAAATAAAGAATTATAAAAATATTTGTTATTATAAAATTATTTATTTTTATAAAATATTTTATATTCTTTTATTTGTTATTATAAAATATTTGTTTTATAAAAATATTTGTTTTATAAAATAACAAATATTGTTATAAAAAATAGAAAATAAAGGGCACTAGTAGATTTTTTATATGTTCTAAAGAGGTTATACGGCTTAGTTTTTTTTTTTTTTACAAGTCGTAAGAGCTTGTCCCAGCTTGGTTTTTTTTTTTTTTTTTTTTAAATAGTAAGAGCTTGTCCCTCGGCGATTATTTATTAATAAAAAATTCATTTTATTTAAACAAACCGACAACACGTTGACTATGCGTATCCCTCATATTAAAATAAAAGTTTATAATGTTTGTGCGCCATTGCTTATATTTATGTTTCAATCTCAAATTTTCAATGTTTTTATCAACTATCCAAAAAGTATTGTTGACAAAGACTCTATAAGAACCTATTATATAAGGCCCCCTATATATATATATATATATATATATATATATATATATATATATATATATATGAGATAATGTTTAGAGATAGAAAAGAATCCGAAAACTAATATAAAAAAGAATAAGAAAAAAAACAAAGGAGTCCATCTTTAAATAATTTAACAAAAAAGAACTCAAAATATTTGTTTGTCCAAGAATAAACGTTCTTAGATCTAAGTTTTCTATGTGGCAACAAATAATAAGAGATCAAAGAAGTTCAACATTCTCTCTTCACAAATTTATTTTAACTTTAAATTAGTTTTGATTTATAATAATCCAGAAAGCTTTCCACCATCCCATACATTTTAAAATCATATTTATCATAATTTATTCCATCTTTATCTTTCCGACAAGCAGTGTACAGTTTTAATTAATGACAAAAGGAAAATATCAAACGAAGAAAACTCAAATTCTAAATATTATATTTAATTATTGATAGAGGTTTGTTACAGATGCATATATACTAATTTTTGAAAATTTTAAAGTACATAATTTTAAAATATTATGTTACTATAAATTGTTAATTAATTCTATATATTATAAATGATAAATATAATACTGTGTTATTGAAAAGATAATCAAATAAGGAACAATAAAAAAAAACCCTTACCTAAGCATGCTAGTTATAATAATATTAATAAAAATAATTTTTTTTAATTTAATATTTTCATCTTCTCTTTTATCATTTAAATTTATTAAAATTTATATTAAATTCTCACAGTAATTTTATACGCAACACGAGTGCTAATTCAAAATTTTCATATGCATAAGAGTTCTAAATGATTAAATAAATTAAAATTTTACCATGAGTGTAATTTTAGAGAAACTGTTATGGTTGTCAAAAAGGGTTTTAATTCAAAAAAGATTGTGGGGTTTCACCAGTCAAATAATGTAAGGGCAGAATCAAAATTTCCAACTTGGGAAGCTCTCCATTTCTAGAAGATGTTAGCAGCCTTACCTCTAAGACTAATCAGAGTCGATTAAATTCCTACAATTCAAATTTTTTTTTTCTGGTATGTTCCCCTGAGCCAAATTGATGGAAAGTTCAAGATCCTTTAAAAGCTCAAAAATGTATTTATCTTATTTTCAATGCTACTTCAAAGTTTGATCTATTATATCTTTAAAAGGTTGTGTGTGACTGAGTTTAGATTTAAATTCTAAAATAGTGATCTTCTGTTTACCTATTTTTTTGTAGTTTCCATAATTATTAATAAATGTAATTTAAAGTGTTATGTATCGCTATGATAATTATAAATACGTCATTTTGTATATTTACACTGACATCAATATATTTACTCTTGTAATATCAAATCGTCTTTGATAATGTCTGGTTATTATTTTTCTCAAAAATATATATTATTACGATTCAATTCTAGAGATACATTTCATTATGAGAACTTAGCATTAAATTTGGGAAATGAATCAGGAGGAAAAATATTGAAAAATTTACTTTCAATCAGTTTGTTAAATTTTGACTTCTGCTATTGATGAGTAGTTTCAAATATGTAATCGTACACAGTAAAAAAAGAAAAAATAAATTTAGCACTAAACTATTACAGTTGGTCTTAATGGAGTAATATATTAGTTATTTAGTTCAAGCACTATTTTGGAATTTAACAATCTATTGGCAATCCAAAACAAAATTGTTTCTTTCAATAATTAGAGTCCTTCAATGTTTATGGTCCATTTTATTTCTCTTATTAAAAACTTTCTTTCTTTATACTATACATCAATGATTCAATTGGAAAAGGGGTCAATAGAACTATTGGCCACTCAAAAATTTATATATTATCTATAAAGCCTCTAAGGAGGCTTCTTCCAAAAGTTTGATATAATTAAATTACATTTTTTACTCTTTTACCTTTACTATTTTAAATATATTATTATTTTATTCTTTTTAATATTAATTTTATATATTTCTCTAAATTTTATAAAATTGTTATTTTATCTCATATAATTTACACACTTATTCGTGTACAAGAATCGCTGATAATAATACATTAAATGTGCTTCATGAATGCCCATTGATGAGACTTGGAAAATTAAAATATTAAAGAAAGTGGGGTTCGTATTTTACTTTTCTTTTACTTCTTTTCATACGTTACATGGTTTAAACATGGCAAATAAATAAAATAAAGCATTTCTAGAATCCAGAGTCCCAAATTGTTAGTAATTGACCCTGTACTGACTGAATCATAATTTATTTTCTATACGAAACTTTTTTAAGATTCTAAATATAATATATGATAGCTCTGATGATACCAATTCTAATAAATAATTTAAAATTAATTAATTTTATTTTTAAACATAAATAAAAGAAAAATATTTAAAACATATAGAAAATTAATAATGTTAAAAATATTTTATTTAGAGTCCATAATGAACGCAACAAAATTAAAATATGAATGAACAAAATACCATATCAAAGAATTTTCATAGCCTTACAAACATAATTAGATGACAAATTTTAAATTAAGATATTTTAAATTATTATTTTGGAAACACAAATTTATTAATGGAATTTTTAAATCTTTTTTAAATCTTTTTAAATCATGTCCTATAAAAAAATTATTTAATTAAGTATTTGATCAAGTTTGTTAGGTTCCAAAGGGGGGCAAAAAGTAGAGTAGAGGGAGGATGAATAGTGTTTTCAAAAAACTTCAATAAATAAGCCAAGTTTAATTTCCGGCAAAATATAAAATTTTAAATACCCTTTTGTATTTATTAATAAATTACAAAAAAATATCACAAAAAAGAAAAGAAAAAAGTGAACATCAAATGCAACAAGTTTGACGTAGTTCATCATAACTCAGCCGTCGTTCTATTCTTCTTATCCGTTGATGGCTAATAGTTTGATTCACAAAGAATCAATTAAATTACAAGTTGGTCATAATTATCTAAAAGTCAAGCCATCCTTATCATAAATTTGGGTGTGATATAAATACTTATAATTCATTCAACTTTACACGTAATGATATTTGAATGGATTATAATTCATTGAACTTTACACATAATGATAATTGAATGGATCATCTCTTTCGCAGTCAATCCTTTGAATTTTCTATCTTTATTATTCAACCTTTAACTTTCTTTCTTTTACATAGAATCCCCATGAAGTTTGATTTTGAAACGGAAAATGTATTTGTTTTTCTTTGGTTATAAACAAAGTGTGTTGGTTTGTAATATTCTAATCTTTTTGTTTTGATGATGACTTAATACTATAGACTAATTTGTCTATTGTGAAATTCCAGGAAGTTGATAAAAGATCATTGATGAAAGACTTTGAAGATTTGAGTCTTAAGAAAAATATGTAAGGTCATTGCAAATATTTAATTTTTCGATACAAGGCTCTAGGACATTTTATTTGTGTGCATTAAAATGATTCAATATTTTGTGCATGACTAAAATATATTATTGTTAACTATCTTTAAACTGATTTTATTTTGTGAGCATATGCGTAAAAGATATATATTGACTGAAGCAATTAAAAGTTGTTGGAGTATATTGGTAAATATATGATTTATCTCAAAAGTTTGATCTACACGTGTATCTTGGAAATGAAGGATAATCATTATCTTTTATAGTCTGTTCATGTCTCTCTCCTATCTTTTAATTCTTTGCTTTAGTTGCTATACTAGTGGCGGCTGACTTTGTGAAATCATAATTGCTATTGTATAATCCTTTTATGACTGGGTCTCCTTCTAGAGTATTGGATAGAGTCCAACACATATTTTACTTCCGAAAATTATTGGATTCAACGGAATATCTTTTTGGAACGTTGCATACAACGTAAACTTTAATGCTGCAACGGAAATATTTTCTGGCTATAAATTGCATGAACTTTTCTTAGTTCTACTTACGATTTCTACAGTGCACTAATTATATACTGAAAAAGCTATTTAATATTTTGGTGCAACTGAAATCTGCTGCTGTGCTTCCATAATTCTACTTATATTCAGCATAATTTCGTGAGCTATAAATCGGTAATATCCTTCTGTTACTATTTGATCATTGCATACATTAGTTGAGCCTTGCATTGTCAAATTATTTATTTGCTTTGATCGTTAGATCTCTATAAATTATAATCTTATATTTTTAGACTAAGTGTTGTCTAAAAGAATTTAATCCAGGTGGATTAAGGTTTGTTTACAAACAGGTTCAAGGAAGCTTAGGAGCTTAAGGGGTGCATTGGTGCACAAGGAGCAAGTGTGCTCAAGTGAATTATTATAATTCAATTTGATTGAATCTGTTTTGTAATAAGGGTCATTTTTAAAGAAATAAAAGTGAGTCTCCAATACTAGTTGGTATTGGACGTGGACTAGGCTATTATTATAGAGGGTAATAGCTGAACCACGTAAAAAATCTTGGTGTTATTTTATTGCTTGATTTTCTTTAATATTTCTCAAGATAATTAGTTTTCTTAATATTTAAAATATAAACTTTTGCTTCATCTTGAGATATTATATTTTCATTAAGTATTTTAGTCTGACTTATAAATTCACCAAGATATTTTCTTAAACAAAAATTCAATTCGGTAGACTGCATTCATTTAGCAAGCCGCATTCTTTGATACAGTAGGCCATATTCAATAGTTTGAATTTATAGTTTAAAAATTGGTTATAGTTTGCTCTCACACTTATTCAACCCCCCTTCTAAGTGTGCCATATCTGAATTTCATTTGGTATCAGAGTGAGGCTCTACTTACTTGGTCTTAAAGGTGACTTGTAGGGAAAGATTCTGACATGGCACAGTTCGGGATCAACAATCAAGAAGGTCAATCAACAAATAGACCTCCTTTCTTTGTATGGAATGTAAAAATTACAACTTCGGAAATTCAATGAGGATCTATCTTCAAAGAGATCCTTGGGAATGGTGGATTGTGGAGAACGGACCAGTTATTCCACGAAGAGAGGATGGGACACCAAAGATTCTACTAGAAATGGATCCAAACGAAATCTACATGGTCTCATATAATTCGAAAGCAATGAACACACTTCTCAGCGGCATGGTACAATCCGAGATAGATAAAGTCTCTTCATGCAACACAGCCAAAGAGATATGGGATACTTTAGTGGTAAGTCATGAAGGTACTTCAAAAATTCGAGAAGTCAAGCTAAGCATGCTCATGCATGATTATGAAATGTTCAAACTCGAGAAAGATGAAACTATAAAGATGGCTCAAGCAAGGTTCCTTGTTCTTCTAAACTCATTAAAGCTACTGGACAAATCTATTCCACAAAGTGAGATTAATCGTAAGTTACTTCGGGCTATGCCCAAGAGGTTTGCTTCTAAAATCACTACTCTTCAAGATTCCTCTACTATATCTACTATGGATACATTAACCCTTTTGGTGAACTTGAGGAATATGAACATCAGTTAAAGAGGTATAACGATGAGGACGAAACTCCTCGAAAAAAGGTTTTAGCTCTTAATACAGGTAATGAAGAAGAGCTTGATGATGATTCTGATGAAGAGATAGCCTTGATGACAAGGAGACTCAAAGGACTTCTTCAAAGAAAGAATAAACGAAAGAATATCTTCAACTCAAATAAAGGCAAAGGAAAGCAAACTGAGGAGACGTTTTTCGAATGTGGACGTCCAGGGCACTTCAAAATGGACTGTTTTCAACTAAAGAATAAAGAAAAAACAGGCTTCAAGAATTATAAAAGAAACAAGGCACTGGTCACTTGGAGTGATGAAGAAGAAGATGAAGTTGAAGTTGATGCCAAGGATGAGATAGCTCAAGTATGCTTCATGGGAATAGAAGGTGAATCAAATGAGGTATCTATTTTTGAAAATATTTATTTGAAACAAGAAAATGAGAAATTGAAAGAAAAGAATGCATATTTGAAAGACTTGGTAAATACATTAATGGGCGAAGTAGACTCTTTAATAGATGAAAAGAAAGATATTGAAAAGAAATCTACATGTAATGAAGAAAAGGTTTTGATTGCAAAGATTGGTTATTTAGACAACTTTAATAAAATACTTTTCAATAAGGTGAAATTCTTAAATAATGAAGTCCAAAAATTGACTAATGAGTTAAAAATGAGAGATGTGTGTATTGATGCATTTAGTGATAAATCGCCGGTTAAAACCCTTCTAATGATGAACTTCAAAAAGAAATAGCTTCACTAAAATTATCTCTTGCTAAATTTGTTCAAGGTGAAGAAAATTTAAATGTCATTTTGGGTAAACAAAGACCTACTTTTGAAAGATAAGGAATTGGTTATAATTCAATGCATGAAAAGGGTAATATGAAAATGCTAAAGTTAAAATTACGTTTTAGATTAAATTATTGTTCACCCTTTACAACGTGTAGAAATTGTGGCATTAAAGGTCATTTGGACATAAATTGCTTTAAGAAAAATAAGATTAAAAAGATTTGGGTTAAAAAGGATGATTTACCTGCCACTAACATAAAAGGACCCAAAAAGATGTGGGTACCAAAAGGATAAATTACTTTTTCTTGACAGGTATGTCTCAAGGCAAGGGTTCCATCTCAAAAATGGATTCTTGATAGTGGATGCTCACGTCACATGACTGGTGATAAAACAAAGTTCATGGAGCTAAAAATCAAGAAGAAAAATGGTACACAATTTTATTTGGAGATAATCGAACCTGCGAGATAATCGAAAAAGGTAAAATTGGAAATGGTAAGGTAAATATTGATAATGTACATCTTGTTAATGGACTTGAATTTAATCTTATTAGTATTAGTCAATTAATGGATAATGGTCACCAAGTTAGTTTTGAAAAAGAAAAATGCACTATTTCTCATGGTACTAACAATGTTACCCTAGTTGCACAAAGAGAAGGAAATATATATACTATTGACTCTAAGCAACATGATGAAGAAGTATGTTTAGCATCTGTACAAGATGAGGCTAATTTGTGGCACAAGAGGATGGGACATGTTCATATGGATTTAATCAAGAAATTATCCTCAAAGAATCTCGTTAAAGGGTTGCCGAAGATCAAATATGAAAAAAAGGGAATTTGTGTTCCTTGTCAACTCGGGAAACAAGTAAGAACGTCATTTACAGCAAAGAACATGGTATCAACCTCTTCTCCTTTACAACTACTCCATCTTGATCTATTTGGACCAGAAAGACATCCTAGTATAAATGGTAAGTTTTATGCTTTTGTAATAGTAGATGATTTCTCTAGATATACATGGGTATTATTTCTGAGAACTAAAGATGAAGCATTTAAGGAATTTGAGAAATTGATCAGAAACTTGGAAACAAAATATAGTCTAAAACTTGTAAGGATAAGAAGTGATCATGATACTGAGTTTCTAAAAGACATTATAATATTTTGTGATCAAAAGGGTGTTAGTCATGAATTTTCTGCTCCTAGAACCCCTCAACAGAATGGAGTTGTAGGAAAAAAGAATAGGACATTACAAGAAACAGCTAGAACTTTATTACAAGAAAGTAAACTTCCTAAAAAGTTTTGGGCCGAAGCTGTAAACACATCTTGTTATGTTTTGAATAGAGTACTTATTCGTCCAATCATTTTGAAGACTCCTTATGAATTGTTAAATAATAAGATTCTTAATATTATTTACTTCAAAGTTTTTGGATCTAAATGTTTTATTTTAAATACTAGTGATAACCTAGAAAAATTTGATGCTAAATCTTATGAAGGAATTTTCATTGGGTATTCACAGAATAGTAAAGCATATCGTGTATTTAACATTAACAAGTTGAGTGTTGAAGAATCTGTTCATATTCGCTTTAATGAAACTCACAATGATCTTCCAAAAGAAAGAGATAAGGATGCAGGTACATTAGAGATCTTAGTAAATCCAGCAAACCGAAAGAGCCTATTCAGCAAACCAAGTGAACAAATCCAGCAAGTTGAATTGGAAAACTTTTAGGATGTAGAACAAGATATAATAGAAGAACTTGAAGCAGACATTCCTTAACAAGAAGAAGTAATACATGATGTACAAATGCCAAATACTGCAAGATATCTCAAGAGCCATCCAATGGAAAACATCATTAGAGATATAAACAAAGGAATCACTACAAGAAGAGGATTGCAAAATCAATGTGCTTTTTCAGCATTTCTATCCCAAGTTGAACCAAAGAATGCTAAGGAAGCTATCCTAGATGAAAGCTGGATAATGGCAATGCAGGAAGAACTTCAACAATTTGAACGATGCCAAGTCTGGGAACTTATGCCACCTCCTAAAAATGTTTCTATTATTGGAACAAGGTGGGTCTTCAAGAACAAGCTTGATGAGCATGGAACTATCACTCGTAACAAAGCACGGCTAGTAGCTCGAGGATACAATCAACAAGAAGGATGGTATGAAGAAACTTACGCTCCGATCGCCAAACTAGAGTCCATCCGCATCTTGTTAGCATTTGCATGTTACAAAAAGTTCACACTTTATCAAATGGACGTAAAAAGTGCTTTTCTCAATGGATACATCAATGAAGAGGTGTATGTAAAACATACTCCTGGATTTGAACATGAGAAGTATCCAAATCATGTCTACAAACTAAAGAAAGCTCTCTATGGACTAAAACAAGCTCCAAGGGCTTGGTACGACAGGTTGAGTAAATACTTGCTTTCAAATGGTTTTATTAGAGGAAAAATTGATTCTACATTATTTATTAAGAATGAAAATAAAGATATTATTATTTTACAAATATATGTAGATGACATAATTTTTGGTGCTACTAATAATGTTCTTTGTGAGTGGTTTTCTAAGTGCATGCATAGGGAGTTCGATGTGAGTCTAATGGGAGAACTTAATTATTTTTTGGGACTCCAAATCAAACAAACAACGAACGGTATGTACATCCATCAATCCAAATATACAAAAGAACTTCTCAAAAGATTTGGTTTTGAAGGATCTAATTCAAAGGCTACACCAATGAGCACTTCAATAAAGCTTACGTCTGACGACAAAGGGATAGAGGTGGAGGTAACTAAATATCGAGGTATGACTGGATGTTTATTATATTTAACTGCATCTAGACCAGATATTATGTATAGTGTTTGTTTATGTGTAAGTTTTCAAGCAAAACCTAAAGAATCTCATTTACAAGCTGTTAAAAGGATTTTTAAATATTTAAGTGGTACAATAAATTTGGGATTATTTTATCCAATCTGCAATCATTTTGAACTAATGGGTTATTCAGATGCTGACTATGCAGGGTGTCAAATTGATAGAAAAAGTACTAGTGGTGCTTGCACATTTTTAGGTCACAGTCTTGTTACGTGGCATAGTAAAAAGCAAACTTCAGTTGCTTTATCAACTACTGAGGGTGAATATCTAGCTGCAGGGAGTTGTTGTTCTCAAATTTTATGGTTAAAACAAACCCTATGAGATTTTGATATTTTATGTGATAATGTGCCTATATACTATGATAATTCTAGTGTAATAGATATTTCTAAAAATCCTGTGTTACATTCACGTACAAAACATATAGAAGTTAGACATCATTTTCTAAGGGATAATGCTTCAAAAGGATTAATTAAATTGATTTTTATTCCAACAGAAAAATAGTTGGCTGATATCTTTACTAAACCCTTAAGTGAAGAAAGGTTGTGCATGCTAAGAAGAGAACTTGGAATGTGCATGATTTAATATGTTTATGTACAAAAATAGTTCATGCATTAATATCTCATAATTACACTATATTTGCATGTTATTTTAACTATGTTTTGATAAACATTAACTGTATGTAACCGACAAAGAAGGCGTATCTGCACTGGCACGGTTCACGGTATCTATATTTATGGGATTTGATATTTAAAAAGACAGACGCTAAAGGAGTCTGTTCATAGTCCAACACTTTCCATTTTAGCTATAGATACACGTTTCATTTAAAGATTAATCGTCGGCTTGGGAAATGTAAAGGTTAATACCTTGAGAAACGGAACAGCAGCCGAACAGTCTTTCAAAATTGAAAAGATGCACGTCTTTCGGTGACACAGTTTTAGAGGGTTCTACTCCTTATATTTTTAGTCTTCTTCCTATTAACTCAGACCTCACACCTTCTTCACTTCATTTCATTTTTACAAATCTATAACACCATGAAAACCAGAGCTACCAAGCGATTGTCTGGTAAATCAAATGACGACGGATCTCCATCGAAGAACGTTACTGGAATAAAAATGAAATCCAAGCGAGTGCAAAAGCAATCTTCTGTGCATGTGTCGTCTGATGCCACAATATTATCTAACGATTCGGATTTAAGTTTTTCTTTTTTAAAGGCTTCAAAAGCAGAACCATCTCAACGGGGTAAAATGAAGCAGCAAGTGCATGAAGAATATCCTTTTTCACAGCCAGAGTATCCTTCAAATATGGTAAATCCATTCTCATCTTCTCCTGATTTGCCAGAGAGTTTCTTCGGAGGGTATAATTTTGAAACTCGTTTTAAAAATTCAATTGCTACGAAGCAATTTGTTTATGAAAAATCTCTGGATCTGTTTTATCTCAAACACTCTGTTTTTGAAAAATTATTCACTGATTGTGAAATATCCCCTATGTTGCTTCCTCCTACTATTGCTTATCCTAGGTTAGTTCAACAATTTTACACTAATCTTGAATGCAATGGGGATTGTTTTACAACATATGTCAAGGGAAAGTCATTGTTTTTCACTAGTATCAATTTTGGTAGCATTCTTGGTATTTCTTCTGCAAGACCTTGTCCTTTTACTCTAAAAGGTGCTGCTAATATTCCTTTTCATCCATTGGAACAACTTCATATTGTTATGAATGATTTTTCTCTTATAACTCTGTTTCTTCCAAAAACTGTGAATGTGTGTCCTACTGCATGTGTTTTACATAAGTTGGTTAGGTATAATTTGTTTCCACGACTTGGTGGTGGAGCAGATTTTACTTATCTAGACTTAGTTGTTGTGGCTATGATTCTTATGGGAAAACCTTTTAATCTTTCTCAAATGATGTTGTCTCATATGCAAAGTTGCATTAGTCAAACCAAGAAGTGTCTTCCTTATAGCAAGTTTTTAACAAAACTTTTTCAACATTTCAAAATTTCTTTTGATGATGAAATTTCTGTCACAAATCATGAGCTTATCGATAGTGCTAATTTGACAAAATCTCATATTACTTTTCATGCTGGTGAGTTTGTTCGTCTCCTCCCTGATCCTCCTCCTATTTTCCCTACTCACGATTCATCTCCCTCTTCCTTGCCAAATTCCAATGAATCTGATGTTATGAATGTGTTGACTGAGATTTTACAAAATCAAACTTCTTTGAAAGCTGAGTTAGTGGAAATTAGGAATCGTCTTGTGTGTCTTGAGAAAGGGAAGTTACCAACGGATGCCCCTGAGATCAATAAATTATATCATCGAATTGAAGATGAATTTATTGACCTTCAAGCGGGTTTTGAGATACAGACACTAGCTATGGTTGAAGCACTCCAACGAAAATTTAATCGAAACACTTGTCAATTAAGTCAAGAGGTGAAATTCGTTAGTTATCAAATTGGGGAGCTAGCAGATTTTATGGCTACAAGGTTCAATGCTATTGTTCAAAGGTTTCATGTTCCAACAATGTATTCTCCAATTCCCGAATGGCCAATGAATAACTGGATGGCTGAGTACAAGGGAGATTTTCTAGATATGGAGCTTCCTCCTACATCCTTTATTCCTAGACCACCTCGACTTGCCAACGATTACACTTTGGAAGAACGTTTACATTGTCTTCGTCATCGACCATACTTTACCAATTGTGCTGCACAAAGGGCCAATCTCGAAGATATTGATTGATTGGAGTCTTTTTCTTTTTGCATGATGTCAAAGGGGGAGAAATGTCAGATTCTGCTGCTCTGTGTTTTATATTTTTTTAAAGACTATGGGTTTCACTTGATTTGGTTTTGATAGGCATGGCTGCCTGCATGTTAACTGTTGATAAGTATGTTTTAAGACTAATTGTGATGCATGCATATTAATGGTTTTAATTTTCACAATGGGTTTAGTATAATACTGACATGCAGGTTTTACAAATTTCTCCTAAAATGTGCATGAATTCAGGGGGAGTTATAATTTTTGGTGCTGTCATCATCAAAAAGGGGGAGAATGTTGGTTTGTAATATTCTAATCTTTTTGTTTTGATGATGACTTAATACTATAAACTAATTTGTCTATTGTGAAATTTTAGGAAGTTGATGAAAGATCATTGATGAAAGACTTTGAAGATTTGAGTCTTAAGAAAAATATGTAAGGTCATTGCAAATATTTGATTATTCGATACAAGGCTCTAGGACATTTTATTTGTGTGCATTAAAATGATTCAATATTTGTGCATGACTAAAATATATTATTTTTAACTATCTTTAAACCGATTTTATTTTGTGAGCATATCGTAAAAGATATATATTAGATCTCAGCAATTAAAAGTTGTTGGAGTATATTGGTAAAGATATGATTTATCTCAAAAGATTGATTTATATGTGTATCTTGAAATGAAGGATAATCATTATCTTGTATAGTACATTCATCATGTCTCTCTTATCTTTTTTAATTCTTTGCTTTAGTTCTTATACTAGTGTGCAACCGACTTTGTGAAATCATAATTGCTATTGTATAATCCTTTTATGACTGGGGTCTCTTCTAGAGTATTGGATAGAGTCCAACACATATTTTACTTAAGAAATTATTGGATTCAACGGAATATCTTTTGGAACGCGTTGCTTTATTGCATACAACGTAAACTTTAATCTTTAGAATCTGGAAATATTTTCTCGGCTATAAATTGCATGAACTTTTCTTAGTTCTACTTACGATTTCTACAGTGTACTAATTATATACTGAAAAAGCTATTTAATATTTTGGCGTAATTGAAATCTGCTGTTGTGCTTCAATAATTCTACTTATATTCAGCATAATTTCGTGAGCTATAAATCGGTAATATCCTTCTGTTACTATTTGATCATTGCATATATTAGTTGAGCCTTGCATTGTCAAATTATTTATTTGCTTTGATCGTCAGACCTCTATAAATTGTAATCTTATATTTTTAGACTAAGTGTTGTCTAAAGGAATTTAATCCAGGTGGATTAAGGTTTGTTTACAAACAGGTTCAAGGAAGCTTAGGAACTTAAGGGGTGTATTGGTGCACAAGGAGCAAGTGTACTCAAGTGAATTATTGTAATTCAATTTGATTGAATCTATTTTGTAATAAGGGTCATTTTTAAAGAAATAAAAGTGAGTCTACAATACTAGTTGGTATTGGACGTGGACTAGGCTATTATTATAGAGGGTAATAGCTGAACCACGTAAAAAATCTTGGTGTTATTTTATTGCTTGATTTTCTTTAATATTTCTTAAGATAATTAGTTTTCTTAATATTTAAAATATAAACTTTTGCTTCATCTTGAGATATTATATTTTCATTAAGTATTTTAGTTTGACTTATAAATTTACCAAGATATTTTCTTAAACAAAAATTCAATTCGGTAGACTGCATTCATTTAGCAAGCCGCATTCTTTGATACAGTAGGCCATATTCAATAGTTTGAATTTATAGTTTAAAAATTGGTCATAGTTTGCTCCCACACTTATTCAACCCCCCTTCTAAGTGTGCCATATCTGAATTTCAAAGTGTTAATTGAAACTTGAGAAATTTTAAAGTTAAATGAATAACAAGTTAAGTAAAAAAGAAAGGAATTTTGTTCTATTCACCGACTTCAAAACCAAACCAATAGTTGCAATTTTAAGGAAATTTATTTCATCCTATTTGGTCGAAAATGTCAGAAAATAAAGCATTTACTACAAATAAAGTTATTGTCAAAATTCAACTTGGTGATTGTTTGGCGTGTGTTTGATGCACTATAAAATCTTATTTGTTTAAACCAATTTATTTCAAGTGCAATTTATTTAACTTACAATTATCAATATCGGGTATCTAAGACGTACAATTTCGTCTCAAGGATATCTAAAATTAGTTTCAAATTTAAAGTTGAGACAGATTTTGACCATCTTAGAAATGATCTCTAGAAAAAGAGTCACTAATTTTGAAACTAATTTTGAATCTGTTTCAAAAAACAATAGAAATCGATACATCTGCCTCGAAAATATGAAATTTCGTCTACTCCCTCCGTTTCTAAAAGACTGTCGTTTATGGTTTTTACAGATGATTAAGAAAGTCATTTAATACTACCATTTAATAATTAAAATTTGTTTGAAATTCTATCACTACTCCTTTATGGGAAGTTGAAAACTATTAATACAAGGGGGAGAATTTATTGGGATAATAAGAGAAGGTAGTGGTAATATAAGAAAGTAAATAGTTTATTCTTGGGTAAAATGCAAATGTGACCACTGAACTTTAAGTATTTTTGGGTATTGAGCCCCTTTCCTTTGGTCAACGCAAATTTATATAATTTGGATATTGAGCCCCTAGGTGCCACATGTGCGTTGACTTGCCTACGTGGCACACGTGGCACCGCTGACGTAGACATTTTTGCTACGTGTCACCTCTTGCGTGTATAATTTTCAATTAATTGCTTAAAAACATGATTTCCCCAAGAATCGAACTCAAAATCTCAAGTTTGAGAATTTGGTCATCAAACCTACTGATCTAAATGAAACTTGTAATTACTTTATCAAAAGAATTAAAATTTATACCAAATCAATTCATCTCCTCCAAATAATATTTAAATAAAGTAATTGACTTATTAAAATAGTAAAAACACATAAAAGAAACTAATTAACTAATTAAATAATGATGCTTAAAAAAATTACAAAGTCACAATTAGAAAAACTAATAAAAAAATTATTTACGTAAATTAAAAAATTACACTTAGGTGAGCCACTTTAATAATTGAAAACTCATTTATAATTTGCAAACAAATAATAACTAATGTTTGAAAATAAAATTATTTTTAGAAAATTAAAATTAAAATTTAGAAAATAATTAATATTTTTGCAAAATAAGTAAATTTCATCTAAAGAAGATATTTATAATTATAAATACATAACATCAATTGAAAATACAAAACATTAATTAAATGGCTTCCGAAATCACACAGTGAATCTCACTTTTTCTAGGATTCCCACTTTCTCTCTCACACACAAACACACAGTGAATCTCACTTCTTCTTCCTCTATTATCAATGGCTTCCGAAATCAACAAACCCAGATCGGGAAAATAAGTTTTGTACTTCTTGTTCTTGTTATTAATTATTATTATTATTATTATTATTATTATTATTATTATTATTATTATTATTATTATTATTATTATTATTATTATTATTATTATTATTATTATTATTATTATTATTATTATTATTATTATTACTATTATTCATGAGTGACCCAAATCAGTACCATAAGTTGTAAGACCCCGAATTTTATGAAATAAAAGTATTCAATTTTCCTATTTAGTAAATGGTTAAATTGATAAAAGGTTAAAGTTAAGGGTGATATATGAATTTTTTTTTTAAAATACGCAAGTGGTTATACAATATTCATTGTTGTCGGGGAATATTCGTTTGGTTGT
Source organism: Panax quinquefolius (assembly GCA_020205615.1). Classification (NCBI taxonomy): domain Eukaryota; kingdom Viridiplantae; phylum Streptophyta; class Magnoliopsida; order Apiales; family Araliaceae; genus Panax; species Panax quinquefolius. Next base: position 96,188,275 of record CM035160.1, on the reverse strand, counting down.
GGAATATTCTTTACGTTCGGGGAATATTCGCATGCGGCACAACACGACCATTTAATGGGCCCCATAAATGAGAATAAGCTGTTGGATGAAGAAAACGACAAAAATTGAGTTTTTACAAATAATGGCGTAATCGTTCTTCGTTAAAAAACATTGGAATACCCGGTGGGTAAAGTAAAATAATCTGCGTTGTTGCCGCGATAGCACTTTACCAGATTGCCGATTATTTTGAATTATTGATTCTTACGTGAAGAAGGCACTACTCAATAATATTACGATAATTCTTATTCAATATTTTATTTTATTGATTCAATAATTGCTACGTTGATATTTTATATTATTGTTGTTCAATAATTATCAACGCATGCATATCTCCATTATCATATCAATAATTCATATTATTTGAATAATATTATTAGATAGCATTATTGGCAATGTCTAGAAAGTTACATCGAGGAGAGGTTTGGTCACCTAATTGCTTGCCAATGAAGGAGAAATTCTTATTGGAAAGTCCCTCTTTCTGGGAACTACCGGTGGTTGTCATAATTGTGATTTTGTAATATTATTTGTGAATAATTAATTATTGATTTATATGATAATGAATTATTTATTTGATGTGGATATAAATGATGGATTTATTTATGTGGTTATAAATGAAGGAATTAATGTTGAGGTATTTTATCAGTATTTTGTTGGATGGGAGGTATTAAAAGATCAAATCAGTGTTCTTATAGCTTTATTGTGTGAGTTATAATTTTTAATCTGACCGTTGGATCGTTGTAATTTTTGGATATGTTATACATATATAAGTTGAGTATATGTTCACAAATTTTGAACCGTTAAAAATGAACGTATAATTGTTTATGAATTTTAAGAGGTGACTGATTCGAAAATTAGGTTTATAAATGATTTTGGTAGAAAATTCTAGAAATGGGTGGGCCCCACTTTTGGTATTGGGGAAGATGGTTGATTTTTGGTGGGTGGAATAATAGCAGGTAAAGCCATCGTGTGGCAGTGAGTCAAGTCTGCTTGAAGTCTTAACATTTTCCTATAAATAGAGGGCTAAGTTAGAATTGAAAATCACACCTGAATTCATAAGTTTTCTCTCTTTTTCTCTCTAGATTATCGAGTGTATTTTGTGAGTATTTAGATACTTGGTGAGTTGCTATTCATCAGTGCAAGTTTCCTTCAATGTCATATCCGATATCCAATCAGAAGTGCTGCTCTTTTGAGGTAAGGGATAGTAAGGGATTTTAAGGGTTGTTATGTTTTTCATGTTTCGTAACTTTTCAGACCTTTCAGAAAATTCTGGAAAATTTTGAAATGATATTTTGATGAGTTTTATTTATTGTGTCCAAAAATGGTGATTTTTGGATGTATAGATTAAGAGTTATGAATTTTATGAGAAACGACTATTTTAAAAGTAACCGCTTATAACTCCTTGTGGTTAACTCCAAAATTGATGAAATTTTTATTGGAAGTATATCTATATAATATCAGTATACTCTGTGAATTTCAAATTTTTTGGATAAAAGTACAATTTATGATAAATGTCTAAATATTCGACGGTTTTGGCCATAGGAAAAATAGTAAATGAATTTTAAAAATTATGAGAAAAATATATGTTCAATATGGGACCATATTCTGCTAAATCCCAGAAAAGAAATATTTTTGGAACTGATTTGGTATTTTTTATGAAAATGGACTAGTTGTGAGTAAATGAATTAAATATGTTATGTGAAGTAAAAAAATTGGAAAATAAGATTTTATGGCTTGAGAATCTTATATGAGGTATATGCAGATTTTTGATGAGGGTTTTGGTTATTGGTGATGAAATCTTATGAGTTTGGAATTTTAGGATGATTAAATGCATTATTTAGTAAAGTGTAAACAATTAAAATAAATTGTTTATAAGTTTAAGAAATGTTATTTCAATATCATTATACCGAAATATTGGTATGAATTTTATTGTGAAATTTCTACCTTTTTGTGTAGGATTTACTATTCATGAGTTACTATTCACGAGTTACTATTCATGAGTTACTATTCACGGGTACTATTCATGACAAAATTAGTTTCTTTTTCTAACCAAATTATAGTTGATTTATGAATATTACTCTTGAGATTAAAACTATATGTTGATCATATTATTTTTTATTATCATATATAACATTTTATAACCCTAATGATGATATTAATTTCTCTTTGACTTGAGTGTAAAGATGGGTAGATTATTGGTATAATCATGACTATGGGTTCTCTTTGGCGATGAGTCTGAAAGTTGAATTGTTGGTTGTATGATCATGACCATTTAATTTATAATTGAATATCTTTAGCTTAAGTGCAAAGGTGAATTGATCAACATGGTTATAATTATTGTTTATATAAATTCTAAAATGATTATATATTTCTTTGAGATAATAATATATTTGGCACATGAGTGCAAATATGAATCGTTGATGAATATATTTGGCTCAGTGCAAATATGAGCTGATTAAGGAATATCTTTGGCTTTTGTAGTGCAAAGATTAATTGTTGAGGAATATCTTTGGCCCGTAGTGCAAAGATGACATGTTGTTGAATATCTTTGGCCAGTAGTGCAAAGATGAACTGTTGATGAATATCTTTGGCCCATAGTGCAACGATGAATTTATTATTATGATTATGAACAGGAACTATGATTTGGTATAACCATGATCTTTGATGTTTCAGGTAAAGACATGTGATGAAAATTATCTTCGTCCTGAATGCGAATAAAAATTTAGAATCACAATTATGATTATGAGTTATTCATATGATTGTGGACCAGAACTGTTGATTGATGTTACAGGGATAAAACATTGTTGGTAGATTTTTAACATAGAGAAGATAATAGACTTTATGGTCTATTTGACTCTTCTAATGGATTGCTCGTTCCGCTGCAACTATGGTTGAAATTTTTATCATCTACCACATGTTCTAAATCTCTAATTTATTATTGATGAAGGCTATTGATAATTTAATTATCTTTAGTCATGATATTCTTTACTGAGCTAGTTGTGCTCACCCTTTTGCTTCACAATTCCTTTCAGGTAATAAGAGTGTAAATTTGGTTAGAGCGGGGTAACAATGGGGGAATAGAGCGGTGGTCATCATCATTTAGTAGTTATATTTGGTGAATCAACTAGGGAGAGGTGAACCCAACGTTGGAAGGTGTTTTGCCACTATCATACAAGATGTCTAATGACATACAACCTCGTATCATCATAAGACAGGGATGTGCTCATCCACTTGCTGAGTATATATACGAGCACTACCTATATAATCTTGGTGTTTATTTGAAGTATAATTCTCAATTAGAGACAGTGGAGATAATGATATGTCAAGAGAAGACTCACCATTGGGAAGAATATGATAGTAATCTTCTCATTTTTCTTTGGGGTCTATTAATCAACCAAGGATAATTACGTGGCCATATGATATCTATCATAACCTAGAAGCATGGCCTCCCATGTACGATGGTTTCCTTGAGCACTTCCCAAAGATTCTAATTTCTAAAACAGTTTTTGACTATACCTTTATGTAAGGTGTCATTGTGAGGTGCTGTCCACAGTTGGAACATGAGTCACATTTGGTATATATTTGTATCCAAACTCACTGCATATGTGTTGTTGTATGTTGCACAACAATTGTTGTAATAAAGTTATAGTTGTTTTCTGTACCATGTATTTGGCGACTCAGAATAGGTTGGATGGAATGGACCTATTTTGGGGTTGTCACATAAGTGACCTAAAAGAACAAACCCAGATCAGGAAGAACACGAAAAATAGGGGGTAATACCTATATCCATATCAAAGCAGATTTGAAAAAAAATCAAAACCAATCAATTAGATCCGAAGGAAAACAACAAAAAGCATCTGATAAATTAGAACCAAAATCCCATATTTGAAGCCAAAGCTAGTAAGAAATCGGAGGAAGACCGAACCAACACCATAACAGACCCAAAACAATACACAGTGACACAACCCATTTTAACCCAAGCCACCATCTCTCACTAATAATTTCTATCACAGGTTCCTCAAGCAGAAGTAGGTACCCGTGGTGCCATATCTATCCCCACCACGGTTTGATAAACCTCCTCGATTGTTGCCTCTGTTACTAAAATCAGTCCTTCCATTGAATTCTCCTCGGCCGAACCCTCTGCTGCTACCCACATAGTACCCACGTCCTCTCATTCCATCGTTCTTGAATCCAACCACGTTCCTGAACCCAGGCCCTCTTTCAGCTGGGAACTTTCCCCGATTGTTCCCTGCATTAATTTAGGCGTTTATTTGGGTAAATCACCTGAGACACCAGATCTAAGAAAAGGGGTTTTGTTTTAATTTGGGGGAAATTCTTTGTTCAGTTATAAATCATAATCCTTGCGAAAATAAAACAGCTAACCCGTGGTGCTCGGATGGTCATTGGGTTGAAGTTTCAAGTTGGAGGTCTGGAGATCAAATTTGAGCAGCAACAAATTTTTTGGTTCAAGTCTAATAACAGCCACGTCATATATGCCACATGTAAAATAAAAAATAAAAATACCCATTGCCACGTGTGCCACGTAGGCGCCACGTGAGCAAGTCAACGCATATATGGCAACAAGGGCTCGAAGTCCAAATTTTTTAATAGAAAAGGGCTCAAAATGCGTTGACCAAAAGAAAAAGGCTCAATACCCAAAAACCCCTAAAATTCAGTGGTCACATTTGTATTTTACCCGTTTATTCTCCTAGAAAGTTATAAAAGACAAATATTTTAAAATAATTTATGTTTTCTAAAATGATAATTTTTTAGGAACGGAAGGATGGAGTAATATACACGTACATGTTTCAAATTTCGAGAGAAACAATCTATTTCTATTTTTCCGCAGAACTTTTTTGCGTTAAAAATAGACAGAAACTAATATGAGACAGATAAGGCTTGTTTAATATTTTCTAACTAAGCGATAGAGTTTGGCTCAATTGTTTGAAACATTATATGACAGTTCTAATCTGTTTCAAAATTAACGATGATATAAAATCCGTATCAAAGATTAAACATGTGAGAAAAAAATTATTTCAAATCAGTTGTTGTCCGATTTCAGGTATAGACTATTAAATGTAAATATATGAAAGTAGTATGCACATAATCTAATCATATTTGATGATAAAACATATACTTTGTAACAATCTTATTTATTTATTAATAAAAAAATATTTATTTAAAGATATTTAATTATCTACATAGCGCTTTTTTTTATAAAATGTGATAAATCCATAGTTTTAAGCAATGTTTTTAGAATCATGATGATGATCATGCTAATGAGATATAAATTCTTAGATAGCTTAAAAAATGAAATTGTTCCTAATCGTAAGATTACTAAAAAAGGAATTAGTAAATTCGGATAGATTCGTACATACGTTGCTTGCTCTCATTGGATGAATAATAATTGATCTCATGATCATTTGTGTGGAGACACTAAAATAAGTATGTAGGTGCTTATTGGAGAATAAGTTCACTGAACGTGGCTCGCTAAAAAATACCTAATAAAATTTTATTCGTCTGTCAATAAGAATTCAAGTAGTGATAGTAGTATAAATGATCCTTAGACTTGAGATCAACATAGTATCTTGTGTATGATAAGTTATATTTTGACATATCCTTTAAGACCCTTAGGGTATTTTAAAGGGTATGCTTGAGTGTAATAAATTGTACATGGAGATAATGAATGATCAACAAAGAATTTACCGCTTCTAGTAAAAGAAGAGAATGTCCTATGTAATTTAATAAATGACAGCACAATAGTCTTTGGCTAAGGCAGAATGAAATTAGAAAATAGTTTCTAATAATTTGAATTATTTGGTGTTGTGCATTTAAGAATCAAAATACATAAAATTAAATAAAATAAGATTTCACAACAATTCCATATCTTATATTTAATTGGAACATTGTATAGTGGAAGGATTGAATTGTACGTTAACTATATACTCAAATGTTCTTTTATAATTAATGTTAAAATCTATATTATCTGAAAAGTCATTGATTGCTAAGGGGGCTTGTGAGACCCCAGATTTTATGAATAAATATTTAATTTTCTCGAAATAATTTTTTAAAATATTATGGTGTGGATTTGATATAATGTTATAGTTGTGGGTAATATTTATAAATTTTGCAAAGTACGCAAGTTGTTATAAAATATTCGTTTGGTCGGGGAATATTCTTTTTGCAGGGGAATATCCGTACGACGGGACAATCATTGGTGGACCCCACAACGGAAGTATTGTCGTAGTTAGAAAACGACAGAATTATCTTTTTAAAAATAACGACAAGAGTGTTACCGTTAAAACTGTTGAACTATCTGGTAGTAAAAGTACAGTAATACGCGTGGTTGCATAGTAGCACACGATATTGATTATTGATGCTTACGTGAGAAGTCACTCAGTTATACTCAATTATTACTACGATAATTCTCGCATCATATCTCTCATATTATTGATTCAATTATTGTCACAGTATCATCTTCATAATATGTTATATTATTAAATCAATAATTGAGACGACAAAGTTATTCATATTATTATTTGCAATATTGACAATGTCTAGAAGTTCTGTCAAGGAGAGGTTAGGTCACCTAATTGCGCGCCAATAAGGAGAAATCCTTATCGGAAAGCCCCTTCTTTTCTGGGAACGACCTGATTGTTAAATATTGTAGTTATAATATTAATGATGAATAAGTTGTGTTGATTAAAGATGAATTTGATAGTTCCATTGTGTTGAGATTCTTAGTGTTAGTGGAAATTGACATTTATTTCAATGATAATTGATGTTTGGAGGTTATATTGTTCACTCGGGTATTCAGACCACTTTTTGTGTCAGAGTACTATTCACGAGTTACTATTCACAAGTTACTATTCACGGGGTACTATTGATTCACATTCTTATACTATTAGGGGTGGTGGTACAAGATTGATAATACTTGCATGACTAAGTTAAAAATAGAGGTATAAATGGAGGTACTATACTGTAATTGTTTTTATCACATGATTAGAACTATTGAGTCACATAATTTACTATTGATTCACATTATTTACTATTAGGGGAGTTAGTGCAAGATTGATAATACTTGTAGGACGAAATTAAAAATGAAGAAAAAGAGGAAGGTATTATACTGTAATATTCCGAGCCCCAAAATGTGCAATTATCGAAACTATATTTTCCTATAAATAGAAGCTCATTCTTCCTTCATTTCTCACCAATTCACAAAAGCTTTAGAGCGATTATTATAGAGAGAAATTATAGAGAGAAAGAAGAAAAGTATTCTGCTACTTCACCACTTCTATTTCCAGCTTCTCTAAGGTAGGGAATATTATTTGTTGTACTAAGTAGGGAGTATTATTTCTTTCTTATCCATGAAGAGAACTTACATTATTCCATTCTTTGTTATTATGTTGGAATAACTTGTCTACATGCTGTACCGCATACTTGGTGAAATTCTTCATTATTCCATTCTTTATTATTACATTAGAATATCCTCATGCATGGCGTTCTATTGGACTGACCTGGTTCCGTCTTTATTATTCTCATTGGAATATCACATGCATGCGTTTCTACCTTGGACACAGTTCCGTTATTATTATTTTGTTGGAATATCCTCATGCATGGCGTTTCTACGCCGGACTCTGGTTCCGCTCTTTATTATTTTGTTAGAATATCACATGTCAGGCGCGTTTTACTGGGACTGATTCCGTCTTTATTATTCTCATTGAATATCCTCGCCTGCATGCGTTTTACGCCGGACCTGGTTCCATTATTTATTATTCTGTTGGAATAACCTGTCTGTGAGGTCTATCGCATACATGGTGATTTCTTTTGTTATTCCATTCTTTATTATACTAATGTTGGTTAAAACTTTGACTTCTATACTCCATGAAATTAGTGGAATATCCTTTATATTTGTGCTTCATCCAGTATCTTTTCATGGACATATTCTTCTGAGCATTCTTGAATTTTACTCTACAAAGCAGTATCATGTTGACACTTTGGTCTTTATTAGTTCCTAGATAAATTAATTCTTGAACTTGTTTTATTGAATTCTTATATCATTGTGATCATCCTCATGTTTATATTTTGTTGAAAGTCATCTGTGACCTGTAGTGCATAGATGGACTTGGTATGATTATGACCAGGGATTATTCGATGTAATCATAACCGTAATGTTACAAATGATGTGGAAAAAGTCCTCATTGGCCCATAGTGCATTGATGGACAGTTTTTGGTATGATTATGGCTATGGATTCTCTTTGGCCATAGTGCAAAGATGAATTATTTTATGGCATGATCAGGACTGTTGGTGAAAACATGATTATCTTTAGACATAGTGCATGGATAATTCGTGGTCGTGATACTAAAGAATATCCTTGGCCGTAGTGCAGGGGTGATTCGATGATGTGGATTATTTATTAAGCTGAGTCCCAGCGATAAAAGTGATGAAAAACCTTTTAATTCATAAAAGATAGTAGATTTTATTCTCTACTTGTCTCTTTTAATGGATTGCTTGTTCCGCTGCAGTTAAACTTGATGGTTGTTATATTGTATCAGTTTAACACTGTTGAAGGCTAACGATAATTTTTTTTGCATTACCTTAGTCATAATATTTCTTACTGGGCTAGTTGAGCTCACCCTTTCTTTCACTGTTCTCTTCAGGAAATGAGAACGTAGAAGGGACTAGTCGGGGAACAGTGTGATGGTCCTAGATGGTGAATTAGTAGTCCTCACTATTCTGTGAAATAGTGTGATAATAAATATAATGAGGACTCCATTGAGTTTGTATACTCTCTAGAGGACAGTATTTGTATTAAAATTCACAGCATATGTTTTGTCGTATTGTACACGACTGTTGTATAATTAAGTTTGTATTTGTACTCTATACCATGTATCTGGTGACTCAAGATGGGTGATGTATACCTAATTTTGGGGGCGTCACAGTTGGTATCAAATCTTAGGGATATGATCCCTGGCTAAGATGTGAGATAAGAACTAGGAGGGAGAGACGGGGAATTCCTTCGCTAGTATGACCTACCTAAGTTTATTTGATATTTAATTGGTCGGGTCAGAGTATAGGGATAATATGTGATATGTTAATTAACCTTTGTTTTGTGGCAGTATTTGAAAATGGCATCCGAGAATGTTGAGAACATCAATGGAGCACATGAGACCGTTAAGTCTCCACGGATCAATAATCAGGTCAATGTGCAACAGGATGGCGATAATCCTCTTGTAAATAACAACACTGATCAAATGTCGAACGACGGTACGTTTAGGAGCTTTTTAGAATTCATGCAACACCAGACGAGAGAGACTCCTGTTCATAATGCAGGAGGAAACAATGGCAACCCACGGTTGGTCACCGCTAAGCAGTTCAAGGAGCTGGTATAACCGGAGTTTTTGGGAAAGCCAGAACCACTTAAGGCGGAGACATGGTTAAAGTAGATCACCAAGATATTTGATGTCTTGGGATGCTCAGAGGAGCAAAAGGTTCCCTTTGCCACCTTTATGTTGCGTGAAGAGACAGATTACTGGTGGGAATCTGTAAAACGTACCCAGACTGACGCACTCAAGATGTCTTGGGAGAAGTTCCAAGAACTGTTCAACGACAAGTACTTTCCCGAAAGTATTCGTCACATGAAAGAGGTAGAGTTCATCAAGTTAGAGCAAAACAACATGACCGTGTCGCAGTACGAAGCCAAGTTTGCCGAGTTGTCCCGATTTGCGTCCCATTTGGTTGATAATGAGGAGAGAATGACGCGGATATTTTTAAGAGGTTTGAAACCAGAGATACGTCAATATCTTATTTCTCATAAACTTTGTTTATATTCAGATGTAGTGAATAGGGCTCAGTTATTGGAGCACGATAATGAGCCTGCCCAATGAAAGGATAACGAGCAAAAACACGATAATAATCGTACCGATGGCAACGGCCATCGGAACAATGATAACCATCGTGGGGGAAATTATCATGCCAAGAATGGTAACCACTCCGGTGGTAATCATGGACAAGATAATAGAAGTGGAAACTTTCAAGAAGAGAAGGTTCAATAATGATGGAAAGACAGCAGCACCAGCACCAGCACCCGGTTCAAAGGAAGAAGAACAACCAGCGATCGTATGTTTCAAATGCGGACAGGAGGGACACATCCGTCCAAATTGTACGCAGCAATCCAAAGCGTGTTTTAATTTCGGAAGAGAAGGTCACCTATCTCGATTTTGTCGTATGGTGAAGTCAAGTCTTGTTGGGATAGTGATGCCAAAGAATGTCCCAGACAAGCCAAAGCCGGTAGTTTAAGAGAGAGCATTTTTTTTTGTGACGAGGAACCTGAATAAAATTATCACGGGTATGTTAGTCATAAACTCTTGCGAAGTCTATACCGTGTTAGATACCGGTTCTACTCACTCTTTTATTTCACCTAGTTGTGCTCAATGTTTGAAGCTAACTCCGGAGAAGTTAGACTTTGATATATCTATTTAAACTCAGTTGGGAGAAACCTTCGTTACCTCCACTATTTATAAATCTTATTTAATTTAAATTGACACTTTCACGTTACCTGTCGATCATATCTCTTTGAAAATACTTGCCTTGGATGTGATTTTAGGAATCGATTGGTTAGCTACTTATCAAGCTTTTCGTAAGGTTTTTAGCTTTCATATTCCTAACCAACCTGTTATGCGAATTCAAGCAACCAAACCACTAAAGTCAATCACTGTCATATCAAGCCATAAGTAAAGAGCCCCGGTCCTTTCGTTGTTGACTTTCTTGTGTGGAATGCACCGAAGCCAGACTTTCCGTAGGAGACGTTGTGAATGACGATGGCAAGTTGATAGGTATCAATGTGACGTGTTATCCAAGTCTTGGATGAGAGTCACAGTTTTGAATGATATTTCTATTGTTAATAAATTTTTTGACGTATTCTTGAAGACTTCTTAGCCTACCCTAGAGAGTGAAATCGAATTTTGTATTGACCCCAATACAAAACCAATTTCTTAAACCCTCAAATATTTTCTTCACCTAAAACGAACATAACATGTGCCAAAGACGTTGGCTCGAGTTGTTGAAGATTACGATCATATCATTCAATACCATCGTGGAAAAGCGAACGTGGTAGCTGACGCGTTGAGTAGAAGATCGTATGCGTTTACAAGTGCGAATATACGAACCCCTGTGAAGATAACGAATATACGAGTAGAATCGACTTTAATCGATAATGTTAAAACCGCTCAAGCTACATACTCAGAGCTGATGAATGTGAAGAAGAAGGTTCAAGAGGGCATTATTCTAGAAGCAAGAATCGACGAAGAGAAGAAATCTCAACCCTCGATTTAATTGGCCCATTTAAAATCCTCGATAAAGTAGGAACTGTGGCTTATAGACTCGTTTTACCGCCAAGTATGTCGCGTGTTCATAACGTTTTTAACATATCGACGTTACATAAATATAGGGATGACCCGAACCACATTATTAATTTAGAACCGGACAAGATAGCGGATGATTTAACGTATGAGGAGATACGTGTTAAAATCTTGGATAAGAAGGATTATATTCGACACTCAAAGGTTATACCTCAAGGGTTAGAATTTGAAGTGAGGTCAAGGTATCCTCACCGCTTCAAAGATACCAGTGCGTCACGTAAATTTTGAGGGCAAAATTTCATAAGGAGGGGAGATTTTGAGACCCCAGATTTTATGAATAAAGATTTAATTTTCTCAAAATAATTTTTTTAAATATTATGGTGTGGATTTGATATAATGTTATAGTTGTGGGTAATATTTATAAATTTTGCAAAGTACGCAAGTTGTTATAAAATATTCGTTTTGTCGGGGAATATTCTTTTTGCCGGGGAATATCCGTACGACGGCACAATCATTGGTGGACCCCACAACGGAAGTATTGTCGTAGTTAGAAAACGATAGAATTATCTTTTTAAAAATAACGGCGAAAGTGTTACCGTTAAAACTGTTGAACTACCCGGTAGTAAAAGTACAGTAATAAGCGTGGTTGCATAGTAGCACACTGTATTTATTATTGATACTTACGTGAGAAGTCACTCAGTTATACTCAATTATTGCTATAGTAATTACTACATCATATCTCTCATATTATTGATTCAATTATTGTCACAGTATCATCTGCATAATATGTTATATTATTAAATCAATAATTGAGACGACAAAGTTATTCATATTATTATTTCCAATATTGAAAATGTCTAGAAGTTCTATCAAGGAGAGGTTTGGTCACCTAATTGCGCGCCAATAAGGAGAAATCCTTATCGGAAAGCCCCTTCTTTCCTGGGAACGACCTGGTTGTTAAATATAGTGAGTTATAATATTAATGATGAATAAGTTGTGTTGATTAAAGATAAATTTGATAGTTCCATTGTGTTGAGATTATTAGTGTTAGTGGAAATTGACATTTATTTCGATGATAATTGATGTCTGGAGGTTATATTGTTCACTCGGGTATTCGGAGCACTTTTTGTGTCGGAGTACTATTTACGAGTTACTATTCACGGGGTACTATTGATTCACATTCTTATACTATTAGGGGTGGTGGTACAAGATTGATAATACTTGCATGACTAAGTTAAAAATAGAGGTATAAATGGAGGTACTATACTGTAATTATTTTTATCACATGATTAGAACTATTGAGTCACATAATTTACTATTGATTCACATTATTTACTATTAGGGGAGTTAGTGCAAGATTGATAATACTTGTAGGACGAAATTAAAAATGAAGAAAAAGAGGAAGGTATTATACTGTAATATTCCGAGCCCCAAAATGTTCAATTATCGAAACTATATTTTCCTATAAATAGAAGCTCATTCTTCCTTCATTTCTCACCAATTCACAAAAGCTTTAGAGCGATTATTATAGAGAGAAATTATAGAGAGAAAGAAGAAAAGTATTCTGCTACTTCACCACTTCTATTTCCAGTTTCTTCTAAGGTAGGGAATATTATTTGTTGTACTCGTAGGGAGTATTATTTCTTTCTTATCCATGAAGAGAACTTCTGTTATTCCATTCTTTGTTATTATGTTGGAATAACTTGTCATCTGCAAATCTTGACTATATACTTGGTGAAATTCTTACATTATTCCATTCTTTATTATTACATTTAGAATATCCCACATGCATGCGTTCTCGCGGGACTTGGTTCCATTATTATTATTACATTGGAATATCCATGCATGCGTTCTCTGGGACACTGGTTCCGTTCTTTATTATTCTCATTGGAATATCACATGCATGCGCTTTCGCCGGACTGATTCCGCCTTTTTATTCTTCCATTGGAATATCACATGCATGTGTGTTTTACATCGGACTGGTTCCGTTATTTATTATTCTATTAGAATAACACATGCATGCGGATCTATCGCATGCATGGTGATTTCTTTTGTTATTCCATTCTTTATTATACTCATTTGGTTAAAACTTTGACTTCTACACTCCATGAAATTAGTGGAATATCCTTGATATTTGCACTTCATCCAGTATCTTTTCATGGACATATTCTTCTGAGCATTCTTGAATTTTACTCTACAAAGCGATTATCATGTTGACACTTTGGGCGTTATCGGTTCTAGATAAATTAATTCTTGAACTTGTTTTATTGAATTCTTATATCATTGTGATCATCCTCATGTTTATATTTTGTTGAAAGTCATCTGTGGCACGTAGTGCATAGATGGACTTGGTATGATTATGACCGAGGATTATTCGTAAATCATAACCGTAATGTTACAAATGATGTGGAAAAAGTCCTCATTGGCCCGTAGTGCATTGATGGACAATTTTTTTTATGATTACGGCTATGGATTCTCTTTGGCCATAGTGCAAAGATGAATTATTTTATGGCATGATCAGGACTGTTGATGAAAACATGATTATCTTTAGCCGTAGTGCATGGATAATTCGTGGTCATGATACTAAAGAATTTCCTTGGCCGTAGTGCAGGGGTGATTCAATGGTGTGGATTATTTATTAAGTTGAGTCCCAGCGATAAAAGTGATGAAAAACCTTTTAAATCATAAAAGATAGTAGATTTTATTCTCTACTTGTCTCTTTTAATGGATTGCTTGTTCCGCTGCAGTTAAACTTGATGGTTGTTATATTGTATCAGTTTAACACTGTTGAAGGCTAACGATAATTTATTTTGCATTATCTTAGTCATAATATTTTTTACTGGGCTAGTTGAGCTCACCTTTTTTTTTTCACCGTTTCTCTCTTGAGGAATGAGAACGTAGCAGGGACTAGTCGGGGAACAGAGTGATGGTCCTAGATGGTGCATTAGTAGTCCTCACTATTCTGTGAAATAGTGTGATAATAAATGTAATGAGGACTCCATTGAGTTTGTATACTCTCTAGAGGACAGTATTTGTATTAAAATTCACAGCATATGTTTTGTCGTATTGTACACGACAGTTGTATAATTAAATTTGTATTTGTATTCTATACCATGTATCTGGCGACTCAAGATGGGTGATGTATACCTAATTTTGGGGGCGTCACAGGGCTTACCCTTATTCTAGAATAAATTTTATCTATTTAAATGAATTAAATAATTTAATTTATTTATTTAAATAAGATTAGAATTGTAAGACCTCAACTTTTTATGAATAAGATTTGATTTTTTATATATATTATTCTAAATAGTAAGGTGTTGATTTGATAAATGTTATATTTGTGGGTGATATGTGTAAATTATACAAAGTAAATAATTGTCGAAAAATATTAGTTTAGTCGAGGAATATTCTTTTTGTCAGAGAATATTCGTATAACTGCACAATCATTGGTGGACCACCTAACGGAATAATTGTCGGATATAGAAAGCAATATAAATAACCTTTTTATAAAATAACGATAAATTTTTTACCGTTAATTGTTGAAATACTCGGTAATAAAAGTATAGTAATACGCGTTGTTCCATAGTAGTTCACGGTATTGAATAATATTTATGATTATTAATTTTTACGTAAAAAGTCACTCAACATTTCATTTAATAATTGCCACAGTATTTACTGCATAACATTTTATATTAGTGGTTCAATAATTCCTACAGTGATAATTGCATAGTATTAACTCAATAATTGTCACAGTAACTGAATATAATTTTATATTATGAAATTAATAATTATCACAACACAGTAACTCATATTATTGAAATGATATTATTGATTAGCATTATCGACAATGCCTAAAAAGTTGTCAAGAAAAGGGGTTAAGTTATCTAATTGCGCGTCAGTAATGAGAAATTCTTTTCGAAAAGCCCTCTCTTTCTTGGGAACGATCTGATTGTCAGTATTGTGAATCTATAATATTAATTAAGGTTAATTATAAAAAAATTGAAGAGTTGTAAATAATTGATGAATAAAAATTATTGATAAATAATTGATTAGTAAATAATTGTTCAATTTTTTAAATAGAGGAATTTAGAATAAAACATTTGTTAAAAGTTTGACATATTTTTCTATGAAACCATAATTATCTTCTCCGCTAAAATATTTATTCAAATATATTATTATAATATATTATAATAGTATAATTTTATAATTTATAATTGTTTAAATAGTAAAACATGTGATAAAAGGGATGGAGATGAGCAAGTTGCCTTTGAATACTTTGTATTCTTTTTTCTTTTTTCCAAGTTGGTGGGTTGAAAGAATTGCTCCGGCAAATTATTTTTCTAAATTGTGGGCCCTAAACCAATAAAGAAGGTGTGAGTTAGGCAAGTTAGGTAGAAATAATTGTCAGATGTTCTGAGGTTATCAAGCGTAGCACACCACCATCCTCCTATAAATAAATTGCATATGTGACGCCCCCAAAATAGGTCCACACAACCCATTTTGAGTCGTCAAATACATACTACAAATTCTAATACAAATTTTTCTATTTACAACTATTAAATTGTGGTTCAAAATACGACCACACATATTATGAGTTTGAATATAAATATTACATCATACATAATACGACAATATCCAAACTCAAATTAAGTCTTCATTACAGTTATTCTCACACTATTTCACAACATAGTGAAGACTTCTATAGTAACTATCTCGGACCATTACTCCACTCCCCAACTAGTCCCAGCTACACTTTCATTTCCTGAGAAGAACAATGGAACAAAAAGGAAAATGATGAGCTCAACTAGCCTAGTAAAGAATATTATGACTAAGATAATGAGGAATAAATTATCTTTAGCCTTCAAAAATGATAAATCAGATAAAATATAATGGGCAATAAGTTTTAGATTAACAACTGCAGCAGAAATAGCAATCCATTAGAAGAGTCAAGTAGAGGTCTACTATCTTCTATGATTTAAAAGTACATCATAAATATTTTATCCTTGTAACACCAATCAATAATTGTTTCATACCCATGAATTATCTATGCACTACAGGCCAAAGATAATATTTTGTATCACTAGTGATCATGATCATGCCAAAAACATATCCATCTATGCACTACGGGCCAAAGTGGACTTTCACCATAAATCTGTATCTGTAACATCAAAGGTCATAATTATACCAATACACAATTCCTGGTCATAATCATATCAATCAACAGTTCATCTATGCACTACGGGTCAAAGATGACTTTCACCAAAATATAAGCATGAGGATGAGGACAATGATATAAAGAATGAATCAAGTGAGATTAAGGACAAATATTAAAGAGTTATAATTTAATTTATCTCGAGTTCAAGAATGTAAAAATTATTAACATGATCACCAATTGTGGAGTAAAATTCAAAAATGATATTTAAAAAGATAATTTGGACAAAGAAAAGAAACTAAATTTTGTCGTGAATAGTATTTATAAATAGTACCGTATGAATATTACCTCGAATGAATAGTACCCCACCATGAAAAGATTAAAATTTAATAAGAAAGTTCAGACAAATATTCCAGTGAAATGATATTAGATGAAGCGCAAATCTTAATAAATTTCTAATCATTTCAGTTATTATAGAAGCAATACTTACCATAGTAAGTTTAAATTTAGGAATATGAAATGAAATAATATCACTTATATAATATGGAGTATGAAAGAAAATGATATCCCTTACGAGTATTGAAATAAAATAATATCATTTACTGTAGTAGAAACTAGATCTGACTTGGTATAACATATATTATCCTGAGAAAATCTTGCACTACACTCAAAGTATTTTTATACTCAAAAGAAATACTCACAATATTGCATTAGAAATGCTTGTAATTTTTTGGTGTGTTTCGGATGAAGGTTGCCTCCCCTTTTATAGTGTAATTCGGAGGGAAAAGATAAACTTCTCTGCCTAACTTTTTTTTTCTTTCTTCGCCTAACTTTGCCTAACTCTCTTTTTCTAATTGGTGAGAGTCCAATAATTTGATAAACATGATTCTGCAGGAGAGATGTTGCCATCCACCAAAAAAAGGACAAAGACTACATATGCAGCAAAACTTATTCCATCCACCCATTAGGAAAAAGAGAATTGCACGAGAAGTTTTCCAATTCAAATTGCTAACCTCCACTCCATTTTTTCACATGCCAGGAAATTATATATATTATTATAATATATTATATTATAATAATATATTTGAATGAATATTTTATCGGAAGAGATAATTATAATTCCACAAAAAAAATATGTCAAACTTTTAACAAATATCTCATGCTAAATTCCTCCATTTATAAAATTGAACCAATATTTACCATTAATTATCATTTATTTATTCATCAATTATTATTCACAATTAATATTACAGAATCACAATATTGACAACCAGGTCGTTCTCAGGAAAGATGGGGCTTTTCGATAAGGATTTCTTCTTACTGGAGCGCAATTAAATAACCTAACCCTTTCCTCGACAGAACTTTCTAGACAGTGTCAATAATGTTATCTAATAATATCATTTCAATAATATGAGTTACTATGTCATGACAATTATTGAATCAATAATATAAAATACTATTCAATTATCACTGTAGCAATTATTGCATCAATAATATGAAAGACTATGTAATTTTTACTGTTGCAATTATTGAGTGACTTCTTACATAAAAATCAATAATCAGAGATATTGTGTAATAGTATGTGCTATTGTGCAACAATGTGTATCACTGTACTTTATCACCGGGTATTTCAACAGTTACCGTAAAAATTTTGTCGTTATTTTTTAAAAAATGTTATTTCTGTCGGAGAAATTCGTATGACGATGCAATCATTGGTGGACATTATCTTTTATAATATCTTTTACCTTAGTAGAAACTAGATCTGACTTGGAATATCGGATATTATCCTGAGAAAATCTTGCACTAAAAGCTACACTCAAAGTATTCTTATACTCAGAATAAATACTCGCAATATTACATTAGGAATGCTTGTAATTTTTTGCGTGTTTAGGAAAAATGGTTACCCCCCCCCCCTTTTATAGTGCAATCTCAGAGGGAAATCCAATACATTTGCCTTACTTTTTCTTTTTTTCTTTCCTCGCCTAACCTCCTCCCATTTCTTATGGGTGAGGCCCACACCAAATGAATGCATGTTTTGCAGGCATTCTATCAAGCCACCAAAAAGAAAAAGAGTGTGCAAATGTGCACAGAAGGTTTTTTTTATAAAAAAAAAGATTACCAAATCAAAATGATAACATTCACTCCACTTTTATTCACATGCTAAAAATTATATATTTTTATAATAATATTACCATTTAAATTATAAAAATTATATTATTATATTATCACATTATACTATTATAATGTAATATTATAATAATATATTTGAATATTTTATCGAAGAAGATAATTGTGATTCCATAAAAAAGTATGTCAAACTTTCAACAAATATTTCATCCTAAATTCCTTCAGTTATATCAAAATTGAACCAATATCCACCACATAATAATTATTCACAATTTATATTATAAGCTCACAATATTAACAACCAGATCATTCCCAGAAAAGAGGGGGCTTTCTGATATGGATTTATTCTTATTGGCGCGCAATTATATAACCTTACCCCTTTCCTTGACATAGTTTTCTAGACATTGCCAATAATGCTAACTAATAATATGAATAATTGTGTTGTGTCAATTATTGATTTAATAATATAAAATATTGTGCAAATGATACTGTGCCAATAATTGAATCAATAATTTGAGATACTATGTAAAAATTAATGTGACAATTATTGAATGAAACTCAGTGACTTCTTACGTAAGAATCAATAATCAGAGATATTGTGCAATACCGTAATACTCTTTCGTGCAACAACGCCAGATTCTTGTACTTTTTATCATCGGGTATTTCAACAGTTAACTGGAAAAGTTTTGCCGTTATTTTTTATAAAAAGGTTATTTCTGTCGCTTTCTATATCCGACAGATATTCCGTTATGTGGTTTACTAATGATTGCGCCGTCGTCAAATATTTTCCGAAAAAAAGAATATTCCCGGACCAAACAACTATTTTATGACAACTTGCTTACTTTGTAAAATTTGCACATATCACCCATAACTATAGCATTATATCAAATCAACACCTTATCATTCAAAATAATGTTTAGAAAAAAAATTAAATTTTTATTCATAAAAAGTAGGGGTCTTACAACCTCCCTTCCTTATTAAATTTTGTTTTCAAAATTGATGTGCGTACCTGGTATGTGAAAGAGGTGAGGATACATTCTTTTCATTTCAGATTCTAACTCCTAGGTCATTTCCTCAATATCATGGTTTTTCCATAAAACGTTGACTTGAGGTATAACCTTTGAGCGTAGAATATGTTCCTTCTTATCCAAGATTTTGACATGTACCTCTTCATACGTTAAATCTTTCGCTATCTCATCTGGTTCTAATTCAATAATGTGGTTTGGGTCTTCCACATATTTACGTAACATAGATATGTGAAAAACGTTATGAACACAAGACATACTTGGCGGTAAAGCGAGTCTATAGGCCACAATTCCTACTATATCGAGGATTTCAAATGGACCAATAAATTGAGAGTTGAGCTTTTATCTTTTTCCAAATTTTGTAACTCTTTTCTATGGAGCAACACGAAACAATACATGATCTCCAATATTGAATTCTACGTCCCTTCGATGAAAATCGGCATAACTCTTTTTGTCGATCTTATGAGGTTTGTATACGTTGCCGGATCATTTGAATCTTTTCCGTAGTCATGCGTACCATTTCTGGTCTCAACAACGTTGCTTCACCCACCTTGTCCCAACATACTGGAGAATGACACTTTCGTCCATACAACGCCTCGAATTGAGCCATGCCTATACGTGCTTGATAATTGTTATTGTAGGAGAATTCCACCAATGTTAAGTACTTTTCCCAACTTCCTTTGAAGTCTAAAACGCAAAGTCTCAATAGATCTTCAAGAGTTTGAATAGTCCTTTCCGATTGCCCATCCGTCTGGGGATGATATGCAAAACTAAATAGTAAATCAGTGCCCATAACTTTCTGCAAGATGACCCAAAATCTTGAAATGAATCTTGGGTCTCGATCAGAGACTATGGATACTGGAATACCATGCAATCTCACAATCTCATCTATGTACATACGAGCAAGACGTTCAAGTGAATAAATTTCTTGTATAGGTAAGAAATGAGCAGACTTGATTAATCTATCAACAATGACCCAAATTGCATATATGCCTTGAGAAACCTTGGGAAGACCAGTAACGAAATCTATGTTGATGTCCTCCAACTTCCATTCCAGAATTTCAAGTTGTTGTAATGGACCTTTTGGTACTTGATGCGCCACCTTGACACGTTAATAAGTTAAACACCATGAGATAAACTCCGCGATCTCTCTCTTCATATTTCTCCACCAAAAATGTATGTCGAAGATCACGATACATTTTGGTACTTCCAGGATGGATTGCAAACGATGTGTTGTGTGCCTCCATCATGATTTTATACTTCAAATCAGAGTCGTTAGGAACACAAATTCTTGAGTTGACTCGAAGTATTCCTTTCTCGTCAATCCTTGCTTCTAGAATAACACCTTCTTGGATTTTCTTCTTCATTCACATCAGCTCCGGGTCTGTAGCTTGAGCAGCTTTAACTTTATCGATTAAAGTCGGTTCTACTCGTATATTTGCCATCTTCATGTCGGTACCTGGAGTTTTTAACTCTATCTCCATCCTTTGTATCTTATAAAAAATGGGTCTTTGTGTTAAAAACATCGCACTCATACCCGCATACGATCTTCTACTCAACGCGTCAGCTACCACATTCGCTTTTCCAGGATGGTGTTGAATGGTATAGTCGTAATCTTTCAACAGCTCGAGCCATCGTCATTGCCGCATGTTGAGTTCCTTTTGGGTGAAGAAATATTTGAGACTTTTATGATCTGTATAGATATCCACTTTCTCCCCATACATGTACTGTCTCCAGATCTTTAGTGCGAACACGACTGCTGCCAACTCTAGATCATGAGTATGATAATTCCTCTCATATTCTTTGAGTTGTCATGAGGCATAGGCTATGACTTTCCAATTTTGCATGAGAACACATCCTAAACCTCTGCCTGAAGCATCACTGTAGATGACGAATCCCTCCAAACCTGATGGTATTGTCAGAACATGTGCTGAAATGAGTATTCTCTTGAGTTCTTGGAAGCTCTTCTCACATTCCTTGCTCCACCCGAATTTTGTATCGTTTTTGAGTTAACTGAGTTATTGGAGTGGCGATTCGAGAAAATCCTTCCACGAATCTCCGATAATAACGTGCTACGGCCATAAAGCTACATACTTTGGTTACTGACTTAGGTTGTTCCCAACTTTGTATTGCTCCAATCTTCACCGGGTCGACTGATATTCTATATTTCGATATCACATGCCCAAGAAATACTATTTCCTCCAGCCAGAACTCGCATTTCTTCAACTTGCAATATAGCTTATTTTCACGAAGCTTTTAGAGTATCAGCCTCAAGTGTTGCTCATGATCTTCACGGCTTTTGGAGTAGATGAAGATGTCATCAATAAAGACAACCACAAAATGATCCAAATATTTCTTGAATAATCGGTTCATCATATCCATGAAGGCAGAAGGACCATTAGTCAATCCAAACGACATAACTAGAAATTCGTAATGCCCGTACCGAGTTCTGAAAGAAGTCTTTGGAATGTCATCAATTTTAATCTTTAACTGATGATATCCAGAACGAAGATCGATCTTTGAGAAGAATTTAGCACCTTTCAACTGATCAAACAGGTCATCAATGTGATGTAATGGGTACCTATTTTTTATGGTGACATGGTTCAACTCTCGATAGTCAATGCAAAGTCGCATACTCCCATCTTTCTTCTTTATAAATAAAATAAGAGCACCCCAAGGAGATGTACTAGGATGAATGAAACCAATGTCTAACAGTTCCTGTAGTTGGGTTTTTAACTCCTAAAGTTCAATAGGAGCCATTCGATATGGGGTATTGGAAATGGGTTTTGTACTAGGTTCAAGGTCAATACAAAATTTGATTTCACGCTCTGGGGGTAGGCTATGAAGTTCTTCGGGAAATACGTCAGGAAATTCATTAACAACAGAAATATCTGTAAGACCACAACTTTTTATGAATAAACATTTAATTTTCTCTAAATATTATTTTGAATAATAAAGTGTTGATTTGATATAATGTTATAGTTATGGGTGATATGTGCAAATTTTGCAAAGTAAGCAAGTTGTCATAAAAATATTCGTTTGGTCGGGAAATATTCTTTTTGTTGAGAAATATTCGTACGACGACACAATCATTGGTGGACCCCACAACAGAATGACTGTCGGATATAGAAAGTGATAAAAATAACCTTTTCATAAAATAACGACAAGACTTTTACCGTTAAAGTGTTGAAATACCCGATAATAAAAGTACAGTAATACGCGTTATTGCACAGTAGCACACGATATTGCACAATATCTCTGATTATTGATACTTACGTAAGAAGTCACTCCATTTTATTCAATTATTACAATAGTAGTTGCTGCATAGTATCTTATATTATTAATTCAATTATTGTCACAGTATCATCTGCACAACATCTTATATTATTAAATTAATAATTGAGATGACACATTTATTCATATTATTATTTGCATTATTGACAATGTCTTTAAAGTTCTGTCGAGGAAAGGGGATAAGTTATTTAATTGCGCGCCAGTAAGGAGAAATCTTTATCGAAAAGCCCCTTCTTTCCTGGGAATGATCTGGTTGTCAATATTATGAGTTATATTATTAATGATGAATAATTATTGAAAGATTAAAAATGTGTTGATTGAAGATAAGTGATTTAGGATAAATATTTATTCAATTTTTGATATAAATAGAGAGGTTTGTCATGAAGTATTTGTTACAAGTTTGGCTTATTACATGGACCCTCACTTACTCATTTTTCAAAATCGTCGGTAGAAAGTTGTCTTAGTTTTGTTTTATTATTATTATAACAGTAATAAAAAAGAAAACTTTTTATATAAAACAAAATACTTTTTATAATATATATAAAGTTATTTGTTTTATTAGATTATAATTAGAATATATTATATTATATTATATATAAAGTTTTTGTTTTATTAGAATATTTTATTGCACATTGATGAATAGTAAAAATCAAAAAATTAACCGAATTTCTATGAATTCGTTTATGTTCATCCGTGATTATTTTCTTAAATAGTACCCTACCATTCTCCTATAAATAGGTTGCTTAGTTAAGAAATAAAAATCACACCAGAATCAGAGAATTCTTCTTCTATAATATTGTGCGCATTTCTTTCTAGTATAAGAATACTTTGAGTGTTACTAATATTGCAAGATTTCCTCAAGAATATCTCCGCTATACCAGTCAGATTTAGTCTCCTATTAAGGTAAAGGATATTATTTTCGTTCAATATTCGTAAGGAATATTTTTTTTTCATACTCTATAGTATATATAAGTGATATTATTTCGTTTCATATTCCTAAATCTATACTTACTTTGATAAGTATTGCTTCTATAATCCCTGAAATTAGTAGAATATCCTTGAGTTTTGCGCTTCATTTAGTATCATTTCACTGAAATATTTGTCTGAACCTTCTTATTAAATTTTAATATTTTCATTCGGGGTACTATTCACGGAGTACTATTCACAGAGTACTATTCACTCGGGATACTATTCACGACAAAATTAGTTTCTTTTATGTCCAAATTATTTTTGATACATGAATATTATTCTTGAATTTTACTCCATAATTAATTATCATGTTGACAATTTGGACATTCTTGAACTCTGGATAAATTGATTATAAATCTATAATATTTATCCTTGATCTCACTTGATTGATTCTTTATATCATTGTCATCATCCTCATGTTTATAATGTGGTGAAAGTCATCTTTGGCCCGTAGTGCATAGATAGACTATTGATTGATATGATTATGACAATGAATTGTGTATTGGTATAATCATGACCTGTAATGTTACAGACAAAGGTGTGGTGAAAGTCCTCTTTGGCACGTAGTGCATAAATGGATATTTTTTTGGCATGATCATGACCACTGGTGATGTTAACGATTACTTTGGTCCGTAGTGCATAGATAATTCGTTGATTAAAAATAATTATTGATTGGTGTTACAGGGATAAAATATTTACGATGGACTTTTAAATCATAGAAAATAGTAGACATCATATTCTACTTGACTCTTTTAATGGATTGCTATTTTTGCTGCAGTTGTTGATCTAAAACTTGTTGTCTATTGTATTCTATCAGAATTTTCCCTGTTGAGGACTAAGGATAATTTGTTCTATATTATCTTAGTCATAATATTTTTTACTGGGCTAGTTGAGTTCATTCTTTTCCTTGTGGTTCTATTGTTCTTCTCAGGAGGCGAGAATGTAGCTGGGACCGGGGAGTGGAGTAATGGTCCAAGATAGTTATTATAATAGTCCTCACTATTTGGTAAAATAATGTGACAATAATTATAATAAGGACTTATTTTGAGTTTGGATATTGTCTAAAAGATAATATTTGTATTGAAACTCACAGCTTATGTTTTGTCGTATTTTACACGATAATTAATAATTGTATAAATGAACTTTATATTTGAATTCTGTACCATGTATTTGGCGACTCAAAATGGGTTGTGTAGACCTATTTTGGGGACATCACAATATCATTCAAATCTGGCGTATTTTTGTTTAAATCCATGATATGGGCTAAGAAAGCTTGACTTCCATTTTTCAATAAACGAATGACTTTATGGCTTGATATGATAGTGATTGACTTTAGTGGTTTGGTTACTTGAATTCACATAACAGGTTGGTTAGGAATATGAAAACTAACAACCTTACGAAAATAATCAATTTTAGCATGATGAGTAGTTAACCAATTAATCCCTAAAATCACATCAAATGCAAGTATTTTCAAAGAGATGAGATCAACAGGTAATGTGAGGGTGCTGATTTGAATCAAACAAGATTTATAAACAGTAGATATAATGAAGGTTTCTCCAAACAGAGTTTCAACAGTTATGTCAGTTTAATTTCTCAAGAGTCAAGTTCAAGATTTGAGCACAAGCAGGTGAAATAAAAGAATGGGTAGAATCGATATCTAATAAGGTATAGACTTCGTAAGAGATTATGATTAGCTTATCCGTGATAACTTTGTTCGGGTTTCTTGCTTTTTGAGAAGTCACGACAAACGCTCTTCCTTGAACCATCGACTTTGACTTGTCCGGGACAACCTTTGGTGCCACCATCCCAGCTGGACTTGACTTCGCTACAGGACAAAATCGAGCTATGTGACCGTCTTTTCTATAACTGAAACACACCTTGGAAGGCTGTGTACAGTTTGGACTGATGTGTCCCTCCTCTTCGCATCTATAGCTTCTAACTGGTGGTTGTTCCCCTCCCCTGGAGACTGTTGTTGGTTCTGGTGCTGCTGCCGATGTCTTTTCGTCATTGTTGAATCTTCTCTTTTTGAAATTTTCACTTGACTCATTTCTTCTATTATTTTGGCCAGGATTACCACCGAAGTGGTTACAATTTCTGGCATGATAATTTCCTCCACGTTAGTTATCGTGTTACCGATTGTTGTTTTATGGTTGAACAATCTCATTATCTCGCTCCAATAATTGAGCCCTATTCACAACATCTGAATACAAACAAAGTTTATGAGAAATGAGGTATTGTCGAATTTCAGGTGTCAAACCTCTCAGAAATATTCTTGTCATTCGCTCCTCGTTATCCACTAAATGGGATGAAAACTGGAATAACTCTGCAAACTTGGCCTCGTATTGTGATACAATCATATTGTTCTGTTCCAGTTTGATGAATTCTACCTCCTTCATATGACGAATACTTTCTGGAAAGTACTTGTCATTGAACAATTCCTGGAACTTCTCCCAAGATATCTTAAGTGCGAAAAGATGAGTACATTTTATAGATTCCCACCAGTAATCTGCCTCTCCACACAACATAAAGGCGGCGAGGAGAACCTTTTGCTCCTCTGTGCATCCCAAGACATCAAATATCTTGGCGATCTACTTAATCCATGCTTCTGCCTTAAGTGGCTCTGGTTTTCCCAAAAACTCCGGCAGTCCCAACTCTTTGAATTTCTTAGCAGTGATCAGTCGTGAGTTACTACTATTTCCACCTGCATTTTGAACACGAGTCTCTCTCGTTTGTTGTTGCATGAATTGTAAGAAGCTCCTAAACATCCCATCGTTCATCATTTGGTCGGTGTTGTTGTTTACAGGAAGATTATTGCCTTCCTGATACACATTATCCTGGTTATTGATTGGTAGTGTCTCAACGGTCTCATGTGTTCCATTGCTTATCTCAAAATTTTCAGATGCCATTCTCAAATACTGCCACAAAATAAGGGTTAATTAAAGAAATTGATATGCCACATATAATCCGTATATTCTGACTGACCAATTAAATTATAATAAGCTTAGGTAGGACACACTAGCGAAGGTTTTACTTGTTTCTCCCCTCCTAGTTCTATTCATAGATCTCCACCAGAGATCATATCCCTAAGCTCTGATAACAACTATGACGCCCCCAAAATAGGTCCACACAACCCATTATGAGTCCCCAAATACATGGTACATAATTTAAATACAAACTTCATTTATACAACTATTACTTGTCATGTAAAATGTAAAAAAACATAAGTTGTGAGTTTCAATACAAATATTGTCTTATAGACAATATCCAAACTCAAATAAAGTCCTCATTACAATTATTTTCACATTATTTTAGAAAATAGTGAGGACTGCTATAATAACCATCTTTGACCATTACTCCACTCCCCCACTAGTCCCAGCTACATTCTCGCCTCCTGAGAAGAACAATGGAACCAAAAGGAAAAGGGTGAGCTCAACTAGCTCTGTAAAGAATATTATGACTAAGATAATGTAGAACAAATTATCTTTAGTCCTCAACAAGGAAAAATCTGATAGAATACAACAGACAACAAGTTTTAGATCAACAACTGCAGCGAAAAAAATAATTCATTAGAAGAGTGAAGTAGAGCATGATGTCTACTATCTTCTATGATTTAAAAGTCCATCATCAATATTTTATCCCTGTAACAACACCAATCAATAAATATTTCCAATCAACGAATTATCTATGCACTACGTGCCAAAGATAATCGTTTGCATCACCAGTGGTCATGATCATGTCATACATCTGTCCATCTATACACTACGGGACAAAGAGAACTTTCACCACAAACCTTTATCTATAACATTAAAGGTTATGATTATACCAATACACAATTTCTGGTTATAATTATACCAATCAACAGTTTATCTTTGCACTATGGGCCAAATATGACTTTCACCACAATATAAGAATGAGGATGATGACAATGATATAAAGAATCAATCAAGTGAGATTAAGGATAAATATTAGAGATTTATAATTCAATTTATCCAGAGTTCAAAAATGTCCAAATTGTCAACATGATAACTAATTGTGGAGTAAAATTCAAGAATGATATTCATGTATCAAAAATAATTTGGACAGAAAAAAAATTAAATTCTGTTGTGAAAAGTACTCATGAATAGTACCATATGAATGCTACCCATGAATAATACCCCGATATGAAAAGATTAAAATTTAATAAGAAAGTTAATACCAATATTCCAATGAAATGATTTAGATGAAACACAATTCTTTAGGAATTTCTAATCATTTCGTGAATTATAAACAATACTTACCATAATAAGTTTAAATTTAGGAATATGAAATGAAATAATATCACTTACATAATATAGAGTATGAAATAAGATGATATTTTTACGAGTATTGAAATAAAATAATATCCTTTACCTTAGTAGAAACTAGATCTGACTTGGAATATCAGATATTATCTTTAGAAAATCTTGCACTAAAAGCTACACTCAAAGTATTCTTATACTTAGAATAAATACTCGCAATATTACAGTAGGAATGCTTGTAATTTTTGGTGTGTTTAGGAAGGAGGGTTACCCCCCCCCCTTTTATAGTGCAACCTCAGAGGGAAAGCCATTACATTTGCATAACTTTACCTAACTTTTTCTTTTTTTCTTCTTCGCCTAACCTTTTTCTTTTCTTCTTTCCTTGCCTAATCTCCTCCCATTTCTTATGTGTGAGGCCCACACCAAATGAATGCATGGTTTGCAGGCATTCTATCAAGCCATCAAAAAGAAAAGAATGTGCAAAAGTGCACGGAAGGTTTTTTTTTAAAAAAAGAATACCAAATCAAAATGATAAATTCACTCCACTTTTATTCACATGCTAAAAATTATATATTATTATAATAATATTACCATTTAAATTATAAAAATTATATTATTATATTATCACATTATACTATTATAATGTAATATTATAATAATATATTTGAATATTTTATCGGAGAAGATAATTGTGATTCCATAAAAAAGTATGCCAAACTTTCAACAAATATTTCATGCTAATTTCCTTCATTTATATCAAAATTGAACCAATATCCACAACATAATAATTATTCACAATTTATATTATAAGCTCACAATATTAACAACCAGATCATTACCAGGAAAGAGGGAGTTTTCTGATAAGAATTTATCTTTATTGGCCCACATTTATATAACCTAACTCTTTTCCTTGACAGAATTTTTTAGACCTTGCAAATAATATTAACTAATAATATGAATAATTGTGTCATGTTAATTATTGATTTAATAATATAAAATATTGTGTAGTTGATACTGTGACAATAATTGAATCAATAATATAATATACTATGCAATAATTACTGTGACAATTATTAAATGAAACTGAGTGACTTCTTACGTAAGAATCAATAATTAGAGATACTGTGCAATACCGTGTGCTACTGTGCAACAATGCGTATTACTGTACTTTTATCACCGAGTATTTCAACAGTTAACAATTAAAGTTTTGTCGTTTTTTTATAAAAAGGTTATTTCTATCGCTTTCTATATCCGACAGTTATTCCGTTATGTGATCTACCAATGATTGCGTCGTCGTACGAATATTCCCCGACAAAAAGAATATTCCCCGACCAAACGAATATTTTTGACAACTTGCATACTTTGCAAAATTTGCACATATCACCCATAACTATAACATTATATCAAATCAACACCTTATCATTCAAAATAATGTTTAGAAAAAACTAATGATTTCTGATAATGATTTTTTCCTTATTGGCGCGCAATTAAATAATCTAACCCCTTTTCTCAACAGAACTTTCTAGACATTGTCAATAATGGTATCTAATAATATCATTTCAATAATATGAGTTACTTTGTCATGACAATTATTGAATCAATAATATAAAATAGTATTCAATTATCATTATAGCAATTATTGCATCAATAATATGAAAGACTGTGTAATTTTTACTGTAGCAATTATTGAGTGAATTCTTACGTAAGAATTAATAATCATAGATACTGTGCAATACCGTGTGCTAATGTGCAACAACGCGTATTACTGTACTTTATCACCGGGTATTTCAACAGTTAACGGTAAAAGTTTTGCCGTTATTTTTATAAAAAGGTTATTTCTGTCGCTTTCTATATCCAACAGTTATTCCGTTATGTGATCCACCAATGATTGCGTCGTCGTACGAATATATTTTCCGACAAAAAGAATATTTTCCGACCAAACGAATATTTTTCGACAACTGTTTACTTTGTATAATTTACACAAATCAACCAAAACTATAACATTTATTAAATAAACACCTTACTATTTAGAATAATATATAAAGAAAATTAAATCTTATTCATAAAAAATTAGGGTCTTACAACTTAGTTGAAGTATGAAACTCACACCAGAATCACAAAATTCTTCTTCTATAATATTGTGCGTATTTCTTTTGAGTACAAGTATACTTTGAGTATAGCTTATAGTGCAAGATTTTCTCAAGATAATATCTGGTATACCTAGTCATATATAGTTTTCTACCAAGGTAAATGATATTATTTTCTTTCAATACTCGTAAGGATATCATTTTCTTTCATACTTCATATTATATAAGTGATATTATTTCATTTCATATTCCTAAATTTAAACTTACTATGGTAAGTATTACTTCTATAATTCCTAAAATGATTAGAAATTTCTTGACGTTTGCGCTTCATCTAATATCATTTCACTGGAATATTGGTCTGAACTTTCTTATTAAATTTTAATCTTTTTATTTCGGGGTACTATTCATCTGGAGTACTATTCATGCCAGTATTATTCACGATGCAAATTTTTTTTCTTGTCTTAATTATCTTTATAATATGAATCTTAAATATCATTCTTGAATTTTACTCCACAATTGGTGATCATGTTGACAATTTGGACATTCTTGAAGGCAGGATAAATTAAATTATAAATCTCTAATATTTATCCTTGATCTCATTTGATTCATTCTTTATATAATTGTCATCATCCTCATGCTTATACTGTGATGAAAGTCATCTTTGGCCCGTAGTGCAAAGATGGACTGTTGATTGATATGATTATGACCATGAATTGTGTATTGGTATAATCATGACATTTAATGTTACAGATAAATGTTTGTGGTGAAAGTCCTCTTTGGCCTGTAGTGCATTGATGGACAGGTGTTTAACATGATCACGACCAATGGTGATACAAATAAATATCTTTGGCCCGTAGTGCAAAGATAAAATGTTGATTTGCATATTATTGATTGGTGTTACAGGGGTAAAATATTGATAATGGACCCTTAAATCATAGAAGATAGTAGATATCATTCTCTACTTGACTCTTTTAATGGATTGTTTGTTCCATTGTAGTTGTTGATCTAAAATTTGTTGTCCATTATATTTTATTTGATTTATCATTGTTGAAGGCTAAAGATAATTTATTCCTCATTATCTTAGTCATAATATTCTTTATTGGGCTAGTTAAGCTCACCCTTTTTCTTTTTGTTTCATTGTTTTCTCAGGAAATAAAAGTGTAGCTGGGACTAGTTGTCGAGTGGAGTAATGGTCCAAGATAGTTACTATAGAAGTCTTCACTATGTTGTGAAATAGTATGATAATAACTGTAATGAAGACTTATTTTGAGTTTGGATATTGTCGTATTATGTACGGTGCAATATTTGTATTCAAATTCATAGTATGTCTGGTCATATTTTGAATGACAGTTTAATAGTTGTTTGTATTTGAATTTTGTAGTATGTATTTGGCGAATCAAAATGGGTTGTGTGGACCTATTTTTAGGGGCGTCACAAGAATTATTTTAGTTGATTTATTCACAATCGGTTTAATATGAAGAACCTAAAGGGTCACACCATAAAAAGAAAGAATATTTATTTAAGAAGTAAATGACATAATCGTAATAATAAGTTAAGTGTATTTAATTTAATCTAGGGTGATAGAATAAATTAAATAGATTAATATTAATTATTTAATATTTTGGAACTATTAAATATAAATTAATAAAAGAAGTCTTATTATTTTTATTACTATTATTATTAGTTTAATTCCTAAAGTATTTGTGAATTAATTAATAAAAAGTACTCTCATATATTCGTAATTAGATTAGGAGCCTAATTAATTATAGGAGTTTAATTAATTAAAATAAAACCCTGTTCCTAAATGGTTTAGGAGAGTTACCTACATCTATAAATAAGATGAGTCATATTATAGTTAGGGCTACACAAGTGGCACGCTTAATTTCAAAAGTTGGGAGAGTACTGACATGTTCTATAGAGATAGAATCTAGGGTTTCGCCAAACATCCATCTTCATGAATATTTTTTCTTCCTTGGTGGATCACCTCTAGAGGCAAAATACTTTGGTGGCTAACGTTGATCAAAGGAAGGAATCAAACCCGGTGAATTCAAGTTGAACGTGAAAAGGAATTGAATGTGAACTCGTACTTGAGGAAGTTAGTTTTTACAAGGGTGTGAATCTGATCTCCACCTCTTTTCTATTGGATTGATAATTAAGCACAAAGCATGATCATGGTGATGATTTGTATAAAAAACATTTAAATTTTATTTTATCGCGCTTCCGCTACTTTTATGTGATTTGATTGTATAATCGCGCTATATACAAACCTAAAAAATATACACATCCAACAAGTAATAAAGTGATAAGAAAGTGTCGAACCCACATGAATCTATATTTAATATATCCCATCTACTGGTTTTTTTATCAATTCAATTTTATTTAAATAATCACAATTTTGAGAATAACAATTAAAAATAATAAAACTAAGATAATAATCTAGCACAAATATTGAAATTCAGATGTAAAAGCTTAAGCCTATAATATCCCTAATTATGCAGTATAAATCAATTATCCAATTAATCTAATTATTAAATCCATTAGAGTTGTTAACAGGAATTCATGATTTTTCATAAGCTCTTTTCCATGGATCAAACAAAAATATTAAACTCAATTAATCTTGCTATATTCCTATGTAAAACAAAAGAATCAAATTCATTAAGTATCAATTCCCAAAAATTATATGAAGTGAAAAGAGGTATTACTATTCAATTCAAACCCCTAATTATTTATCTCATGAAAATAATTAAGAATACATGTTATCATATTCAAATCTAACCCTAAATTTTATCTCCCGAATTCATCTAGTGTATCACGCTAATTGTTGGCTAGACAATTAATTAATAAGCATAAAATATGATAGACAACACAAATTGAATAAATAATTGGACTTCAATAGATATTTAATTTATAATCATAAAAGGTTCAATTGTAGTCTTAATTATAAATTTAGTTCATGCTGAAAATAAAAACCAAAAATCTCAAACAAGCCATCATAATAAAGTTATAAATCTGAGATAGAATTAAGAAACAAATCAAGAAGTATTCCTTTTCCTTCACGTCTCTAGTTTGTAAATCCTTGTGTGCTTCTCCCGAATCTCCAATCTTCAAGCTTCAGCAATTCGAGTCAATCTTTGTGTATCTTTGTATAGAAAAGCTCCACTGCGACACCCCCAAAATAGGTATACACATCCCATTCCGAATCTCCAAATACATAGTACAAAATTCAAATACAAACTTCATTAATACAATACGACAAACGTAAGTTGAGAGTTTTAACACGAATATTGTCTCGTAGAAAATATCCAAACTCGAATGAAATCCTCATTACAATTATTATCACACTATTTTATATAATAGTGAGGACTACTATAGCCACCATCTCGGACCATCACTCCGTTCCCCGGCTAGTCCTATCTATATTCTCATTTCCTGAAGAGAATAATGAAAGCAAATGGTGAAATCAACTAGCCTAGTAAAGAATATTATGACTAAGATAATGAAGAATAAATTATCGTTAGCCTTCAACAGTGTAAAACTGATAGAATATAATAGACAACAAGTCTAACTGCAGCGGAACAAGCAATCCATTAGAAGAGCCAAATAGAGCATACTATCTACTATCTTCTATAATTTAAAAGTTCATCATCAATATTTTATCTGTGAAAAACATTTCAATAAATAATCCACATCATCGAATTATCCATGCACTACGGACCAAGGATATTCGTTAGTATCACATCCATGAATTATCCATGCACTACGAGCCAAATATATTCATTATTATCTCATCCACGAATTATCCATGCACTACGAACCAATTATATTTGTTAGTATCACCATTGGTCATGATATGCCAAACAACAATTCATCTTTGCACCATTGGCTAAAGAGAACTCATGGTCATGATCATATAAACAACTGTCCATCCATGCACTACGTGCCAATGAGAATTTTTACCACATCATTTGTAACATTACAGGTCATGATTATACCGATACATAATCCCTGGTCATAATCATACCAATCAATAGTTCATCTATGCACTACGGGCCAAAGATGACTTTCATTGCAATATAAACACGAGGATGATGAAAATGATATAAGCATTCAATTAAATGAAATCAATGATAAATTTTAAAGATTTATAATTCAATTTATCCATAGTTTAAAAATGTCCAAATTGTCAACATGATAACTGTTTTGTGGAGTAAAATTCAAGAATAATATTCATGTATCAAAAATAATTTGGACAAAAAAAATCAATTTTTGTCATGAATAGTACCCCGAGTGAATAGTACCTGAATGAATAGTATCCCGGCATGAAAAGATTAAAATTTAACAAGAATGTTCAGAAAAATATTCTTGTGAAACGATACTAGATGAAATGCAAATTTCAAGGATATTCTACTAATTTCAAGGAGTATAGAAGCAATACTTAACAAAATGAGTGTAGAATTCAGAATCTGGAATGAAGTAATATTACTTATATACTACAGAGTATGGAAGAAAATATTATTTCTTATGAATATTGAACAAAAATAATATCCCTTACAATTGTTGAACGAAAATAATATTCCTTACGAATATTGAACGAAGATAATATTCCTTACGAATATTGAACAAAAATAATATTCCTTACGAATATTGAACGAAAATAAAATTCCTTACGAATATGAAAAATAATATCGTAAAAGAATATGAAATAAATATACCGCTTACCATAATAATGATATCCCTTACTTTAAAAGAAGAGTATTTCTGACTGGTATGACGATGATATTCTTGAAGAAAACTTATACTATTTTCTACACTCAAAGCTTCCTTAAACTCTAAAGAAATACGCTCAATATTATAGAAGAAAAATTCTCTAATTCTGGTGTGATTTTCAATTCTAAACTAAGCATCCTATTTATAAGAGAATGGCTGGATACTATTTAGAAAATAAAATCACGGACTGCACAGTGGAAAAACATCACGAACGACGTTCGTCGTGAAATCATTGATTTTTTTTTGATTTAATTGTACTGCACTAGGCAACACTAAGCACACACTATACAAATAATAAAATATAATATATTCTATTTTACATAAAAAAACAAAACTATATATATATATATATATATATATATATACTTCTATATACTATAAAACAAAAACTCAGATAACTTTCTCCCGACGATTTTGAAAAATGAGTAAGTGGGGGTTCATGTAATAAACCAAATTTACAACAAATACTTCATGATAAACTCCTTTATTTATCTCAATTCACTTGGCTTCACAAAACCCATTTTTAATAACATTTGTTCATTATTAATATTATAACTCGCAATATTAACAACCATATCATTCCCAGAAAAGAGGGGGCTTTCCGATAAGGACTTCTCCTTATTGGCCCGCAATTAGGTTACCAAACCCCTTTCCTCAACAGAACTTTCTAGACATTGTCAATAATACAAATAATAATACGAATAACTTTGTCGTCTCAATTATTGATTTAATAATATAAAATATTGTGACAATAATTGAATCAATAATGTGAGATACTATGCAGCAATTACTGTGGCAATAATTGAATAAAACTGAGTGACTTCTCACGTAAGCATCAATAATCAAGATACTGTACAATACTGTGTGCAACTATGCAACCACGTGTATTACTGTACTTTTATCACCGGGTATTTTAACAGTTAATGGTAAAACTTTAACTGTTATTTTTATAAAAAGTTATTTCTGTCGTTTTCTAACTCCGACAGTAATTTCGTTGTGGGTTCCACCCATGATTGCGCCGTCGTACGAATATTCCCTGATAAAACGAATATTCCCCGACCAAACAAATATTTTACGACAACTTGCTTACTTTGCAAACTTTATAAATATTACCCACAACTATAACATTATAACAAATCCACACCTTATTATTCAAAATAATATTTAGAGAAAATTAATCTTGATTCATAAAAGTTGGGGTCTTACATCCTCTCTTTTATAGATATATGTAAGACTCCGAATTTTATGAAATAAAAGTATTCAATTTTTCTTATAATTACTATTCAGTAAATGGTTAAATTGATAAAAGGTTAAAGTTAAGGGTGATATATGTAAATATTTTAAATTAAACAAGTGGTTATAAAATATTCATTGTTGTCGGGGAATATTTGTTTGGTCGTGGAATATTCTTCCCGTCGGGGAATATTCGTACGACGGCGCAGCCATTTGTGGGCCCTATAATGGAAAATGGTCGGATGAAAATAATGACAAGTTTGAGTTTTTATAAATAACGACGTAGTTGTTACCATTAACACTGTTGGAATACCTGGTGCTTAAAGTAAAGTAATACGCGGTGTTGCACAGTAGCACACCGTATTGCACAATTATTGATTCTTACGTAAGAAGTCACTACTCAATAATTGTTACAGTAATTACTGTTCAATATTTTATTTTATTAATTCAATAATTTCTACGTTGATATTTTATATTATTGTTGTTTCAATAATTGTCACTACATAGTATTTTCCATTATCAGATCAATAATTCATATTATTTGAATAATATTATTAGATAGTATTATTGACAATATCTAGAAAGTTCTGTCTAAGGAGAGGTTTGGTCACCTAATTGTGTGCTAGTCAGGAGAAATCCTTATTGGAAAGCCCCCTCTTTTCTGGGAACAGTCTGGTTGTCAGTATTGTGATTATGTAATCTTATTTGCGAATAATTAATTATTGATTAATATGACAAGGAAAATATTTATTTATGTGAATATAGAAGGAAAATTTTTTAATGTGACAATTATTGAAAATTGATATTTTATCTTTTCTGATAAAATATATTATTATATTACAATAATATAATAATGATGATATTTTTATAATGAATGTGTGATATATGAATAAATGAGGATGAAGAGTATTTTTATTATAATAAATGTTTAAAACATGTTTTGTGTGTTGGTGGCCCTATTTTTGACTGAAATTTGATTATAGCCTACAAAATTGTCCATATGTGGATTTCGGTCATTTTTTGTTTGGAATTTGGAAAAAATTTCTTCTACAAAGTTGTAGAGAATTGAATTTCCTATGGAAGGACATACAATTCAAAATTGTCTAATAAAGGGCTATTTATTATGAATTATTGAAATTCTGGAATAATTGATTTTTGAAGTTTTAATTATTTTTTTTATGAAAAATGTTTTTGTTATGATTGATGGGCCCCACTTGTTGTTAAGCATGCTGAATTCAGAATTTCAAAGTGGGCGTAGGAATTTTAAAAATAATAATAATATTTTATTAAATTTTTTGCTTTGGTGTTCTGAGCATTTTCCTATAAATAGGGTGCTTAGGTTAGAATTGAAAATCACACCAGAAACATAAGTTTTCTCTCTCTATATTATCGAGCGTATTTAGATACTTTGAGAGTTGTTATTCATTGCAAGTTCCCTTTGGCTTTACATCCGATATTCCAGTCAGAAATACTGCTCTTTTGAGATAAGTGATATCATTATTGTGGTAAGGGATATACTTATTGTGGTAAGGGGTATCATTTTTATGGTAAATTGATATCATTTTCTTTCATACTCCATATTATGGTAAGATGTTATTATTCGTTTCTTCAGCTTGTCATTAAATGATGAAAGATCTTGGAAGGATTTGAATATCCTTAATAGTTTGTGCTTCATCTATTATTATGTTATCAATTTGGACGCTGGATAATTAAGTTTGAAATCACTAAGATCTATGTTATGTTATTATTATGATGATTTATGTTTATTCATTATATATCATTGTCATCATTCTCATGCTTATATTGTGTTGAAAGTCATCTATGGCCGTAGTGCATAGATGGAGTTGGTATGATTATGACCAGGGATTATTCGGTATAATCATGACCGTAATTGAAAACACGAATATCTTTGGCCCGTAGTGCATGGATAATTCGTGGTCGTGATACTATTAAGTTGAGTCTCAGCATTATTGGTTTTATAGTTGTATATCTTTGGCCTGTAGTGCAAAGATGGACTGTTGATTATTGGTTTTACAGTTGTATATCTTTGGCCTGTAGTGCAAAGATGGACTGTTGATTATTCGTTTTACAATTGTATATCTTTGGCCCGTAGTGCAAAGATGACCTGTTGTTGAATATCTTTGGCCTGTAGTGCAAAGATGAACAGTTGATGAATATCTTTGGCCCGTAGTGCAAAGATGAATTTATTAGTATGATTATGAACAAGAACTGTGATTTGGTATAACCATGATCTTTGATGTTTCAGGTAAAGACAGATGATAAAAATTATCTTCGTCCTGGGTGCGGAGAGGAATTTAGAACCACAATTATGATTATGAGTTAGTCACATAATTGTGGACAGAAACTGTTGATTGATTTAACAGGGATAAAACATTATTGGTGGACTTTTAACATAGAGAAGATAATAGACTTTATAGTCTATTTGACTCTTCTAATGGATTGCTCATTCCACTGCAACTATGGTGGAAAAGTTTTATCATCTACCATATGTTCTAAATCTCTGATTTATTAATGATGAAGGCTATTGATAATTTAATTATCTTTAGTTATGATATTCTTTACTGGGCTAGTTCTGCTCACCCTTTTGCTTCACAATTCCTTTCAGGTAATAAGAGTGTTGCCGGGTCGAGCGGGGATAATAGGGGAATAGAACGGTGGTCTCTAGCTGTGGAGATTCCTAAACAGTATAGAAAAGTGTGTTGTATTTTATACATCATTTAGTAGTTATATTTGGTGAATCAAATGAGGTAAGGCGAACCCAACGTTGGAAGGGTGTTTTGTCACTATCATACAAGATGTCTAATGACATACAACCTCGTGTTATCATAAGACAGGGTTGTGCGCATCCACTCACTGAGATATAATTTTCAATTGCAGAGACTGGAGATAGTTATATGTCAAGAGAAGACTCACCATTGGAAAGAATATGATAGCAATCTTCTCATTTTTCTTTGGGGTCAATTGGGTCAACCAATGATAATTCTCCAGTCTTATGATATCTATTATAACTTAAATGTATGGCCTCCCATGTACGAAGGTTTCCTTGAGCACTTCCCAAAGATTTTAATTTCTAAAACAGTTATTTACTGTACCTTTATGTAAGGTGCCATTGTGACGTACTATCCAAGGTTGGGACATGAGTCACAGTTGGAATATATTTGTATCAAAACTCACAACATATGTGTTGTTGTATTTTGCACGACAATTGTAGTAATAAAGTTGTAGTTGTTTTTTGTACCATGTTTTTGAGTATTTAGATACTTTGAGAGTTGTTATTCATTGCAAGTTCCCTTCGGCTTTACATCCGATATTCCAGTCAGAAATACTGCTCTTTTGAGGTAAGGGATATTATTATTGTGGTAAGGGATATCATTATTGTGGTAAGGGGTATCATTTTTATGGTAAAGTGATATCATTTTCTTTCATACTCCATTTTATGGTAAGATGTTATTATTCGTTTCTTCATCTTGTCATTAAATGATTAAAGGTCCTGAAAGGATTAGAATATCCTTAATAGTTTGTGCTTCATCTATTATTATGTTATCAATTTGGACTCTGGATAATTAAGTTGAAAATCACTAAGATTTATGTTATCTTATTATTATGATGATTTATGTTTATTCATTATATATATCATTGTCATCATTCTCATGCTTATATTGTGTTGAAAGTCATCTATGGCCGTAATGCATAGATGGACTTGGTATGATTATGACCAGGGATTATTCGATATAATCATGACTGTAATTGAAAACACGAATATCCTTGGCCCGTAGTGCATTGATAATTCGTGGCCGTGATACTATTAAATTGAGTCTCAGCATTATTGGTTTTACAGTTGTATATCTTTGGCCTGTAGTGCAAAGATGGTCTGTTGATTATTGGTTTTACAGTTGTATATCTTTGGACCGTAGTGCAAAGATGACCTGTTGTTGAATATCTTTGGCATGTAGTGCAAAGATGAACGGTTGATGAATATCTTTGGCTCGTAGTGCAAAGATGAATTTATTATTATGATTATGAACAGGAACTGTGATTTGGTATAACCATGATCTTTGATGTTTCAGGTAAAGACAGATGATGAAAAATATCTTCGTCTTGGGTGCGAAGAGGAATTTAGAACCATAATTATGATTATGAGTTATTCACATAATTGTGGACAAAAACTGTTGATTGATGTAACAGGGATAAAATATTATTGGTGGACTTTTAACATGGAGAAGATAATAGACTTTATAGTCTATTTGACTCTTCTAATGGATTGCTCGTTCCGCTGCAACTATGGTGGAAAAGTTTTATCATCTACCATATGTTCTAAATCTCTGATTTATTACTGATGAAGGCTATTGATAATTTAATTATCTTTAGTTATGATATTCTTTACTGGGCTAGTTCTGCTCACCCTTTTGCTTCACAATTCCTTTCAGATAATAAGAGTGTTGCCGGGTCGAGCGGGGATAATTGGGGGAATAGAACAGTGGTCTCTAGCTGTGGAGATTCTTCCTAAACAGTATAGAAAAGTGTGTTGTATTTTATACATCATTTAGTAGTTATATTTGGTGAATCAAATGATTTGAGGCAAACCCAACGTTGGAAGAGTGTTTTGCCACTATCATACAAGATGTCTAATGACATACAACCTCGTGTTATCATAAGACAGGGTTGTGCGCATCCACTCGCTAAATATATCTACGAGCACTACCTATATACGCTTGGAGTTTGATTGAAATATAATTTTCAATTGTAGATAGTGGAGATAGTTATATGTCAAGAGAAGACTCACCATTGGAGATAGTTTTGCCACTATCATACAAGATGTCTAATGACCTACAACCTCGTGTTATCATAAGACAGGGTTGTGCGCATCCACTCGCTGAGTATATATACGAGCACTACCTATATAATCTTGGAGTTTGATTGAAATATAATTTTCAATTGTAGATAGTGGAGATAGTTATATGTCAAGAGAAGACTCACCATTGGAAAGAATATGATAGCACTCTTTTCGTTTTTCTTTGGGGTCTATTGGGTCAACCAATGATAATTCTACAGTTTTATGATATCTATTATAACTTAAATGCATGGCCTCTCATGTACGAAGGTTTCCTTGAGCACTTCCCAAAGATTTTAATTTCTAAAACAGTTATTGACTGTATCTTTATATAAGGTGCCATTGTGACGTACTATCCAAGGTTAGGACATGAGTCATAGTTGGTATATATTTGTATCAAACTCACAACATATGTGTTGTTGTATTTTGCACGACAATTGTAGTAATAAAGTTGTAGTTGTTTTCTGTACCATATTTTTGACGTCCTTTTTTGCCACTATAAATTATTGGGCCGGATAAAATCTTTTAATGGGCTCCTCCTAATTAAAGATCATATTTAACTATTCTTGTCTAGTTGGTCCTAAGAATGATTTGGGCCAAAATATAATCTTGAAAAAGATTATTTGATCATTTCATTGGGTCCTTTTCGCTTGGATCCTTTTCCTTATCGTTTGGGTCATTTCTATTATTTGGGCTTAGTCGTTGATCATTGGCCCGTTACCTGAATTTGTCATTTATCGACTTTGTCGCCGTGCCATTATGCCAAATGATAGTTGACTACTATATTATGCCAAATGACCTTTACTGCATGGCATTAATGAGGATGGGACTCGGATGGCCGTGGTGGCAAATAGTGGTAGCGGTGAGGAAGTAGGCTACATACTTTTCGTTTGAAATAATAGGGAGTGGGGAAAAGGTGTCGGGGAGATGATGAGTGTACGATGGCAAGGGATTGGAGTATGTATGGGGCTAAGATCACATAAGAGGGTAAGTAACAAAACATTATACACATTCATATTATTATTCTCTCTCGGACATTAGACATTATTTTCTCTCCATTGTTGACCTTGTGATCGTAAATCTTGACTCTCTCACTTGGGGAGCTATCCCCGAGCGGTCGGTAGTCGAAGCTTTTGGTGTTGACTTGTTGAGTATGCGGGGATATCAGATGCGTCTTGGTGATTGGGGCGTGGAGAAAGATCTTGGCGTTAACATTGGCGCTAGAAGGAGGAGGTGAGTTCTAGTGTCTGAGTATTTTTCAATCCTGGTTGTGTTTTTTTCTACATCGATATTCATGGTAAAGTAGAACACCTACACAGAAGAGAAGGCGGTAGAAATTTGCCGGTGAATCGACACCACGAGTGTCATCGAGGATC
Source organism: Panax quinquefolius (assembly GCA_020205615.1). NCBI lineage: Eukaryota > Viridiplantae > Streptophyta > Magnoliopsida > Apiales > Araliaceae > Panax > Panax quinquefolius. Next base: position 96,145,719 of record CM035160.1, on the reverse strand, counting down.
GTTTGGGGCCGTGATAAGTGTTCATGCTAACACGGCGTCAAACGATCACACGAAGATTTTCGATTGAGAAGGCGGTGGGCGAGGCTAAGCGTGGGCTAGTCTTCCGACGGAGAGAAAGATGCAGCCGTGGTGGGAAGCGAGTAGAAGGCACCTCGCCTAGAACTTCGTCTGAGAGATGACCAAGACGAAAAAAGCTTCACGGTTGCTAAGATGGCGGATGAAGCGGATAGAGCTATGGAAGTACTTTCGTGAAATGATGACGGGGATATAGGCGACGGATGGCTCGGATAAGCGAGTTGAGGATGAAGAGTCCGATTATGATCGGTCCAGAAGAAGCGAGGGCACCAGAAGTGGGAAAGAACACATTCATTCGGGGCGAGAATCTCGGGGTAGAAATCGAGAAGAAGAAGATCCGAAGCCCTACCCTCAAAGATCGAAGAGGGCACATCACCACATCGATTCTAAGGAGCGAGGTCGGAAAGAAACGAAGAGGTCGATCCGGAGATCACACTCCACGAGACCACAAAAAAAGCACTTGTTGTTGCACATTCTCGCCATAGTGCAGGAGTTGAGAGGCGAAGTATATCTGGGGATCGTACTCCAGAGTCTCTTGAGGTACACCACCTGTGGACACTCGCCATCGTAAAAAGTCCTTACAGAGTTGAAGGCTCTATTGTAAGAAGCCGTCCACTCGGAAGAAGAGAGTCAGTCAGGGAAAAAAGCATCATCTCGACGGAAGGTGTGGAGTATCTGGTTAAAGAGTTAAAAGAACTTGAGCGACTTGCTTAGAAGTACAAAAAAGCGAAGGATACTTGGGAAAGAAGGCATCCCTTTTTTCATGAGATTCTTAAAGAAAAAGCGGACCCACCAAGAAGTTGCCCCATATCGAGAGTTATGATGGATCGGGGATCCCTATGACCCGCGATCGAGCGTTCGACCGGTGATGGATTATTATGACTTTAGCGATCTTTGCTAAGTGTCATACTTTTGTCCTGGCCTTTCGAAAGGATGCGGCGGTGGATGGGGACTTTGCCCTCGGATTGAATTTCATCTTGGGCGGACGTATGCGATAAATTTCATGCTCGCCAGGGAGCAACAAAGAAGGAAAACCAAGCTGGTTCGTTGGCTCGGGTTCGACAGTTTTTGAATGAGTCTTTGGGCGATATGTGAAGCGGTTCCGTGAAGCGATCGGCCAGTAGCCAGACACTGAGCGATCTACAAGCCGTTGGACTATTTGAAATGGGTTAGATCTGGTCAAATCGGAGAAGTTGGTGAAGAAGTTAATGTTTCATCACCCAGAAGAGTCTCATTGAAGCCTTGACAAAGCTGAAGGCTATATAAATGGTGGAGGAAGCCATGGGCGACCTCAAGCGTCCTTCTTGAGGCCAGCTTAGGAGAGCGGATCGGGGCGAGAACAAATAGAGACCGAAAAAAAGAATGAAGGAATAAAAAGCCGCTACTGAAGGCGGGTCGAAGAAATATAACAATTGGAGCGAGGGTGGAGGGCGTTAAATCGCTCCGGTGAGAGAGTGAATAGGGCGTACCTGACACTCAACACGAGCGAAACATTATCTTGGATCAATTAAGAATCAACCTATCTTGAGCCACCTCGAGATAACATTAAGCAGGAAAGGAATTCGTAAGTATTGTGATTACCATCAAGCTTGGTCGTCGTCTGAGCATTGTGCTATGCTAGTTTGAAGGATTTTATTGAAAGAAAGGTTGGCGGGGCTTTAATTGATTATGTGGGTGCCGAACTAATCAACAATGATATAGAGGGGCTGTTCGGCGACTCGACCGATTCAATAAGCGTTGCCCGACTCTCGGAACGACTGCGAGGCATGTGATAGATGTCATCATTGAGGGTACTTACGCAAACTTCGTTGGAAAAGAAGCGGCGAAGTTATTTGGATTGATCGTATCGGGTGGCGGGTACCCTCCGAAGAATGACGACCTTATTCTAATCTGATAATCTCCTTTCTTGATGAAGATTACCCTTGAAGAAGTCATCGAACCACATACGAGGATCATTGGTCTTGCTGCTGTGAAGTGGGTTCGGTGGATATGAAGCGAATGATGGTGGATAATGGGTCTTACATGTAGATATTACATATGCCCACGCTTATCGGAGGATGCACTGAGGCAGGCGAAAAAGATGGAGATGGGGCGAGAGGCTCCTTTATATGGTTTTAATAACGACCGGTCAAGGTGGTTTGGAACCGTTGAACTACCGATCGTCTTGAGCGGTCCCTCATAGGTAGAAATTATTTGCAAATTTTATGTTGTGCATGTAGATTACGCTTATAATCTTATTTTGGGAAGGCCTACTTTAATTGCTTTGCAAGTTGTGACCTCAATCCCTCATTTCAAAATCAAATTTCCTCTGACTCGTGGGGTTGGCGAGGTGAAAGGGATTTGGATCTGGCGAGAAGGTGTTATAGGAGCAGCTGTGATCACTTGAGTTGGGGTATCAAGCGCGAAGCGGACCGTGGCGATAGAGATCGAACCCTTCACGAGAGTAGTTCCGAACCATTGGTCATGCCGGTTGAAGAAAGCGGAGGAGATAGAGCTCATCCGGGCAAAAGCGAACAAGGCGGTGAAAATAGGTTGGTCTGCGGAACCTCTCGAGACGAACCTCATGGAGCTCTGCAATGCTATGTTGACATTTTGCATGGGAACCTCGGGATATGCCGGGAGTAAGCGAGGGATATCGGCGAGCATCGGTTGGAGGTGGACCGTCGAAAAACCGGTCAAGCGAAGAGGAGGATCTTCGCACTGAGCGTCGGTGAATCATTGATGAAGAGATTACAAAAGCTGTTGGCGGTGACTTCATCTTGAGATCGACTACCCACATGGATGGCGAATGTGGTCTTTGGTCGAAGCAAAAATGGTAAATGGCGATCTGCATCGACTACCGATCTAAATAAAAAGCTTGTCGAAAGGATTTCTACCCGTACCCCACATCGACCCGACTCGTGATGCCACTTGGGGTATGCTTTGTTAAGTTTCATGGGCGCATTCTCTGGATATCATCAAATTTCTATGTGTAAAGAGGATATCTCAAAAGGCGGCGTTCATTACGCATCGTTCGGTATATGCTATAAGAAAATGACTTTCGGCCTCATCAATGCAGAGCCACATACGAGAGGATGATGAACCGTGTCTTGAGATATCGGTTAGGCGGGAATGTGGAGGTGTCGTGGGCGACATGATTGTCAAAAGCATGTTGGTGCATAAACATCTGGATGATTTAGAAGAATGCTTTGAACAATTCGTCATCACAATTTGAGATTGAACCCCACTAAGTGCACCTTGATGGTCAGGAGTTTGGCAAGTTTACGGGTTATCTTGTCGATCGAGAGAGGAATTGAAGCCAATCGAGAGAAGATTGAAGCGATCCTAAACATGAAGACTCCTCGGTCATTTAAAGATGTTCAACGTCATTTGGAAGGATTGCGACTTTAAGGAGGTTCATGTCGGTCGGCGAGAAAGATGTTTATGGTTCTTTGATACATTGAAAGGGAAGAAGAATGCAAAGAGCGTTTGATGGACTTGGTGTGAGGGCGCCTTCGAGGAGCATCAAGTCCTACTTATCTTGGCGCCTTTGTTGGTGAAGCCCACTCTGCTTGAACCCCTATATTTATACTTAGCGACTAGTTAGTTGGCGATAGGAAGCGGTTTTGGTGCGTGAAGTTGGGGAGTGGCGACACCGGTTTATTATATAAGCCATGTCCTTGAGATCTTTGAAAGCACAAGGTACCCGAACATTGAAAAGTTTGCTTTTGCTTTAATAAGCTTTGCTAGTCGAAAGCTTAAGCAATACTTCGGGGTAGATTGGTAATAGTATACACGAATCGACCTTTGAAGAAGATTATGGGCAAACCTGAGGTATCGGGGAGATTAGGCTTGCATGGACGATGGAGTTGTCCCAATTTTTCATTGAATATCATCCCGAACGCCATCAAAGGGCAAGCCTTTGGCTGATTTTGTAGTTGAATGCTCGTTTTCGAAAGTTGATGAAGTTGTGGCGGAAAGGTGAGGATCGAGACGAGAAGCGATTCTGATTCTTGATGAAGCGAGTTAAATGGGCTTTGTATGCGATGGGTCTTCTACCACGGACGTCGATGGAAGCGAGGATTATTACGGCGAGTCGGGAGATTCAGTCTGACGAGCCATGATTTGATTCAAAGCGACGAACAACGAAGAAATGAGTATGAAGCGGTACTTGCGAGGAGTTCTGGTGGCAAAAGAATCTTGAAGTCTGAAAATAATCATCTTGATGATTCTCGGTTAGTCGTTAAGCAACTTTACGGGGAATCTGAAGCTCGAGACCCAAAAATGATCAAATATCTAGCGAAATTGAAGGAACAACTTCAATATTTCCAATCCTACGAGTTTGAAGTCGGCGTAATAACAATTCAATTCTTGATGCACTCTCCAAATTAGCCACTCTGGGATGTTAACGTCTTTGATGGGTCGGTTTACTTAGAAATTTTGCAACATCTAGTGTCCATCATGAATCGGTGATGTGCATTGGCCAAACCAACTCTTTGGTTGACTCCATATATAGAGTATCTGGCGGATGGTGTCTTACCTTGGATCGGATGCTAGCGAAAAAATCAAGTATAAAGTCTTAATTTTGTTACGATTGATGGGGATGCATTAGAAGGGCTTTCTCATCTCCACTCTTGAAATGCGACTCCATCTGAAAAATTGAATATGCTCTCAGAGAAATACGTGAAGGCATCTGTGGCGACCATATAAGGCGGCTAAGTCATTTAGCTTTATAAAGTACTTGACAAGGGTATTCTTGGCCTACCATCTTGAAAGAAGCGGCCCGAATCGTCGAGAAGTGCGAAAGTGTCGACTCAGCGATCGATCCCACATCGACCACCGAAAGAGCTATACTCGATCTTATCTCCTATACCCTTCATTTGTATGGGGGGGTTGATATCTTTGGTCCACTCTGAGAAGGCAAAAGGTCGAACGGTTTTGTTATAGTTGCCATCGACTATATGACCAGTGGGTAGAAGCAAAGCCACTTAGGTTAATAACGAACGCAGGAATGCTTGAAATTTTGAAAAAATCGGTCGGTAGTATTTCATTTGAGGATTCTAAGGTGGTAATATCGGACAATGGGCGTCGGTTTGTGGGATCGAAATTTGAAGCATTTTTGAAAGAATGAGGATTGACCGGAAAAGACTTGATGGCTCATCCTCGGTCGAATGGACAAGTTGAGTGACCAACGAGCAACTGCTTTGAATGGGATCAGCCTTGATTGGATGAAGCGAGGCGGATGGCGGAGGAGCTACTTAGCGTGTTATGGGCTTATCGAACTACTCAGGGACTACAACGGGGGATTCACCTTTTCAGTTGGCCTATGAATGCGATGCCTTAGTCCCGGTTGAAATTGGATCTCAAAGTCTTGGTCGATCGATTCGGAGAGATCTCTGATGAGGAAGGGCTTAAGGCCAATCTTGATTTGCTTGAGGAAGTAAGAAAGCGACCTTAATCAAATTGGCGACCTATCGGTGAAGAGTGGCCAAGCATTATAACAAGGGGTAAAGTTTGAAGGTTAAGTAGGAGATTTTGTCCTCGGAGAAGCGAAGCATCTACACCTCGAGAATCTGGGAAAGTTGATGCCAAAGGGAAGGATAGTATGAAATCCTTTGAAGTCTTAGCAAGCGGGGACTTATCGGTTGAAGGCATTAGGCGGGTCGACAATTAAGAATACTTGGCATTGTTGGCGAGCTTAGGAAGTACTTTTCGGTAAAAATGATGTCGATTACATTGGAAGTTTGTAAATATTTATGTCATCATCAATAAAAGTTCCTTTTTCTCGAACAAATCTTGTCTTCGTTCTTGATCGATTCAATGGTGTTAGGAGGTTGGTGGACTCGTGACCATTCGATGGTAGCCTTTTCGGCGGTGGTCCTTATGAGTTTGTCGGGCCCTTACGTGGTAGGCAAAGCGTCATTGGTGGTGTTTAGGAGGTTGAATTGGACTCGTGACCATTCGATGGTAGCCTTTTAATGGTGGTGGTCCTTATGAGTTTATCGAGCCCTTAAATGTGGTAAATGAAGCGTCATTGGTGTTAGGAGGTTGAATTGGACTCGTGACCATTCGATGGTAGCCTTTTCGGCGGTGGTGGTCCTTATGAGTTTATCGGGCCCTTAATGGTAGGCAAACGTCATTGGTGTTAGGAGGTTTCGGGTGGACTCGTGACCATTCGATGGTAGCCTTTTAATGTAGGTGTGGTCCTTAAGACCTTATCGACCTTGTCGTGGTAATTAAATGACACTTAGACCTTAGTGGTAGGCAAGTGTCATCCTTAAGACGTTATCGAACCCTATTACGTGGTAGGCGATTTGTCGACACATTAGACCTTGTCGGGCCCCTTAAGTGGTAGCGAAGTGTCATCCTTTAGACTTTATCGGGCCCCTTAAGTGGTAGGCAAATGTCATCTCTTGGTTTTGTTAGACCTTTAAGGGTAAACAAATTCCTAATGAAGCGAGATCTATCTCACACTTGATAACTAATAAGTATCCCTTTACTTTATTACCTAAAATTTTTCTAAGTGTCGAGTTGAATGCCTCATTCTTTAACTTCATCTTATACATTATATGACATGTTTAGTTGTTAATTAACGATTCGAGTTCGATCCATGAAAGAGTTTGTGCATCTTTCTAGTTAAATTAATATTGGAGTATTGGCGGAAGGTAAATGCAAGAAGTTATAAGGATGAAACCACCTTTCATTGATATTCAATCTAATTACAATATTAGATAATTTTTACAAGTCCTATAAATTAAAGAAAGAAAAATAACAAAAATCTTCATAAATATTCTCTAATGAAATCAAGGAAAAACAAAAGCATCGACTTGAGTATACATCTTACGTCATCGAAGAATTGACGAGATGGATCGCGTTGGGCTGCAATCGACTTCTCCTTGCCACGACTCGTGAGAGCTCGTAACTCTCGAAATATATCTTCATTATCTCCCCATTGATCTCATCAGGGTTCGATACTCTTCACAGATTTGTTTGCGAAGGTCATCGGTTAGAGGAGGCCCAGAGTCTCCGAAGAGCCTTGAGTTCTCGGTTTCTTCTTGAAGCTTTTGTCGTTTATTCGGATGGCGAGTCTCTGCCCGGACTCTAATTTTTGGATGGTCTTGGTGGGGAGTTTAGCATCGACCTTTAATTCCTTGATCTTCTCCATCCTTATCTCGCTCCCTCTGAACCAAGTCGACATTCATTTTGATGATTTCCTCATGTTTGTGCTTTGGTTGACTTTAGTTCTTCATTGGAGGCCTTCACATCTCCCTTGGCTTGGGCTAACTCTTTTTGAAGCCCTTCATTTGTATGAAGAATGCATTAGCGTTGAGTCTTTTCCTAGCAGGGCGAGACTTGAAGAAGGCATTCTCCTTCCTCGAGCCCTTCCTCCAGTTGACCTCGAGAGACCTCGGATCTTGAGCCTTTGAACCACGACATTTACTATCGTGTCATGTCAATATTATTTAATCGGTTCTCGGATGTATAGGTATGAAGATAAATTCGAAAATAAAGGAAAAACCGTTTACCTTCGCCAAAGTAGCTCATACCTTGTTTGAGTAAATCTCCGTTCGAAGCTGTTCCGAATCGATGATCATCGGTTTCACGAGCGAAAGCGTTGAGCAGTTGAAAGGAAAAATGGGCATTAAATCGGGGCCACATGGTGGGAGAGCCATGGCGTCCTATTTGAAATTGGCGATCGTTTGTCTTGGAGGAGAAAGGCGGGGTTGATTGCGAATGGCGAGAGTCCACATGTATGGTTTCGGAGAAGGAGGCCGAAGCGAGAGTGGGTTGAGGGGTCGTGAAGGTGCGAGAAGATGAGCAAAATTGGTATGTCGATAGATGTTTCCTTTTTCGGGATGGAGTGGGGACGGATCCGGTCGGTTCATCATCGAGCACTTGGATTTACGTGGGGATTATCGGAGGATGACGGTAGAAGACGAGGGAACTTCGGAGCTCTTGGCGATCGAGGGGTTATCTTAAATCTTATTTTCTTTACGAAGAACCTTGGCCGATCGTCTGCGAAAGGAATGTCGAGCGAGACTCCTCCTCACAGGGGTAGGTTCGGAAGGTGCGAGATTGGGGTTGGTTGATGGGGTTGTTTGTGGGGTTGCTTGGGAAGTGTTTAGGATCACTTTGGGGTTTGTTTAGGTTGGGTGGATTTGGATTTTTTGGCGGATCTTTTTCTTGGTAAGTGCGAGAGGATTCTTGGGTATGTTGGGCTCATCGATGCAGGGTTCATCATTTTGAAGAGAAGTGGTTGGTGGATCGGTGGCGGGGAATCAACAGGGAAGATTCTTCGATCGGTGCTCTTTGCTCGCGTTCGTATTCTCCCTTGCTTAAAAATCTTCCGGTCTTTCACTTCCGAAGAAGTTGGTTTGATCGAGACAACTTGCAAAAAACCATGTATCGAACCATATCCTTATATATCTCAAAATTATGTTACAAAAGTTATTGAAACTTACATTTGTGTCATCATATAGCGAGCTTGTTTGGTCGAAAGTGTAAAACTCCATTCTTTTGGAGAATCTTCTTCAAAAAAGTCTACCATCTCCCTCACTGCGCTCTTGGAGATGTCTCAAAGTCGTGAGAGACCCGTCGAGTAGTCAATCTGGAAGAAGAGATTTGGGTCCGTGACAAAAACCACTTCTCGTGCCACCCTTGTTCTTTGGAAGGGGTATCCATCGAGTCTCCTCTCGAATCTGGTGTTGGGTCGGGGAGGCTTGCTTCTCAACATTTTGAAGCCTCGTTCTCGAGACCTTCCGGCGAGAAGAGGGTGAAGAAGATGTCAGCGGAGGAGAAATCCTAATTTATGATGAAGGCAATGAATGCGGGATATGGATGTAGGAATTGGGCACTAATTGAAGCAAAGCCCACTCCTATGAACCTAGGAGGTAACGACAAAAGCATGGAGAGGTAAGCGAACCCCTTTTCGAGAAAGGTGGTGGCATGGCGACCCAACCGTGCAGTCATTTGATACATCGCTCTTGGGGCGAGGGGCCCTTATGGCATACATGTCGGGAATCGATATTGAGTCCGGATGATCGTATCTCGATTAAAGTGGAGGAGGAAGGATGTTGGCATGGGAAAAGCTGTTCCCAGATCCTTGAAAAAGTCGGAAGGCGATCTGGAGGGGATCGGTGTGGATTCCCCCATGGTTGTTGAAGATTGGGGTTGGAACTCGAACCCTCTTGGTTAGGGTTTGGGTTGGGAGAGGCAGTACTAACGGAGTCACGCTGAAGGGAGAGTTTTGGCTAGAGTTCACGATCACCATTGTTGGGAATTAAGTAAAATAGAGGAAGAAGTTACTGCGAGAGGAGAAGAAAGCTCGAAAGGTTCAAATTTCAAATTAGCGAGTAAAAGCGTCGAGAATTGGTAAAGTTTACCTTTTATCTTGTGATTTACCACGATGTCGAGGTGGCACATTTAATTCACGACAATGATGATGAATGGGAAGAGGTTTAAATCCAGTTTTGGGTCTAAATATCTTCACTGAGTGGGCTTGCGTCTATTGGGCCTCCCATTTCTATTTACGATATCAATTTGGATGGGGTTTTGTTGGACTTTGGTGAGTTTCACTTTGGACCTCTTGTGATTTATCATAACTTCGTTATGTCATGGGCTATCTTGTTTATAGTCTTTCATTAAACATCTGTTTAATAAAAGACTAGAGGCAGCGATGTTGGGCCATAATCCTTTTCCTTATTGGGCCGGACTTAATGGGCTCCTCCTTGGATCATGTTACTCTTGTCTAGTTGGTCCAATGATTTGGGCCCGATTATTTGATCATTTCATTGGGTCCTTTCGGCTTGGATCCGGTCGTTTGGGTCATTTCTATTATTTGGGCTTTAGTCGTTGAATGGCCCATTACACAAATGTCACTTAATCCAACTTTGGCCGGTAATCATTATGCCAAATGATAGTTGACTACTATATACGCCACCTTCTGCATGGCATTAATGAGGATGGGACTCGGATATGATGGCGGTGGCAAATAGTGGTAGCGGTGAGGAAGTAGGCTACATACTTTAATTTGAAATGATGGGGAGTGGGGAAAAAGTGTGTCGGGGAGATGATGAGTGGCACGATGGCAGGATTGGAGTGTATGTATGATCACATAAGAGGTAAGATCACATAAGAGGTAAGTAACAAAACATTATACATTATTTTCTCTCCATTGTTGATTATGATCTCTCTCTCAGGATCATTAGACATTATTTTCTCTCCATTGTATGACCTTGTGATCGGGACATGGAAATCTTGACTTTATCAATTGAACTAGGAAAGCAAACCAGGTTGGCTAGGAGAACCCAAGGGGGGTCTGATTTAAGAGGAAGAGAAAGCCATTTAGGCCACTTGCAAGCTTAGGCTTTGAAGTTAAATTATATTTTTCTTCCTAAAGTGTGTTGTCAAAAATTGTGTGGTGAGTTGTGGCCATTAGTAACTAGGCTTAGTGACTCACCCAAATGTGTTGAAGAAGCTTAGGTGCCTCACCCAAATAAGTTGAAGAAGCTTAGGTGACTCACCCAATTGTGTGGAGGAAGCTTAAGTGATTCTCCAAGGTGACTAGCTATGTGTGGAGGTATTTTGTTAAGTTTGGTGGCATATAAATAGGGCAAGCCTCATTCATTAGTTCCTTAACAATTCACAAGAAGCAAAAGAGTGAAATTCACAAGTGAGGGCAATTGTTAATACAAGGAAGGAAATGAAAGTTAGAGCTTGTATAATCAAAGTTCGTAAAGCTAGCACTTCAAAAGGTAAACCTAAAATTGATTTCGTATGTTATTTCGTTCAAGTTGCCAAAATTTTGTGGGAACAGTTTTTGACCTAGCTTTTATGAGAGATGTGCAACCTTGTGTGTGCATAATTTGGGGAACGTGTAAAAAAGAAAAATTGTAGGTATGAAATTTAACTAAGCATAGCAAGAAGAACGACATTAAAATTCATTGATACGAATTAGTTACGAATTAAATAGCAAGCCGAGTTGAAACTATTTTTGAATCTACTAATGAACAGTAAGGGGGTTATTTTAGATTTTTTTTGTACGCTAATTTTGGTGTTCGTGGCACTTATACGGATAAATAGACCACGTTATCCATATGTCACTATCCAAAGATAAGTCAAATTCGAGTTGATATGAATTAGTCATGAATTAAACAAGTTCTGAAATCAGTTACCGTAAAAGTTAAAAATACAAAGTTAGGGGCTTTGTTAAAGGCTAGTTATAGTGAGCCAATATAAGGAGTCGTATTGTGAATAATGAGTATGTCAACCTCATTGCGTATGTAAGTTGAACGAGGAACAAATAATTAGCATAAATGATACTCCTTTGCATTCCGTGCAACAACATGCTTTTAACTGTTGGATTTCATTTGATTTGTGAAGTTCATTGTTTTATGTGAAATATTTTATTAAAAGGAGTAACTCGAGTATTGAGTTATTCATTTTGGAATAATTATTTTTGAAATATTGAACTATTATAATTCTTCATTTGAGATTGTTTATTGTGTCAAACAAAATTATTTTGGGGAAATCTATATTTTAGTAACTAAGTTGAACAACCCTTATTCATGGGGAATTTATGATGTGTCGGCTAACCGACTTCTATATTGTTGATACGGTTGTTGTTAGTATATAAAGTGCAATGCATAACACAGAATGTTATTAGGTTGATCCCTATAAATATCTACGGAGAGTTCTCAGTCTGTGTGACTGTTGGACAAAATTGGAGAGTTCTAGGTCTTTATGACTGAAGAACATTATTAGTTCTTAGTTTAACAACCACTCAGTTTACTATATTGACAATTATTGAAATCTTTTGTTGAGTTTTTTTTCTTTGTATTAGAATAGTTACGAATTCTTTTATATTCATATCTTTAGATTTGCTGATTAAATTGTGCTCATTCTTGCAAATATTTTTCATTTGCATTTAAGGAAGAATTACCATAATGGTCTAGTAGTAAAAAGAAAAGTGTGAGGACCCTGAATTTTAAACAATTCTATTTTTGCGAATAAATTTTTTATTTATTTAATATCAATATTGATTATCAGTATTATGTTGAACATATGTGATATGAGTATAGAAAAATAGTCAAACTATTTATTGACTAAGAAATATGAGTGAAGTTATGGGGAACAACTGATGGAAACCCTAACCCTAATTATAGATGGGGATTTGATAATTAATAAAATTATTATAATTGTATTTATGATTAATTGTTTGTGCGGTATGGAATTAATGATCAAATGTTGACCAGATAAGGTATAATTTAGTAAACCCTAATGTTAGATTAGAAACCTCAATCCGCAGTTAAGAACCCTAATTCTATTTTCGAAAACCCTAATTTCTGATTCGAGAACCCTAAACCCTAATTAGCAAACCCTAATGGTGATTATTAAACCCTAAGGGTTAAGATTAAAGGGAATCATGTCAAATGACTAAACTACCCTTAAAATTATATAGAAAATTACCAAAATACATTTTTGGATGCGAAATTACTAAAATACCCTTTACTTAACTTTTAAGTTAAAAGAGATATGGCCAAATTTTTTGACACATCTCTTGAAATATCACCATGTGTTGCAATACACCTTGAATCAACCATTATATGCCACATAACAACATTAACAACCACAAGATCAAAGACTAAGAGATTAAAGAAAGATAAAAATCAAGTAAGGCTCATTTGTGTTCATTCACTTAGCCAAGTCCCTCTTTCTCTCAAAGCCACGAAATATAGTTAGTGAATCAGTCCGAAGATAAGCCAATAACACCTCAATATCAGATTAGGAAGCAAAGATCAAAGGTTGTTCAAAGAAAGGTATAAACCCTAACCAAGCTAGATCTTCTATGCTTAGAATTTCTTTAGTGTTTTTTTGTGTTTATTTATGTGTTATATGATGTTATATAGTGTGATCTATGATGATATATCCGGGATCCATAACATCTAAGTGCATGAAAATGAAGTTTTAAAAAACTATCAAGAACCCTAAAATATGGCATGATAGTCAAATGTCAGAGACCATAGATCCAAACATGTTAATTGTTTAGACTTGCTAGGTGTATCATTGTTGTAGTATGCTATGAGGAGAGTAAAATGGAAGTGGAATCATGTATATATCATGTCAAGATTCCAAGTTATTAATGGTCATGCTTATGAGTTTTTGGAAAACCCAGAAAATCCCAAGGAAGTGTTTGACAGCTTTTTGTTGTGCTTAGATTTTGCATGAATTGTGTGTTTAGCTTGTGTAAGTGTATCATTGACATACCTTGGTATATGGACTATAGAACCATAACATCAAAACACCTAAACACTCAACATGATCCAAACTATTAGCAGTCAAAGTAGGTTAACCAAGAAACAAAAAAAATAGTTTTCTGGAATTTCCAAAAAACTGAAGAACAAGTTTTCTGACAGGGTTTGACCAAGCCAAATCTTGTTGTTGTGATGTAGTTAAGCTACCTAAGTGTAGTACTTTTGTACCTTGACATGTAAACTATAAGAGTGTGACACTCTAACACCAAAATAATACACAGAAACCAAGTTATTGAAGCTCTAAAGTATCTACCTAAGACTGTTTGGGTTTCTGGGTAACCCAGAAATTCCAGAACAGACCTGACAATCACTTTGAACACTTAGATCTTCATGCTATGAAATAGTTAGACCCTGAAATTGGTTAGTACTTGTAGTCTTACACTAGTACTACACCATGGATACACTCTCATGCCTAGAATCCAAACCAGTTAGGAATTAACCATGGTCAAAGTAGCCCCCAGGACATTGACCATGGTTGTTCTTCATTGATGAAGAACACCAACTGCGACAGTTTTCGTCGCTAAAACCTATAGCGAGAGTTTTCATAAAATTAAATAAATTAATTTCAATAAATCAATAAAAATAGAAAATAAATAATAAAAATTCAAAAATGAGTTTTAAAAATTATTTGAAGTTATAAAATTAACTTTTAATAATTTGACATAAATTTCATTAAGAATTTAATTTATTTAAATATTAATGATATTAAATTTATTTAATAATTATTTTAAATAAATTAGTTAAAAATGATTTTTATATTTTAAAAATTATTTAAAAATGATATTAAAGTGTTAGAAAATATTTTAAGTTATAATGAATAACTTGTAATATTTTTTGATATAAATTTCATTAACAACTTAATATTAATGATAATATATTTATTTAATAATTGTATTAAATAAATGGTTTAAAATGATATTTATGATTTAAAATTATTTTAAAATGAAATAAAGGATTTAAAAATATTTTAAGTTAAAATAAATGACTTTTAATATTTTGATGAGAAATACATTAATATTTGAATATTAATGGTAATTATTTAAAAATGATGTTAAATGTTCTAAAAATCATTTGAAGGTAATATTATTGTTTTTAAAAATATTTTGAGTTAATATAAATAACTTCTAATATTTTGACGAGGATTTCATTAATATTTGAAATTAATTAAGTATTAATGATAATAGAATTATTTAGTATTTACATCATTTAAAAATGATATCGGTGTTTAAAAATTATTATAAAATATAATAATTATTTAAAAATTATTATGAAACTTAGAAAAATATTATAAATGATAACGAAATTATCTAAAATAATATTGAAGCTAGGGAGTAGAGTTTTATTAAAAACAAATCGTTAATTATCTGATAAGATAATCGGGACATCGTATTAATACCGAAATCCAACTAGACTGAAATAGTTTGACTTGATAAGTGTTTTTATAGGTTTTAAACACTGTTGTGACTACATTATTATGTGTCTAGGTTATATAATGACTTAAATAGTAGTATTATGTGATGTGATGTGTTACGCTAATTGTGAGACAAATATTATTGATTATAGGTCTTTCGACAAAGCTAAATTAGATTGTGTAGCAGTAGTCAATGACCAAGGCAAGTTTCCTAACTCAAACTTGAGTTATTATTTTTCAAGCATGTTAGTAGATAATTATCGATGATTATTCCACAACTAAAATTGTTATTGGATATTCGTATGTATTGCAATTTTCTTAACTCAAATTCGATTTATTATTTTACCAACATGTTAAGTGGGTAAATATTATTGATTATACCACATCTAAGATTATTATTGATCATGCGCAATTATTGCAAGTTCATTAACTCAAATCGTGTTTCAAATTTCAAAAGCATGATTAGTGAATAACTATGGTTGGTTATTCACATCTATAATGATTATTGTTATCTGCACATAGTGAAATTGATTTCTGTTTAGTATTTAACAGTTTATGAGTTATATCTCAGCTAATTGTTTTGGCAAGACTAGTATTTGTTAAAGCATGAGCGTTATTGTAATACCCGAAAAAAATAAAAAAATAATAATAATATTCTTAAAACATATTGTTTGGACTTTGTCTTTTATTTGAGTCAAACTTGTTATTTAAAAAGGGATGAATAAATTAACTTAGTAAAATTGGACTTTTCTTATGTTTGGCAGTTTTGGTCAAATTGTAGTTATTTATGTTAAGTATAATAAGTATGTGGTTACATTAATTTAGGTATTTAAACTAATTGGGACAAACTAATTTATAAGTATTTAAATTTGGGCTTGTTACTATTTGAGCCCAAATTAAGGTGATGGGTTTAAAAACCAAATTCGAATAGGAGTAATATATTAGGTTAAATTCTTTCCTAATATATATACTGATATAATCAACTAAAGAGGGATTCTAATGAAGAGAGAAACGAAGAGGAGGCGGAAGAAAGACTTTGGGATAAAAGAAAATTTGAGAACAAGATTGTGAGACTATATTCAACATAATTGTATCTCCTAAAGGTAATTATTGATTTTATTTTTGAATATAAAATAATTAATTTCATTAATATGATTATAATTTGTTTTGGAGAATCGATTAGATCGCTTGTTTAATTCAATGATATGTAACTTAGAATATTTGATAATTTATATATTAAATAAGAAATTAATTTGTTAGTATGAGTTTGGTTCGTAAACCATATGTGTGTATATGTAAGGTACGGTGTCGTTAATTCCTCAAAGTTGAATCTTAATTTGTTCATGTATGTTGATAATAGAAAACTGATTTTAGAAGTGCCAAGTCAAGCTTGCTACTTTAAAATAATAATAATAATAAAAAAAAAATGAATGATGGCTTTTGAATTGTAATTTCGTAAAGGAGAGCATGGTCATTCTGGTGCATATTTCAATGGGATGATTAATTATAATATAGTCTTCCATCAAATTCTTGTTACATATATTTTATAATATGGTGGTTAAAAAGTTAGAAATCAGTGAGTTAATAAACTTAGCATCAGGAGGTTCAACCGAATTAATAAAGAATGAATCTATATTATATTATATATATTATTTTTGGAATAGAAGTTAGTATGAATCTTGGTGTACTTTGTATATAACGAACATGAAGCTCATATTATTTTATAATAGTAATAATAATAATAATGATAATAATAATAATAATAATAATTATAATAATAATAATAATAATCATGGAAAGGGAAATTATTAATTATGAATTTAATTTCTTTTATTATTAATTTATTTATGTTAATTTGTGTAATTAGCTCTGGATGGAAGAAACTTAACGAGTTATATTTGGAATATAAATTTTGGAGTATTAATAATTGATATAAAACGATGATTAAAGGCATATTAAATAGATTATGAATTATTTTGGAATTATTAGTTTGGATTATTTTTAATTTGAGGTGAATATGTTTAGGTCGAATTTTACTAAGTTAATTTATCCACCCCTTATTAAATAACAAGTTTAACTCAAATAAAAGACAAAGTCCAAAAAATATGTTTTAAGAATATTATTATTATTTTTTCATTTTTTTCGAGTATTACATTACCTCCCCCTTAAAAAGGATTCCGTCCCCGGAATCAAAATAATGAACGTAGCTAATAATCAAAAAGATGCGGATACTCCGCTCGAATAGACTTCTCTATCTCCCAAGTAGCTTCCCGCTTTGAATGATTTTACCACAAGACTTTAACAAAAGGAATTATCTTCCTCAATTTTAATTTAATCAATTATTTAATTATTTACTAAAAGACTTTAATTTTCCACACAAAACAAGGAAGAAAAGAGGGGAAAAAGAATCATTTACCTTTTTCAATTTAAATACAATTGTATAAAATAAAATCAATTAATATTTAATTATTAAAAAAAATGGGTTATTTCATTTTTCACCCCTTAAAATAATTCCGTCCTCGGAATTCAAATAAGCTACAAAAGTTTTTTACCTAACACGTAGCATCACCATTTGTAACAATCAACGCTGGTAAGTCCATCGGTCCACACAATTATCCATTTACTCGTAAAAGATTCGTCAGCTATCGTGTCAAGTGTGACGCCCCCAAAATATGTATACATCACCCATCTTGAGTCACAAAATACATGGTACACAATACAAATAAAAACTTAATTATACAACATGAGCTGTGAGTTTTAATACAAATATTGTCTTCTAGACAATATACAAACTCAATGGGGTCCTCATTACATTTATTATCACACTATTTCATAGAATAGTGATGATTACTAATGTAATCATCTGGACCGTCACTCCGTTCCCCGACTAGTCCCTGCTACGTTCTCATTTCCTGAAGAGAACAATGAAAGCAAAAGGGGTGAGCTCAACTAACACAGTAAGAAATATTATGACTAAGATAATGCATAATAAATTATCATTAGCCTTCAACAGTGTTAAATGAATAAAATATAATAAACATCAAGTTTAACTACAGCGGAACAAGTAATCCATTAGAAGAGTCAAGTATAGAATAAAATCTACTATCTTCTATGATTTAAAAGGTTTTTCATTTACTTTTATCGCTGAGACTCAGCTTAATAAATAATCCACATTGTGACGCCCCCAAAATTAGGTATACATCACCCATCTTGAGTTGCCAGATACATAGTACAGAATTCAAATACAACTTAATAATACAACTGTCGTGTACAATACGACAAAACATAAACTGTGAGTTTGAATACAAATATTGTCTACTAGAGAATATACAAACTCAAAAGGAGTACTCATTACAATTATTATCACACTATTTCACAGAATAGTGAGGACTACTAATGCACCATCTAGGACCATCACTCTGTTCCCCGACTAGTCCTAGCTACGTTCTCATTTCCTGAAGAGAACAGTGAAAGAAAGGGTGAGCTCAAGTAGCCTAGTAAGAAATATTATGACTAAGATAATGCAGAATAAATTATCATTAGCCTTAAATAGTGTTAAACTGATACAATATAACAAACATAGTGTTTAACTGCAGCGGAACAAGCAATCCATTAAAAGAGTCAAGTAGAGAATAAATCTACTATCTTTTATGATTTAAAAGGTTTTTCATCACTTTTATCGTTGGGACTCAGCTTAATAAATAATCCACATCATCGAATCACCCCTGCACTACGGCCAAGGATATTCTTTAGTATCTCGACCACGAATTATCCATGCACAACGGCTTAAGATAATCATGTTTTCATCAACGGTCTTGATCATGCCATAAAACAATTCATCTTTGCACTACGGCCAAAGAGAATCCATAGCCATAATCATACCAAAAACTGTCCATCAATGTACTACGGGCCAATGAGAAAATTTTCCACATCATTTGTAACATTACAGTTATGATTATACTGAATAATCCCTGATCATAATCATACCAAGTCCATCTATGCACTACAGGCCACATATGACTTTCAACATAATATAAACATGAGGATGATGACAATTATATAAGAATTCAATAAAACAAGTTCAAGAATTAATTTATTCAGGAACTAATAACGTCCAAATTGTTAACATGATACTTCTTTGTAGAGTAAAATTAAAGAATGCTCAGAAGAATATTTCCATGAAAAGATACTGGATGAAGTGCAAATATCAAGGATATTCCACTAATTTCATGGAGTATAGAAGTCAAAACTTTAACCAACTGAGTATAATAAAGATTGGAATAACAAAAGAAATCACCATGCATGCGGTACTTCGCATAGACAGGTTATTCCAATAGAATAAAAATAATGGAACCATGTCAGTCGAAATTCGCACCGACAGGATGTTCCAACAGAATAATAAATAATGGAATAACAACAGAAATCACCATGCATGCGGTACTTCACATAGACAGGTTATTCCAACATAATAATAAAGAATGGAATAATAGAAGAATTTCACCATGTATGCGGTACTTCGCATAAATAGGTTATTCCAACATAATAATAAAGAATGGAATAATAGAAGAATTTCACCATGTATGCGGTACTTCGCATAGACAGGTTATTCCAATATAATAATAAAGATTTAAATAACAGAAGTTCTCTTCATGAATACAAAAGAATAATACCCCTTACAGGTACAACAAATAATATCCCTTACCTTAGAAAGAAGAGAACTGGATATAGAAGTAGTGAAGTAGCATAAAACTTTTCTTCTTTCTCTCTATAGTTTCTCTCTCTAGAGTTTCAGTGAATTCATAAGAAATAATGAATGAATGAGCTTCTATTTATAGAAGAATGGACTGCATAGTAACTAATTTATAAACGGTCCAGATTGATTTACTTTAATCTGACGGTCCATATTTAAAGCAAAATCTTTTAAATAAAATATAATATATTCTATTTATAATCTAATAAATCGAATAACTTTATAAAAGATTTTACTATACAAACACTAAGCAAACACTATGTAGGCACTATGCAAATACTATGCATAATAAAATATAATATATTCTAATTATTGTCAAATAAAATAGATAACTTTATAAAAGTATTATGTTTTATATAAAAAGATTTTACTATGCAAAACACTATGCAGGCACTATGCAAGCACTATGTAACACTATGCATAATAAAATATAATATATTCTATTTATAGAATAACTTTATAAAAGTATTCTGTTTTATTACATTAATAATACCAATAAAACAAAACTAAGTGACTTATCACGTAAACATCAATAATCAATTCCGCGTGCTACTATGCAACCACGCGTATTACTGTACTTTTACTACCAAGTAGTTCAACAGTATTAACGGTAAAACTTCCGCCGTTATTTTCATAATTTTTTTTTTGTCATTTTCTCAATCTGACAATAATTTCGTTGTGTGGTCCACCAATGATTGTGCTGCTGCACAAATATTCCCTAATAAAACAAGTATTCCCCGACCAATCGAATATAATATGACAACTTGCATACTTTTCAAAATTTATAAATACTACCCACAACTATAACATTATATCAAATCCACACCATCATATTCAAAAAAATATTTCGAGAAAATAAAATCTTTATTCATAAAATTTGGGGTCTCACAATCTCCCCTCCTTATGAAATTTCGCCCTCGAAATTTATGTACGTACCTGGTATGTCGAAGAGGTGAAGATACATTGATTCATTTCAGATTCTAATTCTTGAGGTACAACCTTTGAGTGTTGAATACGATCCTTCTTATCTAAGATTTTAACACGTATCTCCTCATACGTTAAATCTTCTGCTATATCGTTTAGTTCTAATTTAATAATGTGGTTCAGGTCGTCCACATATTTACGTAACATCGATACGTTAAAAACGTTATGAACACGTGACATACTTGGCGGTAAAACGAATCTATAAGCCATAGTTCTTACTCGATCGAGACTTTTAAATGGGCCAATTAAATCGAGGGTTTAGATTTCCTCTCTTCGTCGATTCTTGCTTCTAGAATAACGCCCTCTTGAACTTTCTTCTTCACATTTATCAGCTTCGGGTGTGTAACTTGAGCGGCTTTAACTTTATCGATTAAAGTCGATTCTACTCGTATATTCGTTATCTTCACTTGGGTTCCTAGAGTCTTTAACTCTATCTTCATCATTTGTAAGTCGTACGAAATGGGCCTTTGTGTTAATAACATCGCACTCGTAAACGCATACGATCTTCTACTCAACGCGTCAGCTACCACGTTTGCTTTCCCACGATGGTATTAAATGGTACCATCGTAATCTTCAACAGCTCGAGCCAACGTCTTTGGCGCATGTTATGTTCATTTTAGTTGAAGAAATATTTGAGGGTTTAAGAAATGGGTTTTCTACTGGGGTCAATACAAAATTCAATTTCAGGCTCTAGGGGTAGGCTAAGAAGTCTTCAAGAATACGTTAGGAAATTTATTAACAATAGAAATATCCTTCAAAACTGTGACTCTCATCCAAGACTTGGATAACACGTCACATTGATACCTATCAACTTGCCATCGTCATTCACGACATCGCCTACAGAAAGTCTAGTTTCGGTGCATTCCACACAAGAAAGTCAACAACGAAAGGACCGGGGCTCTTTACTTATGGCTTGATATGACAATGATTGACTTTAGTGGTTTGGTGCTTGAATTCGCATAACAGGTTGGTTAAGAATATGAAAGCTAACAACCTTACGAAAAACATGATGAGTAGTTAACCAATCTATTCCTAAAATCACATCAAAGGAAAGTTTTTTTCAAAGAGATAAGATCGATAGGTAACGTGAAAGTGTCGATTTGAATCAACAAGATTTATAAATAGTGGAGGTAACGAAGGTTTCTACTAACGAAGTTTCAACCAATAAGTCAAAGTCTAATTTCTCCGAAGTCAAATTTAAACGTTGAGCGCAAGCAAGAGAGATAAAAGAATAGGTAGAACCGGTATCGAATAAGGCATAGACTTCACAAGAATTTATAATTAGCTAACCCGTGCTAACTTCGTTCGGGTCACTCGCTTTTTGAAAAGTCACAAAAAACGCTCTTCCTGAAACCACCGACTTTGTTTTGTCCGTATCCGCTTTTGGTGCCACCGTCCCAGCTGGACTTGATTTTGATGCACGACAAAATCGAGCTAGGTGACCTTCTCTTCTTGAAATTTCCACTTCTATTATCTTGGCCATGATTACCACTGAAGTGGTTACCATTCTTGGCATGATAATTTCCCCCATGATGGTTATCATTGTTCCGATGGTCGTTACCACCTAGTATGATTTATTATTATCGTGTTGTTGGTCGTTACCTTTTTTTGGTTGAAATGACTCAACGGTCTCATGTGCTTCATTGCTTATCTCAGTATTTTCAGATGTCATTTTCAAACACTGTCACAAAACAAGGGTTAATTAACATATCATATATTATCCCTATACTCTGACATACCAATTAAATACTAAATAAGCTTAGGTAGGTCATACTAGCGAAGGAATTCCCCGTCTTTCCCCTCCTAGTTCTTGTCTCACATCTCAGCCAGGGATCATATCCCTAAGCTTTGATACCAACTGTGACGCCCCCAAAATTAGGTATACATCACCCATCTTGTGTCACCAGATACATGGTATAGAATTCAAATACAACTTAATAATACAACTGTCGTGTACAATACGACAAAACATAAACTGTGAGTTTGAATACAAATATTGTCTACTAGAGAGTATACAAACTCGAAAGGAGTCTTCATTATAATTATTATCACACTATTTCACAGAATAGTGAGGACTACTAATGCACCATCTAGGACCATCACTCTGTTCCCCGACTAGTCCCAGCTACCGTTTTCATTTCCTGAAGAGAACGTTGAAAGAAAGGTGAGCTCAACTAGCCCAATAAAAATATTATGACTAAGATAATGAAGAATAAATTATCATTAGCCTTAAATAGTGTTAAACTGATACAATATAACAAACATCAAGTTTAACTGCAGCGGAATAGGCAATCCATTAAAAGAGTTAAGTAGAGAATAAATCTACTATCTTTTATTATTTAAAAGGTTTTTCATCACTTTTATCGCTGGGACTCAACTTAATAAATAATCCACATCATCGAATCACCCCACACTCTACGGCCGAGGATATTCTTTAGTATCCGCGACCACGAATTATCCATGCACTACTGACTTAAAGATAATCATGTTTTCATCAATCTGTCTGATCATGCCATAAAACAATTCATCTTTGAACTACGGCCAAAGAGAATCCATAGCCATAATCATTCCAAAAATTGTCCATTAATGTACTACGGGCCAATGAGGACTTTTTCCACATCATTTGTAACATTACGGTTATGATTATACCGAATAATCCTTGGTCATAATCATACCAAGTCCATCTATGCACTACAGGCCACATATGACTTTCAACATAATATAAACATGAGGATGATGACAATGATATAAGAATTCAATAAAACAAGTTCAAGAATTAATTTATTCAGGACCTAATAACATCCAAATTGTCAACATAATACTTCTTTGTAGAGTAAAATTCAAGAATGCTCAGAAGAATATTTTCATGAAAAGATACTGGATGAAGCGCAAATATCAAGGATATTCCACTAATTTCATGGAGTATAGAAGTCAAAACTTTAACCAACTGAGTATAATAAAGAATGGAATAACAAAAGAAATCACCATGCATGCGGTACTTAGCATGAGGCGAGTTATTCAATAAAATAATAATAATAAAGCAACGGTCGTGTGAAATTATTATGCATGTGGGATGTTCCAACGAAATAATAAATAATGGAATAACAACGAAATCACCATGCATACGATGCTTAGCATGTAGACATGTTATTCCAACATAATAATAAAGAATGGAATAATAGAAGAATTTCACCATGTATGCGGTACTTCGCATAAACAGGTTATTGCAACAATATAATAAAGAATGGAATAATAGAAGAATTTCACCATGTATGCGGTACTTCGCATAGACAGGTTATTCCACTATAATAATAAAGATTTAAATAACAAAGTTCTCTTCATGAATACAAAAGAATAATACCCCTTACAGGTACAACAAATAATATCCCTAACCTTAGAAAGAAGAGTACTGGATATAGAAGTAGTGAAGTAGCATAACACTTTTCTTCTTTCTCTTTATAGTTTCTCTCTCTAGTGTTTCAGTGAATTCATAAGAAATAATGAATGAATGAGCTTCTATTTATAGAAGAATGGACTGCATAGTAACTAATTCATAAACGGTCCAGATTGATTTACTTTAATCTGACGGTCCATATTTAAAGCAAAATCTTTTAAATAAAATATAATATATTCTATTTATAATCTAATAAATCGAATAACTTTATAAAAGATTTTACTATGCAAACACTATGCAAACACTATGCAGGCACTATGCAAATACTATGCATAATAAAATATAATATATTCTAATTATTGTCTAATAAAATAGATAACTTTATAAAAGTATTACATTTTATATAAAAAAAGATTTTACTATGCAAAAACACTATGCGGGCACTATGCAAGCACTATGTAACACTATATCATAATAAAATATAATATATTCTATTTATAGAATAACTTTATAAAAGTATTACTTTTATTATATTAATAATACCAATAAAACAAAAGCGAGTGACTTATCACGTAAACATCAATAATCATTCTTATGCTACTTATGCAACCACACCAGACATTCTTTGTACTTTTACTACCAGTAGTAGTTCAACATTATTAACGGTAAAACTTCCGCCGTTATTTTCATAAATTTTTTTGTCATTTTTCTCGATCGACAATAATTCCGTTGTAGGGTCCACCAATGATTGTCTTGCATTGCGAATATTCCCTAATAAAACAAGTATTTCCCGACCAATCGAATATAATATGACAACTTGCATACTTTTCAAAATTTATAAATACTACCCACAACTATAACATTATATCAAATCCACACCATCATATTCAAAAAAATATTTCGAGAAAATAAAATCTTTATTCATAAAATCCGGGGTCTCACAATCTCCCCTCCTTATGAAATTTAGCCCTCGAAATTTATGTACGTACCTGGTATGTCGAAGAGGTGAAGATACATTGACTTCATTTCAGATTCTAATTCTTGAGGTACAACCTTTGAGTGTTGAATACGATCCTTCTTATCTAAGATTTTAACACGTATCTCCTCATACGTTAAATCTTCTGCTATATCGTTTAGTTCTAATTTAATAATGTGGTTCGTGTTAGTCCACATATTTACGTAACATCGATACGTTAAAAATGTTATGAACACGCGACATACTTGACGGTAAAACAAGTCTATAAGCCATAGTTCTTACTCGATCGAGACTTTTAAATGGGCCAATTAAATCGAGGCTTGAGATTTCCTCTCTTCGTCGATTCTTGCTTCTAGAATAACGCCTCTTGAACTTTCTTCTTCACATTTCATCACCCGTGTGTAACTTGAGCGGCTTTAACTTTATCGATTAAAGTCGATTCTACTCAGTATATTCGTTATCTTCACTTGGGTTCTAGAGTCTTTAACTCTATCTTCATCATTTGTAAGTCGTACGAAATGGGCCTTTGTGTTAATAACATCGCACTCGTAAACGCATACGATCTTCTACTCAACGCGTCAGCTACCACGTTTGCTTTCCCACGATGGTATTAAATGGTACCATCGTAATCTTCAACAGCTCGAGCCAACGTCTTTGGCGCATGTTATGTTCATTTTAGTTGAAGAAATATTTGAGGGTTTAAGAAATGGGTTTTGTACTGGGGTCAATACAAAATTCAATTTAAGGCTCTAGGGGTAGGCTAAGAAGTCTTCAAGAATACGTCAGGAAATTTATTAATAATAGAAATATCATTCAAAACTGTGACTCTCATCCAAGACTTGGATAACACGTCACATTGATACCTATCAACTTGCCATCGTCATTCACGACATCGCCTACAGAAAGTCTAGCTTCGGTGCATTCCACACAAGAAAGTCAACAAAGAAAGGACCGGGACTCTTTACTTATGGTTTGATATGACAATGATTGACTTTAGTGGTTTGGTTGCTTGAATTCGCATAACAAGTTGGTTAAGAATATGAAAGCTAACAACCTTACAAAAAGCATGATGAGTAGTTAACCAATCTATTCCTAAAATCACATCAAAGGAAAGTTTTTTTCAAATAGATAAGATCGACAGGTAACGTGAAAGTGTCGATTTGAATCAACAAGATTTATAAATAATGGAGGTAACGAAGGTTTCTACTAACGAAGTTTCAACCAATAAGTCAAAGTCTAATTTCTCCGAAGTCAAATTTAAACGTTGAGTGCAAGCAAGAGGGATAAAAGAATAGGTAGAACCGGTATCGAATAAGGCATAGACTTCACAAGAATTTATAATTACATA
This sequence comes from Panax quinquefolius, assembly GCA_020205615.1. Classification (NCBI taxonomy): domain Eukaryota; kingdom Viridiplantae; phylum Streptophyta; class Magnoliopsida; order Apiales; family Araliaceae; genus Panax; species Panax quinquefolius. The sequence continues at coordinate 96,119,489 of CM035160.1, read as the reverse complement.
ACCCGTGCTAACTTCGTTCGGGTCACTCGCTTTTTGAAAAGTCACAAAAAATGCTCTTCCTGAAACCACCGACTTTGTTTTGTCCGTATCTGCTTTTGGTGCCACCGTCCCAGCTGGACTTGATTTTGATGCACGACAAAATCGAGCTAGGTGACCTTCTCTTCTTGAAATTTCCACTTCTATTATCTTGGCCATGATTACCACTGAAGTGGTTACCATTCTTGGCATGATAATTTCCCCCACGATGGTTATCATTGTTCCGATGGTCGTTACCACCGGTATGATTTATTATTGTGTTGTTAGTCGTTACCTTTTGGTTGAGCTGACTCAACGGTCTCATGTGCTTCATTTCTTATCTCAGTATTTTCAGATGTCATTTTCAAACACTGTCACAAAACAAGGGTTAATTAACATATCACATATTATCCCTATACTCTGACGTACCAATTAAATACTAAATAAACTTAGGTAGGTCATACTAGCGAAAGAATTCCCCGTCTTTCCCCTCCTAGTTCTTGTCTCACATCTCAGCCAGGGATCATATCCCTAAGCTTTGATACCAACTGTGACGCCCCCAAAATTAGGTATACATCACCCATCTTGAGTCACCAGATACATGGTATAGAATTCAAATACAACTTAATAATACAACTGTCGTGTACAATACGACAAAACATAAATTGTGAGTTTGAATACAAATATTGTCTACTAGAGAGTATACAAACTCAAAAGGAGTCCTCATTACAATTATTATCACACTATTTCACAGTGAGGACTACTAATGCACCATCTAGGACCATCACTCTGTTCCTCGACTAGTCCCAGCTACGTTCTCATTTCCTGAAGAGAACAATGAAAGAAAGGTGAGCTCAACTAGCCCAGTAAGAAATATTATGACTAAGATAATGAAGAATAAATTATCATTAGCCTTAAATAGTGTTAAACTGATCAATATAACAAACATCAAGTTTAACTACAGCGGAATAAGTAATCCATTAAAAGAGTCAAGTAGAGAATAAATCTACTATCTTTTATTATTTAAAAGGTTTTTCATCACTTTTATCGCTGGGACTCAACTTAATAAATAATCCACATCATCGAATCACCCCTGCACTACGGCCAAGGATATTCTTTAGTATCACGACCACGAATTATCCATGCACTACGGCTTAAGATAATCATGTTTTCATCAACGGTCTTGATCATGCCATAAAACAATTCATCTTTGAACTACGACCAAAGAGAATGCATAGCCATAATCATACCAAAAACTGTCCATTAATGTACTACGGGCCAATGAGGACTTTTTCCACATCATTTGTAACATTATGGTTATGATTATACCGAATAATCCTTGGTCATAATCATACCAAGTCCATCTATTCATTACAACCACATATGACTTTCAACATAATATAAACATGAGGATGATGACAATGATATAAGAATTCAATAAAACAAGTTCAAGAATTAATTTATTCAGGACCTAATAACATCCAAATTGTAAACATGATACTTCTTTGTAGAGTAAAATTCAAGAATGCTCAGAAGAATATTTTCATGAAAAGATACTGGATGAAGCGCAAATATCAAGGATATTCCACTAATTTCATGGAGTATAGAAGTCAAAACTTTAACCAACTGAGTATAATAAAGAATGGAATAACAAAAGAAATCACCATGCATGCCAGTACTTATAGCATGAGCGGGTTATTCCAATAGAATAATAATAATAACGGAACGAATCGGTGAAATTACATGAAGCGACAGGATGTTCCAACAGAATAATAAATAATGGAATAACAACAGAAATCACCATGCATGCAGTACTTCGCATAGACAGGTTATTCCAACATAATAATAAAGAATGGAATAATAGAATAATTTCACCATGTATGCGGTACTTCGCATAAACAGGTTATTCCAACATAATAATAAAGAATGGAATAATAGAAGAATTTCACCATGTATGTGGTACTTCGCATAGATAGGTTATTCCAATATAATAATAAAGATTGGAATAACAGAAGTTCTCTTCATGAATACAAAAAAATAATACCCCTTACAGGTACAACAAATAATATCCCTTACCTTAGAAAGAAAATCTCTTGGATATGTAAGAATGAACTACATAGTAACTAATTCATAAATAATGGTCAGATTGATTTACTTTAATAACTGACGGTCCATATTTAAAGCAAAATCTTTTAAATAAAATATAATATATTCTATTTATAATCTAATAAAATGAATAACTTTATAAAAGATTTTACTATGCAAACACTATGCATACATCTATATACATAATAAAATATAATATATTCTAATTATTGTCTAATAAAATAGATAACTTTATAAAAGTATTCATTTTTTATATAAAAAGATTTTACTATGCAAAATACTATGCAAGCACTATACAACACTATGCATAATAAAATATAATATATTCTATTTATAGAATAACTTTATAAAAGTATTACATTTTATTACATTAATAATACCAATAAAATAAAATCGAAGTGACTTATCACGTAAACATCAATAATCAATACCAAAAGTGCTACTATATGCAACCATCGCCAGACATTCTTTATACTTTACTACCGAGGTAGTTCAACAATGATAATGCAGTAAAACTTCCGCCGTTATTTTCATAAAATATTTGTCATTTTCTCAATCTGACAATAATTCCGTTGTGGGGTCCACCAATGATTGTGCCATTGCACGAATATTCCCTGATAAAACAAATATTCCCCGACCAATCGAATATAATATGACAACTTGCATACTTTGCAAAATTTATAAATACTACCCATAACTATAACATTATATCAAATCCACACCATCATATTCAAAAAAATATTTCGAGAAAATAAAATCTTTATTCATAAAATCTGGGGACTCACACACATCAGCCCTGCACTATGGCCAAAGATATTCATTAGTATCACGACCACAAATTATCCATGCACTACGGGACAAGGATATTCGTGTGTTCATCAATGGTCATGATCATGCCAATAACTCTGCTCATCAATGCACTACTGCAGCAATGAGGACTTTTTCCACATCATTTGTAATATTACTACCATGATTATTACACCGAATAATCCTCGGTCATAATTATACCAAGTCCATCATACACACACAAGTTACGATGACTTTCAACATAATATAAACATGAGGATGATGACAATGATATAAGAATTCAATAAAACAAGTTCAAGAATTAATTTATCCAGGAACTAATAACGTCCAAATTGTCAACATGTTACTTCTTTGTAGAGTAACACTCAAGAATGCTTAGAAGAATATTTCCATGAAAAGATACTGGATGAAGTGCAAATATCAAGGATATTCCACTAATTTCATGGAGTATAGAAGTCAAAACTTTAACCAACTGAGTATAATAAAGAATGGAATAACAAAAGAAATCACCAGGCATGCGATAGACCGCACATACAGGTTATTCCAACAGAATAATAAATAACGAAACCAGGTCATGCGTAAACGCACAGACAGGATGTTCCAACAGAATGATATATAATAGAACCAGGTCATGCGTAAAGCATAAACATGATGTTCCAATAGAATAATAGAGAACGGAACCAGGTCATGCGTAAAGCACAGACAGGATGTTCCAACAGAATGATAAAGAACGGAATAATAACAGAAATCACCATGCATGTGGTACTTCGCATAGACAGGTTATTCCAACATAATGATAAAGAATGGAATAACAGAAGAATTTCACCAAGTATAGGGTAGCCCGCATATATAGGTTATTCCAACAGAATAATAAAGAATGGAATAACAGAAGTTCTCTTCATGAATACAAAAGAAATAATACCCCATACCTTAGAAAGAAGAGTACTGGATATAGAAGTAGTGAAGTAGCAGAACACTTTTCTTCTTTCTTTATATAGTTTCTCTCTCTAGAGTTTCAGTGAATTCGTAAGAAATAATGAAGGAATGAGCTTCTATTTATAGAAGAATGGGTACATATAAGTAACTAATTCATGAACGATCCAGATTGATTTACTTTAAACGGACGGTCCAGATTTAAAACAAAATCTTTTAAATAAAATATAATATATTCTATTTATAATCTAATAAAACGAATAACTTTATAAAAGCATTCTGTTTTATATAAAAAGATTTTACTATGCAAAAAACTATGCAGACACTATACAACACTATTCATAATAAAATATAATATATTCTAATTATAACAAATAACTTTATAAAAGTATTCTATTTTGTATAAAAAGATTTTACTATGCAAAACTCTATGCAACAATTACTGTAGCAATAATTGAACAATACTGAGTGTCTTCTCACGTAAGCATCAATAATCAATACCGTGTGCTACTATGCAACCATGCGTATTACTGTACTTTTAACACCGGGTGTTTCAACAATTAACGGTAAAACTTCCGCCGTTATTTTCATAAAGTGTTTTTGTCGTTTTCTCAATCCGACAATAATTCTGTTGTGGGGTCCACCAACGATTCTGCTGTTCTACGAATATTCCCTGTTAAAACGAATGATCCCCGACCAATCGAATATTATATAACAACTTGCATACTTTGCAAAATTTATAAATATTACCCACAACTATAACATTATATCAAATTTACTCCATAATATTCAAATATGATATTTATAGAAAATTCATCTTTATTTATAAAAGTTGGGGTCTTACAACCTCCCCTTCTTATGAAATTTTGCCATCAAAATTAGGGTACGTACCTGGTATGTCGAAGAGGTAAGGATACCTTGATTTCATTTCAGATTCTAACTCCCAAGTCATTTCCTCAACATCGTAGTTTCTCCATAAAACTTTGACTTGAGGTATAACCTTGGAGCGTAGAATATGTTCCTTCTTATCCAAGATTTGAACAGGAACCTCTTCATACGTCAAATCTTCCGCTATTTCGTCCGGTTCTAACTCAATAATGTGGTTTGGGTCTTCCAAATATTTACGTAACATGGATATGTGAAAAACGTTATGAACACGAAACATATTTGGCGGTAAAGCGAGTCTATAGGCCACACTTCCTACTCGATCGAGGATTAAAAATGGGCCAATGAATCGAGGATTGAGCTTTCATCTCTTTCCAAATCTCGTAACTCCTTTCCATGGAGCAACACGTAACAACATATGATCTCCTATATTGAATTCCACGTCCTTTCGATGAAGATCATCATAACTCTTTTGTCGATCTTGTGAGGTTTTTATACGTTGTCAGATCGTTTGAATCTTTTCTGTAGTCATACTTACCAACTCCGGTCCCAATAACGTTGCTTCACCCACCTCATCTCAGCATACTGGAGAATGACACTTTCTTCCATACAACGCCTCAAATGGAGCCATGCCAATACTTACTTGATAACTATTGTTGTAGGAAAACTCCACTAATGGTAAGAACTTGTCCCAACTTCCCTTGAAGTCAAGGACACAGAGTCTTAATAGATCTTCAAGAGTTTGAATCGTCCTCTCTGACTGCCCGTCCGTCTAAGGATGATATGCCGTGCTAAATCGTAAATCCGTGCCCATAGCTTTTTGCAAACTAACCAAAAATCTTGAAGTGAATCTTGGGTCTTGTTCAGAAACTATGGATACTGACATACCATGCAATCTTACAACCTCGTTTATGTATATACGAGTAAGACGTTCAAGTGTATAAGTTTCTCGTATCAGTAAGAAATGAGCAGACTTGGTCAATCTATCAACAATGACCCAAATCGCATTTATGCCTTGAGAAACCTTGGGAAGACCGGTAATGAAATCCATAGTAATGTGCTCCCCCTTCCATTCTGGAATTTCAAATGGTTGCAACAGACCTTTTGGTACTTGATGCTCCGCCTTGACTCATTGACACGTTAGACACCTTGAGATAAACATCGCTATCTCTCTCTTCATATTGCCCCCACCAAAATGTATGTCGAAGATCATGATACATTTTGGTACTCCTAGGATGGATTGCAAACGGTGTGTTGTGCACCTCCATCATGATTTTATACTTTAAATCAGGGTCGTTAGGAACACAAAGTCTGGAGTTGATTTGAAGTATTCCTTCTTCATCAATTCTTGCTTCCGGCATAACACCTTCTTGCACTTTCTTCCTCATACGCATCAGCTCTATGTCTGTAGCTTGAGCAGCTTTAACTTTATCTATTAAAGTCGGTTCTACTCATATATTCACCATCATCACATGGGTCCCTGGAGTCTTTAACTCTATCTCTATCCTTTGCAAGTCACATAAAATGGGCCTTTACGTTGACAATATCGCACTCGTACCCGCATATGATCTTCCACTTAATGCGTCAGCTACCACGTTCGCTTTTCCAGGATGGTATTGGATGGTATGATCATAATCTTTCAACAGTTCAAGCCAACGTCGTTGTCGCATGTTGAGTTCATTTTGAGTAAAGAAATATTTGAGGCTTTTATGATCCGTAAAGATATCCACTTTCTCCCCATACAAGTAATGCCTCTAAATTTTAAGTGCAAAAACAACAGCTGCCAACTCTAGATCATGAGTAGGATAATTCCTCTCATATTCTTTGAGTTATCTTGAGGCATAGGCTATGACTTTCCCATGTTGCATGAGAACACATCCTAACCCTTTGCCCGAAGCATCACTGTAGATGACAAATCCCTCCGAGCCAGATGATATTGTCAGAACATATGCTGAAATGAGTCTCCTCTTGAGTTCTTGAAAACTCTTCTCACATTCCTTGCTCCAACCGAATTTTGAATCTTTCCGAGTCAGCTGAGTTAATGGAGTAGCGATTTGAGAAAATCCTTTCACGAATCTCCGATAATAACCAAATGTAGCGAGAAAGCTATGTACTTCAGGTTTGATTTGGGTTGCTCCCACTTTGAATAGCTTTAATCTTTGCTTGGTCAACGATATATTCCATGACTTGATACTACGCGCCCAAGGAATGCTACTTCCTCAAGCCAGAACTCGCATTTCTTCAACTTGGCATAAAGCTTGTATTCACGAAGCTTTTGAAGTATCAGACTCAAGTGTTGCTCATGATCTTCACGACTTTTGGAATAAATAAGGATGTCATCAATAAAGACGACCACAAAGTGATCCAAATATTCCTTGAATACTCGGTTCATCATATCCATGAAGGCAGCAGGAGCCTTAGTCAATCCAAAGGACATGACTAGGAATTCATAATGCACGTACCGAGTTCTGAAAGCTGTCTTTGGAATGTCATTGGTTCTAATCTTTAATTGGTGATATCTGGAATGAAGATCAATCTTTGAAAAGAATTTGGCTCCTTGCAACTGGTCAAACAGGTCATCAATACGTGGCAATGGGTACCTCTTTTTTGATGGTGACATGATTCAACTCCCGATAATCAATATAAAGTCGCATACTCCCATCTTTCTTCTTCACAAATAGAACAGGAGCACCCCAAGGAGAAGTACTAGGACGAATAAAGCCAATGTCTAACAATTCCTGTAGTTGGTTTTTAACTCCTGAAGTTCAATAGGAGCCATTCGATATGGGGCTTTGGAAATGGGTTTTGTACCGGGTTCAAGGTCGATAAAAAATTCAATTTCACACTGGGGGGTAGCCGGGGAAGTTCTTGAGGAATACGTCAGGAAATTTATTAACAATATAAATATCATTCAAAACTGACGTATTTTTGTTTAGATCCGTGACATGAGCTAAGAAAGCTTAACATCCATTTTTTAATAATCGAATAACTTTATGGCTTGAGATGACAGTGATTGATTTTAATGGTTTGGTTGCTTGAATTTGCATAATAGGTTGGTTAGGAATATGAAAGCTAACAACCTTACGAAAATAATTAATTTTTGCATGATGAGTAGTTAACCAATCAATCCCTAGAATCACATCAAATGCAAGTATTTTTAATGAAATAAGATCGACAGGTAATGTGAAGGTACCGATTTGAACCAAACAAGACTTATAAACAGTGGATGTAATGAAGGTTTCTCCCAATGGAGTTTCCACAGATAAGTCAAAGTCTAATTTCTCCGGAGTCAAATTTAATCGTTGAGCTCAAGTAGGAGAAATAAAAGAATGGGTAGAACCGGTATCAAATAAGGTATAGACTTCGCTAGATTTTATGATAAGCTTACCCGTGATGACGTCGTTCGGGTTCCTTGCTTTCTGGGAGGTAACTACAAACGCTCTCCTTTGCACTACCGGCTTTGACTTTTTTGGGACGGCCTTTGGTGCCTCCATCCTAGCTGAACTTGTCTTCGGTGAATGACAAAATGGGGCTAGGTGACCTTCTCTTCCATAATTATAACATGCTTTGGACGTCATCGCGCAGTTTTGACTGATGTGTCCCTCCCTTCCGCATTTGAAGCATATGATAGGTGGTCGTTCTCCTTCCTTAACAACGGGTGCTGGTGCTGACATCTTTCCATCATTGTTGAATATCCTCTTCTTGAAATGTCCATTCTTATTGTTTTGGTCTTGATTACCACCGAAGTAGTTACCATTTCTGGCCTATTAATTCCCTCCACGCTTGTTGTCACTGCTTCGATGACTGCTCTCACTGGTATTATCATTTTGTCTGCTGCTTTCTCTTAGTTGCATTGACTCGTTATCGCGCTCTAATAACTAAGCCCTATTTACAACATCTGAATACAAACACAGTTTATGAGAAATTAGATATTGACGTATCTCGGGTTTCAAACCTCTTAGAAACATCCGCGTCATTCTCTCTTCATTGTCAACCAAGTGAGATGCAAACCGGGACAACTCGGCAAACTTAGCTTCGTACTACGACATGGTCATATTGTTCTGCTCTAACTTGATGAACTCTACCTCTTTCATGTGACGAATACTTTCGGGAAAGTACTTGTCGTTGAATAGTTCTTGGAACTTCTCCTAAGACATCTTCAGTGCGGCAGCTTGAGTACGCTTTACTGATTCCCACCAGTAATCTGCCTCTCCTCGCAACATAAAGGTGGCAAAGGGAACCTTTTGCTCCTCGGAGCATCCCAAGACATCAAATATCTTGGTGATCTACTTTATCCACGTCTCCGCCTTAAGTGGTTTTGGTTCTCCAATAAACTCCGGTGGTCTTAGCTCCTTGAACTGTTTAGCGGTGACCGTCTGAGAGTTGCCAGTGTTTCCACCTGCATTTTGGACATGAGTCTCTTTTGCCTGATGTTGTACGAATTGCAGAAAGCTCCTACACATTCCGTCGTTCGCCATTTGGTCGATGTTATTGTTCACCAGAGGATTATTGCCTTCCTGATGCACATTATCCTGGGTGTTGATTTGTGGTGACTCAATGGTCTCCTGTGCTCCATTGATATTCTCAACATTCTCGGATGTCATTTTCGAGATCGCCACAAAACAAGGGTTAATTGACATGTAACATATTATCATTATACTCCTACGACCAGCCAATTAAATATCAAATAAACTTAGGTAGGTCATACTAGCGAAGGAATTCCCCGTCTCTCCTTCCTAGTTCTAGTCTCACATCTTAGCCGTGGATCATATCCTAAGCTTTGATATTAACCGTGGCGCCCCAAAATAGGTATACATCACCCATCTTGAGTCGCCAAATACATGGTACACAATACAAATAAAAACTTAATTATACAACATGAGTATGTGAGTTTTAATACAAATATTATCTTCTAGACAATATACAAACTCAATGGGATCCTCATTACATTTATTATCACACTATTTCATAGAATAGTGAGGACTACTAATGTAATCATCTGGACCGTCACTCCGTTCCCCGACTAGTCCCTGCTACGTTCTCATTTCCTAAAGAGAACAATGAAAGTAAAAGGGGTGAGCTCAACTAGCCCAGTAAGAAATATTATGACTAAGATAATACAGAATAAATTATCATTAGCCTTTAACAGTGTTGAACTGATAAAATATAACAAATATCAAGTTTAACTGCAGCGGAACAAGCAATCCATTAGAAGAGTCAAGTATAGAATAAAATCTACTATCTTCTATGATTTAAAAGGTTTTTCATTTACTTTTATCGCTGAGACTCAGCTTAATAAATAATCCACATCATCCCCACTTTACTGACCAAGGATATTCATTAGTATCACGACCACAAATTATCCATGCACTACGGGCCAAGGATATTCGTGTATTCATCAATGGTCATGATCATGACAACAACTGTCCATTAATGCACTACGGGCTAATGAGGACTTTTTTCACATCATTTGTAATATTACGGTTATGATTACACCGAATAATCCCTGGTCATAATCATACCAAGTCCATCTATACATTACAGGCCACAGATGACTTATAACATAATATAAACATGAGGATGATGACAATGATATAAGAATTCAATAAAACAATTTCAAGAATTAATTTATCCAGGAACTAATAACGTCCAAATTATAAACATGATACTTCTTTGTAGAGTAACACTCAAGAATGCTCGTAAGAATATTTCCATGAAAGAGATATCGATATTCCTCTAATTTCAAATATAGAAGTCAAATTCATGGAGAATAACAAAAGAAATCACTCTAATTATTCAGCGGAGTATAAAAGTCAAAACGAAAAGTTCAACCACATGATAAAATGGAACCGAAAACCGCAGACGGTTATTCCAAGAATAATAAATAGAAATGCGTAAAGCCAGAAAACACGAATGCGATAATAATGGAAATCACCATGCATGTACTTGGCAGCATGTGAGTTATTCCAACATAATGATAAAGAATGGAATAATAACCAGTTCACCAAGTATAAAGTTACATTTCATGCAAAAATGATAAATAATGGAACCAGTCACAGAAAGCATAACATAATGATAAAGTTATCTAGAAGGGGGGGGTATCTGTGATTGAATAGATATTTGAAAATCTTTTCGTTTTAACTTGTTCTTAGATAATGATTAAAACTTTGCGAATTAGTATTTGTTTTAATCTTCTTTACCAACAATGGAGTTATGAAGCGAGTAAAGCGGTTATAGCGAGATATAGCGATTATAATTGATTATAGCATGAATGTAAATGACACGATTGTTTTAAGTGGTTTAGAGCACTCAAAGCTCTAGTCCACTCTTACTACTCAACGAGTAGGATATCCACTAAGGATGTCTTTTACAATCTTACGAATCACACAGATTCCTTCTGCTAGACGGCCGATGCTAGGAACTTCTCTAGTTCACTCTTGAACTCTTCAAGTCCAAAGAGACTTGGCTTTCTTACTTCCACTCTGAACTCTTCAAGTCTAGCAGACTTGGTATACTTCTTTAGTTGATTGATAGTTGTTGAGTTCTTGATGGTTGCTACTCAGTTTCTGTGTAAGCACTGGTTCGTTAAGAACTGAGTAGCTAAGCAAGTTTTGCAATATCTTAGATCGTAGAGTTGAGCATGAGAGAGATGTTCATGTTGTTTGATTAATGCTTGCTTATTTTTCTCTTATCTGTCTGATCTGTATATATATGATGTTGAAAACTATCCGTTGGATCCATCCGTTGTGACATTAAATGCATCTGAACTTTCTATACTGTGATGGAGACATTTCTGCACATCTTACGAATTACGCATTACGGCCCAATCGACTTGACCTGGGTTGCTTTCTCTCTACCACTGAAAAGGTGTTTTGTCCCTCTTACCCATAGTACTATCCTTAGCTTCTTCAATACGCTTCTTTGTTGCATACTAAGGATATTTCATACAATCTGGGACTGATGAGCACTGCGGCATCTAGGATTCATTCCTTACTTGTTGAAAACACAAATCATGAGGCTCGATGTTTTCTGACATGAGACAGACGATGCTCTACGATTTGGATCGTGGTGTTCTACAAATTAGATCGTAATGTCTTTTACATCTTTGCACACTACGATGCTATCAGTTGAGAGCACTACGATTTCCCTTTAAGACCTTCATACACTATGATCTTCTCTTGCTAGTGTTGTTGACTCTACGTTCCCGAGAGCACAGTACGATCGTTGACTTGTAAACTTCATGTTTCCTTCAGCACAATACGATCGTGGAGTTAGCTCAACAATCGTTGGGATCACTCTACAAAATCCGAATAGTCTCCTTCAAGGCATGTACACTACGATCTTCAGGCTCTACGTTTTCTGCCTTGACTTCTGTAATGTTGATCAAATTTATGCACTATGATTTCTTCAAGACTAATTTATTACATCTTAAGATCAACCTAACAGTTTTGATCTTTCTATCTATACATTCTTTAACAGAATGATACACGTTGAAAGATTATATCAACCTAACAATTTTGATCTATCACTAAGTCCTTGTACATATATTCATTTAAGGACCTTACAAATAATCATGAACATATACATTAAAACATCAAATCATAATATGCATGCACCCAACAATCTCCCCCTATTTGCTGTTGACATAACCAAGGAGATTTGTTGTCATGATTATTAGTGAGTAGATGCATTTGCAGGAAATTTAAACATGACTTAGTATTTTAGTGAGCAGCTGAAATGTCTAGAGAATAAGTATGAATTTATTGATGATCAGAAGATATTACAATTCAGTATTACATCAATAGGAGATTTAAGTTTTAACTTATCTCTAGTTCCTTGACCTCTTATGTGTAGGTGGGTTGGCATATTCCTCAGCCCTTCTTTTCCTTTGAGCTTCCTCATTTCTTGCTAACTCTTCCAGCTCGCTTAGACTTAGAACTGGATTCTCTTCATGTCTCTGCATGAATGCAGGATCTCCAATTGGCATTCTTATGCGTACCGTAGACACGTCTTGTGAGCTAGGAGTTGGCTCATTATGACTCAGAGGAATAGCTGTAGGAATAGCTGTTATAATTTCCTGCTAACCAGATCACTGAGTCTGATGATGTCTTGCAGGAGGGCTTCGTGATGTCTGTGCATGCAATTGACTTCTTCCCCTTTCTTGAATTTTATGACCTCCCTCTGCCTTGGCCTCCTTGATCTCCTTTCCCTTTCTTATTCTCCCCCTTTATGTCAACATCAAGGGTTCGAATATCTGAAGATAGGCGATTAACTCCTTGAACAAGCTCATTCAGTTGGCTTTGGGTTTGAGCAATGTCCTCTCTATTCTCCTTGATCTGTTTTTCTGTTCTAGCTTCTTTATGTTGGAGGACTGTCAGAATCATATCATTATGCTTCTCCTGATTGACATAAGATTTTTGAAAGTCATAGACATAAGCTTTCAAGTTGAGAATATTGTCCAGCATAATTTGATGTTGACGATCTTGGTTTTTCTGCATTTCAAGCACATCCTCTCTTTGCTTGGCGTGACACTTTGAAATGGATCTCATCTCTATCGATATACTCTTCAGAATCTCTTTGATAATTTCCCTTAGCCTCGTAGTGAGCTCAGTGTTCATAGTACTAGGGAATTTGTTTGCAGCTTTTATCATTTGGTTCGATTGGATGTTAAGGAGATCGAGTGGGATTCGGACTTGCTTGATAGACTTGATCATACGCTTTCGAAGTTTCTTTCAAGTCATGCTTGGTAGGCGGCTTGGGAGAGTATCATTTGATTGGGATTGTCCATTGGAGGGTTCTTGGTTGAGATTGATCTTGCAAATTGTACAAAGCAAGATCAAGGCCCGAAATAGTCATGTGATGAGGAGGATGGTATATCGGTTTGAGGAGGCTTGGGTTTGGATATCTGGGATAGGTGACTCTCTGATTTCAATATTGGACTCTCTGATGTGGCTTGAGTGCGGAATCGTAGAGTTGGTGATTTGAAGGGTAAGGTTGACTTCTTCTGGTTCTTTAGTTATAGAATTTTGGGATTCTGCAAGGCTGAAAGCCCGATTCTTGGATTGAGAGTTACTTCAAGCCATTTAGGAAATTCATAGAAATAACTAAATGAAGATGATGGCAGGTGATTAACTCTAAAACTGGTAGGGATAGACAATACCTCAGGTTTATCTTTTGATGAGGAATGGTTGGTAAGCAGCTTTTTGGCAAAGATGACTTTCCCTGGAAATCCATTAGCCATAACTGAGATTGCTGGATAATCCTTGAAGCTCCAGAACATGTGATCCCATGAGTTCAGAATTCGAGCTTGATGGTATGCCATCATGGGTAGGTAGGAGAACAGTTGAGTGTACATATAGCTCCTAAATCCATCTTTCCCCACACCAGTGATTTCAAGCTCATCATCATAATCATCTTTTTCTTCTTCATTTTCTTCTGAAGATTCCATTATCTCAATGGTCTCTGGAGGGTTTGGCATGGGCTCAATTTCATCTTGAAGCGAGGACCTCTTCTTGACCCATTGGATATCATGAGGCTCCCCCTCGGCATGAACATCTTCTTGGAGTTTAGAAATCTTCTTTGGTAGGTTTAGAAACTCCCCCTCAATCTTCTTGAGGCATGGACTTCTCCCCTCGGTGGTGTATACTCAATCATGAGAGTTTCAGGGATCTCCCCCTCAGTTGGAGCATTTTCCTCTTAGTTTGCTTGGGGCATTTCTACCTTTGCAGCCATACTCTTGGCTTCCTTTTTTAGCACTTTTTCATTTTCAAGAATATACTTCTTGACCAGCTTTCTTTTTACTTTGTTGGGTTTAGCCACAACTTTTGGACTCTCTTGAGTCTTAGCTTTGTCCTTTTGAACAGCCACTCTTCTTGAAGCAGCTTTTTCCATTTCTGCCACACTTGGCCTGGTTTCTGAGAAGAACAGAGTCTCTACGATCGAAGAAACTTTTGGTCTTTTGGACTTATGACCAGTTTTGTTCTTCTTTAGAATCTGTGAAATGGTGGCTCGATCCTCTTCAGCTTCTTCTTGTTGTTGCTTCTATCTTAGCCTCCTCAGAGTTTCTATGTCAGAGGACTCTACAAGAATGTTAGTTATAGATCCTTGAGGCTCTTTGACTTGTCTTGCCCTTAGCTTTCTTTTGACCTTACTTTTTCTGGCAAGAGCAGAGTGTTCTCCCTTGTCTGTTTCTTCTTCTTCTTCAAGTTCTTTGACAACAAACATTCCTCCTGGAAAGCCTGCTTCGTTTTGTTCCCCAGTTCTCCCACTGGACTCTGTCATCATTGCTACAAAATCAACAGGGTTCCTTTCCCAGTTCTTAAACAACTGATGTGTCATTCTTCGATTTGGGTTGATGGCTTCTCCTTCATCATCCCCAATTTTGTCACTCAACGCAGATTGCAGAATGATGCTAATGAATCTCCCATACAACATCTTCAGAGTATTCTTTGATTTCTTCGAGCTGACGATCCACTTGCCGATCCACTCGAGCAATACAACCCCATAGTTGAGTTGTGTACCATGAACCAAGGCAGACATGAGCTTGAGCTGAGTCTCATTCTACAGAGTCATGACTGAGCTCTTCTGCAGCAGATCATTTCCCAATAATGTCGACCAAAAATTAGTACCTTTGAGGGAACTCCTTTTTTTGTAGCCTTTCACGAAGGGATTCTTCTTGTGGTGCATTTTCTTCAAGCCCTCTTGGAAGCTTATCTTTGTCTAGAAATGGGTGCCCTACGTTCTTGAAACCTAGGGCCAGATTGAAGTTTTCTTCCCTTAGCTTCATTTCAACTCCTCTTACTCGTGTAGTGATGGTGTTGTGTTTGTAGACTCCATTCTTGTAGAACTCCTTCACTAGCTTGGGATAGATGAGGGTGTCGGTGCTCAGTGCCTCTTCGAGACCTGCCTTCTTTAGTAGTGCTAAGGTCTTGTGAAATTTTGGTGGAGCATCCTTGAACTCATCGAAACAGAGTCTGTAGCCTGAGATTACATTTGAAGCAGCCATGATTCTGTAGTTGAGAAGTGGAATATGACTGAGCTTTCTTTTGAGTTAGGGTTTTGCTTTGAGAGAGATAGAGAGATAATCTTTTGAACTTCAGATTTCAAAAACACGGTTCCAATTTGTACTTGTAGCTTCCCTCTCTCTTTTTGACTTAGTGGGACAGGTGTCACCTTTTGCTTGGCTCTACGATTTTAACTGTGCATGAATGTACTGATTTTCCCTTTGAGTCTTCAGTGCTAAGATGTCCTTAGGATGACTACGATCGTAGAGGTAGTCTTACGTCGTTAGAGTCTGTCTGCGATCGTCGAGTCTGTCCGTTGATCGTTGAGTCTGATCACTATTCGTGAGAGTCGTCACCATTCTACGATCGTCGAGTCTGTCCGGATCCTTGAGATGAGTTTTTGACTAAGCATTCTTTTTAAGGTAACTTAGGAAGGGCCAACCTCTTGGTGTGATTCAAGGGTTAGGTTTGTCCCTGTGGCACCTCTTAGAGAGATTGCATTGTTATGAAGCTTGTCATCACATGATTCACTTTGCTGGTTGGAAAGGCTTTTGGTCATCGTCGAGTCTGCACTATGATAGTTGAGTCTTTGCTTCACGATCGTTGAGGTAGTTATGCATTTCGGCTCTCGATCGTGAACTTTCCTTGATCATGTCTACGATTTTGAGTACAACCTTTATATCATCGTGGTTAGCACAATCTAGAGCATACATTTCATGGTTGAAGATTTAGCATGCCTAGCTCACTTATTAACTTGTTAAATCTGGATTCATCTAGTGGTTTTGTAAAAACATCGACAAGTTGATTTTTTAGATAGGGATATATTGTAAAGATATAGTTCCATTTTGCACATGATCCCTAATGAAGTGATACCTTATTTCTATATGCTTGGTCCTAGAATGCATGGCGAGGATTATGAGTTATTGCTATGGCACTTGTGTTATCACGATGTATATGGGAATAGATTTGAAATCGAACCCGTAGTCGACTAGGCGATTTCTCATCCATAGGATACGAGCACACTACCTACCGGCAATATATTAAACCTGCGGTTGAAGTGAACCTTTGAGTTTTGCTTTTTGCTAAACCGGGACACAAAATCTGTTTTCGAAGTTGGCAGTGCCACTGGTACTTTTTACATCTATTTTGCATCCTGCAAAATCGGCATCTGTGTATCTATCGGTTCAAATGAGGATTCCTTGGGATACCATAGCCCCAATTAGGGTGTACCATTGAGATACCTGAAGATCCTCTTTACAGCAGACAAATGTGACTCTTTAGGGTTAGCCTGAAATCTAGCACATATGCATGTTGCAAACATTATATCTGGTCTACTGGCAGTTAGGTATAAAAGAGACCCGATCATACCTCTATATTGAGTGATATCAATACTTTTACCTTTCTCATCCTTGTCGAAGCTTGGTTGCGGGGAGCAATTGGTGTTTTTTTGGGAGAGGCGATTCCATGCCATACTTCTTTAGTAAGTCTTTGATGTATTTGGCTTGGTTGATGAATATTCCTTCATCGATTTGCTTCAATTGCGATCGAGGAAGAAATTGACTCACCCATCATGCTCATTTCAAACTTGCTTGCTGCATTAGCTTAGAGAATCTCTTACGTAACTTTTAGTCGATTAGAACCAAAAATGATATCATCAACATATATTTGAACTAGTAAGACTTTGTCTTTATGCTTTCTAAGAAATAGTGTGGTATCTACTCTACCTCTAGTGAACCCATTTTCTATTAAGAAGTTAGTCAGTGTTTCATACCATGCTCTAGGTGCTTGTTTAAGACCATATAAAGCTTTGTCTAATCTATAGACATAATTGGAAAGAGATGGATTGATGAAACCTGGAGGTTGTTCTACGTAGACTTCTTCTTGAAGCTCTCCATTTAGAAATGCACTCTTGACATCCATCTGGAAGACTTTGAACTTCATGTGGGCAGCAAAGGCAAGAAAGATTCTGATGGCTTTTAGTCTAGCAACAGGTGTAAATGTCTCATCATAGTGAATACCTTCTTCTTGAGAATAACCCTTTGCCACTAATCTTGCCTTGTTTCTGGTGATGACCCCATCTTCATCCATTTTGTTCCTGAAGACCCACTTGGTTCCTATGACTCTTTGGTTTTGGTACCAATCTCCACACTTTGCTTCGTTTAAATTGGTTGAGTTCTTCCTGCATGGCTTCTATCCAACTGGAGTCTTCCATAGCATCCTCTATCTTCTTTGGCTCTATCTCTGTGACGGGAAGCTTAGATAGAAGCATTCATTACGAGTGGCGACTCTTGTTTTAACTCTTGCACTTGGATCTCCAATGATTAGATCTTGAGTATGATCCTTGCCCATCTGTTCCCTGTTGGGACATCATCTGATCCCTTCTGTCTTAGGTCTTGAGGTCTATCTCTTTTTCTTGGAGTGGAGGCTCATTTCTTGGATGGACCTCTCTCGATTTCATTATCATGCTCTACGATTTCACCATGCGGTACTACGATCGTAGTGTTGAGCTCGACGATTGCATTAAGTAGTGTATATGCACTTATCGGTCGTAGTGTCTGAAAACCTTTGCTTTATGCATGTCGGTTTCATCAAAGATGATGTGTATTGAGACTTGACATTCGATGTCTTCTTGTTGAACACCACAAAAGCTTTCTTTGTATGTGGCATATCGAAGAAAGATCCCTTCGTCGTCGACTTGGGGTGGAATTTTGTCGAATCTTTGCTTTCCATTGTTGAGAATATAGCATGCATGACCCGAGACATGGAAATAGGCGACACTTGGCTTCCTTCCTTTCCACGGTTAAGTAGGGTGTCCTCTTGATGGTAGAGTGAATTAATGATCTGTTACGTGTGTAGCATGCGGTGTTGACAACTTACGCGGAAGTATTGATGAAGACGAGTTCTTTAGTAGGGTCCTTCCGACCTCTATCGAGTTCTGTTCTTTCTTTCGGCAACTCCATTTTGTTGAGGAGTTAAATGGAGCTAAGAAGTTATGGTGATGCCATTATGCGAAAGCGAACTTGTCTATTTACGAAAATCAAATTCTCTTCCATGATCCTCCTTATTGCCTTGATTTTCTCTCCTTTCTCATTCATCACCGGTCCCGAACATCTTGATTAATTGAAGCTCGTTTCATCCTTTGAAGTTAGGAAGAATACCCGTGTGAATCTGGTGAAGTAAATGCGACTATGACTAGAGAGTATCTTTTGCCTCCAAGACTAGTTTTTGTTGGGATTGGTCCAAAAAGATCCATGTGGAGTAGCTGCAAGGGTTTGTCAATGGAGTTGGCAGTCTTGCTCTTGAATGAGCTTCTGGTTTGCTTTCAAGTGGCGAGGCGTTATCATGCCTTTCCTTCACAAAGTTGAACTTGGGTAGGCCCATTTCGAGATCTTTTGATGCCGGTTTGGACATGTTTTTGAAGTTTAAGTGAGATAACCTTCTATGCCATAGCTTGACTCATTTCCTCGGATGCTTTTGCGGAAAAAACATATTGTCTCATCGGAGGCTTAGTTGACCAAGATCTCTTGTGTAGACATTTCCTTTTCTTGTTAAAATCGACTTTATGGCGAGATGTCTTCAAATCTCGACTAGACATTGGTTGTTGAGAAATATTACTTGGTGACCCTTATCGCGAGTTGGTGATACTTAGAAGGTTGTGTTGGAGTCCTTCCACATAAGCTACTTTGTTGAAAGATCTTGCACCATTTCCAGTGAGCCATATCCTCTTGTCTTGCAGAAGTAGTTATCTCCAAAGATGGTGAGGGACCCTCCTTCTCTACATAGTTAGATAGTAGAGCTTTGTTCCCTGTCATATACCTTGAGCAACCACTGTCCAGATACCATGTTGAGGTCGTGGAGCTCTTTTCCTGTCAAAACATTTGAACCTTCATTTTTGTACCCATATTTGCATGGTTCCTTCTTTGTTAGTGGCTTTGGGGACCCAAATTTGTCTAATCTTGGGTCTCACATGCATGGAATTATAATAACACTTTGTAGTCCTATGACCATATTTATTGCATATGAAGCATCTGTTATAATGCATGCCTATGTGTGTGTGGTGATTCATCTTCCTCTTGGACTTGTGTGGTTCCTTAGTTAACCTTACATTAAAGCGATTCTCTTTCTTCCACGTGTCCTTAGGTTTCATAAATAGTGATGAGTGTGCCTTACCTCTCTTGTACCTTCCCGGTTGATTAAGTAGAGTTGATTTTGTTTGACTCTACGATTCTTGAGGTTGGTAAGTAGAGTTGGAGTTACTCTTTTCCTTGATGAAACCCGGACCAGTGTGAGATCCTTTACTTCTCTGAGTATAACTAGAGAGCGATGAGAACAAGGTTGAATTGGTTCTTCCACTGTGAGCATTTCACAAAAGCAATGCCTCTACCAAAACTTGAGACATTACTAGTGCTAGTTTCCATTGTCTTTTTCACACTTAACTCGAGATGGATTCCCCAAAGCTTAAGCACATTACATCGAATGTGCTTCTCTGACTAGAGAGCATACAGTCCATAGGTGATGAGGATCTGTTCCATGCGGAGATAGTCTTCTCTAGATCCTCAATTTTAGAGGTTAGCTTAGACTCTCTTTGTACATGATGTGTGTTTGTTTGTTTTAAAGTTTCATTCTCATCTTCAAGCTTAGAGAGAAGATTAGTACTTAGAAGGGCTGTTTCAAGCTCTTCTTGAACTTTCTTCTTCTCTTCTTGAAGAAGTGAATGATCTTTAGACAAGACTCTGAACCACTTCATGTATTGATGTAGGTCAGTGGTTATGCCATGCAAAGTTGTTCTTAAGTCACTTATATCTACATCAGGAGAATTAAAATCAAATACCTCATCGATACTTACATCATGTATGTTTAGGCTTTGTTTGTCCTTTGTATGTTTGGCCATTAAGCACAGATTGGCCATATGTGGTTCTTCCTCATCTCCAGATCGCATTTGAGTCATTATCTGAATCACTCCACGATCCTCCGTGACCGGGCCTTTGTCTCTTTTAAGGGCCTCTTGGTTCCTTTGTATTCTTTCTTTGCATGAGATTTCTTCTTTAGCTCTTCTTTGATAGGCTTTTGCGGTTGGCAATGAAATGACCGGTTTTCTTGCAGTTGTAGCATAAATCATTCATTTGTTCCTGGCTGACGTAGTTGCTGACTTTCTTTGGCTTGCCGGTTCTGCTTTGTCGCATGAACCTTCTTAGTCTCTTTACCAGCATAGCAAAGTCATCGTCATCGTCTTCATCATCATCAGAGTCAATCTCGGTGATGACTTTTGATGCACTTTCATTTTCCTTGAGAAGCAACACCCTTATCCTTTCTTCTTCCTTCGATAAGGTTTGGTAGCGTTGGGTCGACTCCGGTTAAATGCGTCGGGAGATTTCCATCTGATTGTTGAACTGCCATCTCATTAAGATTCTTTGATTCTCTTATTGTTGTGGTCTTTGCATCCCACACGCTTTCGGTAGGGCTCTCATGAACTTTATGGTTAGATCCTTGTTAGGATAGATCTTCCCATCGCTTTCGTGAGAAGTTGAGTAGAAACGTTGAATCTTTCATAAGTTGCGATCACGTTTTCTCCACCTGCAAATGGCGAACATTTCATCTTCTTTGTGTCGGAGAGGCGCTTGTTCTCTCTGACTTCTTGATTCCTTCGTGCATAATCGGTGATGCTTCCCAAACTTCCTTAGCTATTTTTCTTTGTTTTACATTTTCAAACAGATCGTCCTCTGAAGGATTGGAAAGGATGTTCTTTGCCTTTTTATCAAGTTGGACGACTCTCTTCTATGTATGCATCCATTCCTCTTTCACTTTGATTTGTACTTTGTTTGGAACGTCAATCGTTGGTGCAAGCTTTGTTGGTATATAGGGCCCATTAAAACGGTCTCAAATAGATCTTCATCTATTGAGTCCATATAAGCTTGCATCCCGACTTTCCGATTAGCAAATTTATCCTTGTTGCACATTGGTGGCTTCTTTGCCTCCCGGTCTGGATTAAGCTTGATACGAGTGCCATTTGGATCTACTAAAGCGTGTAAGCTTTAAAATAGAACCTGCTTTGATACCAATTATTAGTTCCTAGTAGGCACAAGTTATCTAGAAAGGGGGGGTTGAATAGATATTTGTAAATCTTTTCGTTTTAACTTGTTCTTAGATAATGATTAAAACTTTGCGGAATTAGTATTTGTTTTAATCTTCTTTACCAACCAATGGAGTTATGAGCGAGTAAGGCAGTTATAGCAGATATAGCAGTTATAACAGTTATAGCATGAATATAAACGACACGATTGTTTTTAAGTGGTTCGAGCACACTTTCAAGCTCTAGTCCTCTCTCTTTCTCAGCGAGTAGGATATCCACTAAGGATGTCTTTTACAATCTTACGAATCACACAGATTCCTTCTAGACCGGCGATCAAGGAACTTCTCTAGTTCACTCTTGAACTCTTGAAGTCCAATGAGACTTGGCTTTCTTCTGATTCACTCTGAACTCTTCAAGTCCAGCAGACTTGGTATACTTCTTCATTGATTGATAGTTGTTGAGTTCTTGATGGTTGCTACTCGATTCTTTGTGTAAGCCTTTGGTTAGTTAAGAATCGAGTAGGCGAAAGCAAGTTTTGCAATATCTCGGATCGTAGAGTTGAGCTTGAGAGAGATGTTCACGTTGTTTGATTAATGCTTTTTATTTTCTCTCTCTGTCGATCATATATATATGATGTTGAAAACTATCCGTTGGATCCATCCGTTGTGACATTAAATGCATCTGAACTTTACATCTTGTGATGGAGACATTTTGCACATCTTACGAATTACGCATTACGGCCCATGACACTGCGGTGCGCTTTCTCACCTACCACCTAAAAAGGTGTTTTGTCCCTCTTACCCATAAGTACTATCCTTAGCTTCTTTGAATATGCTTCTTTGTTGCATACTAAGGATATTTCATACAATCTGGGGTGATGAGCACTTTGCGGCATCTAGGATTCATTCCTCACTTGTTGAAAACCACGGATCGTGAGGCTCGGCGTTTTTGACATGGGGCGATGATGATGCTCTACGATTTGGATCGTGGTGTTCTCTGATTTAGATCGTAGTGTCTTTTACATCTTTGCACACTCGATGCTTTATCGGTTGAGAGCACTACGATTTCCCTTTAAGACCTTCGTACACTCGATCTTCTTTTGCTCGTGTTGTTGACTCTACGTTCCAGAGAGCACACTACGATCGTTGACTTGTAAACTTCATGTTTCCTTGACACACTACGATCGTGGAGTTAGCTTCGGCAATCGTTGGGATCACTCTCTACGAAATCCGAAGAGTCTCCTTGGCGCGACACTACGATCTTGAACTCTCGTTTTCTACCTTGACTTCTGCAATGTTGATCAAATTGATGCACTATGATTTCTTCAAGACTAATCTATTACATCTTAAGATCCACCTTCCAGTTTTGATCTTTCTATCTATACATTCTTTAATAGAATGATACACGTTGAAATCTTAGATCAACCTAACAATTTTGATCTATCACCAAGTCCTTGTACATATATTCATTTAAGGACCTTACAAATAATCATGAACATATACATTAAAACATCAAATCATAATATGCATTCACCCAACACAGGTTATTCCAACAGAATAATAAAGAATGGAATAACATAAGTTCTCTTCATGAATACAAAAGAAATAATACCCCCTACCTTAGAAAGAAGAGTACTTGATATAGAAGTACTGAAGTAGTAGAACACTTTTCTTCTTTCTCTCTATAGTTTCTCTCTCTAGAGTTTCAGTGAATTCGTTAGAAATAATGAAGGAATGAGCTTCTATTTATAGAAGAATGGACTGCATAGTAACTAATTCATGAACGGTCCAGATTGATTTACTTTAAACGGACGGTCGTATTTAAAACAAAATCTTTTAAATATAATATAATATATTCTATTTATAATCTAATAAAACGAATAACTTTATAAAAGTATTACATTTTTATATAAAAAAGATTTTACTATCAAAAAACACTATCGCGAGACAATTTAAACACAATAATAAAATATAATATATTCTAATTATTGTCTATTAAAATAAATAACTTTATAAAAGTATTCTGTTTTATATAAAAAGATTTTACTATGCAAAATACTATGTAGCAATTACTGTAGAAATAATTGAACAATACTTAGTGACTTCTCACGTAAGCATCAATAATCAATACTGGTGTCTTACTATGAAACCATCAGCGTATTCTTCAGCTTTTAAACACCGGGTGTTTCAAAAGTTAACGGTAAAACTTCCGCCGTTATTTTCATAAAGTATTTTTGTTGTTTTCTCAATTCGACAATAATTCCGTTGCGGGGTCCACCAATGATTGTGCCTTTGTACGAATATTCCCTGTTAAAACGAATATTCCACGACCAATCGATTATTATATAACAACTTGCATACTTTGAAAAATTTATAAATATTACCCACAACTAAAATATTATATCAAATTTACTCCATAATATTCAAAAATGATATTTATAGAAAATTCATCTTTATTTATAAAAGTTGGGGTCTTACATCAAGCCTCCGTTAAGATTCTTTGTTTTGCATTGAATTTAACCACATGCTCCACAGCTGGTGCAACCCCCGTCAATTTCTTTAAGACTCATTCTTGCAAACGTACTCTTCGGAACATAATTCGAAATTACAAAAATTTCTCTTCATCTAAATACGATTCGAATACCCAAAATATTTAAAATTATTTTGAACTCGTAAAATGTTTATGTTCTACAAATGACAAAGATTTAACAAATTATTTTTATTTAATTTATTTACTTTAAATAAATTCATTCAAAACTCTAAGGACATCAGATAAACACAACAATTGTACAAATTATATTACCAATTCACCCTAGGAACTCAATAGTTTCAAAATATCATAACCTCAAATTAAACTAGTTCTCAAATATTATTACACCAAATAATATACTAATAATATCTCTTTATCACCATATCAAACTCCAAGTCACATATTCTACCATCTGCATAAGCGGACTACAACTATTCAAGATCTCTCAAAATCAATTGAATTTCATCACTTATTATCCAATCATATAATAAATCAATCATCCCTTATTGCAAACCTTAATTCAATAAATTTCAATGTCTGCTCATATTATCACAAATAAATTTCATAGAACATAACTCCAATATCCTACTAGAAATAGTTACAAAATTGATCATTAACTCCAAATGATTAATCTAATTACCTTGAATATTAATAATTCAAATTATAGAAATCATCTATACTTATTAATTTTCACTTTATCATAATATCCCATCAATACACAAATCTCAAATTATCCACAAGCTTAACATAAATAAAAACTTAACTAAAATCAAATCCTCAATTCAACGATCATAATGATTGTCACAAAAAAAACAACTCTAACAAATAATTTTTCCAAAATCAAATTCTCGTCGATACAAATACTCACATCATAATCGCATCTCATATAAGATCATTTCTTATCTGCACAAAGTATAACTTTATTCACCTCAATGATTAAATCACAATTCTTAACTAATATCATTGCTCAATTACCTTAACAAATTATTCCACTGTCCTCAAATCAACTACGAATCGAAAAGAGATAGATAGTTGGTCAAAATAGAGACTAACTAAACAAAGAACAAAATTGAATCAAACTCCTATGTCTACCCAATGGTTTACCCATAACTCACAGGTCAAACCTAGATTGGTTTTCTACAAGAAAGAACCTAAGCACTGATACCATCTCTATAACACCCCCTTCCCAAAAAGGAAAGGGAGGTCACGTGCAAAGCACAACAAACCTCAAAATAAGTAAACATAACACTAATAACTTTAAAATATTAATAGTGATATCCATCAATGAAGTACTAAATACAATTCTCCAAATATAGTCAAAATAACCAAAACCAAAATTCGAAACAACCTAGTTAGTCAAAGACAACTCTCTCATCACACTAGCCCTGAATTACCCTGCAAACCTACTGGAAGAAAAACACAACATGAGCTAATTGCCCAGTACAGATACAGATATACAAAAGATATACAACTGGTATACGAAAACAACTGAGACAAAATACTGAACAAAGCCTTAAGTGAAAATACGGACGAAAATATAATCTCCAAAGATCTGAATGGAATATATCTGAATCAACAGAATTGACGAAACCAATAGAAGAATAAAGAAATAACGAACTGAAGTAACTAACTCAATGAATTGAACTGAACAGAAACAAACAAAACTAATACATTGAAATAATAGGTTGAATCAAATGGTTGGGTGTTATTTCATACCGAGTGAGCTCAGAAATATACATTGCCACACAGACAAGTCAAAATAATGACACACATTCAAGTCAAAATAATGCCACACATGCAAATCACACATTGGACCGCGAATCCAAATGTATGAAAATTGGATAGGTGTGTTTGACACAACATCACAAATCTGTAGAACAGAAAACTAGGGTTAACCCATACGTCTCCCACAACAAAACACCAAATGGCCCACTTCCTCCAGAGCCCAAACAGAGATGCCTTGGACTAATCACACCGCCACAGAAAGTGTCATATCTCTTGTGCCAAGACGACATGCCTGTTGTACCCCCACAAGTGGTTATAACTCAGGTATATGTTACGGTATATTCTAACAAAAATACCATGTCACAACACATGCAACATAATACCAACAAAAGGGTTCTATATGTAAATGTTGAACCAAATCAAATTATAGTCACAAGGTCTCAAAAAAGAAGGTAGCAACACATACCGCTCTATAATTATCAAAAATAAATACTAAACATGATATCCTAATTTAAAGAGTACAAATACGAGTCATATGTATCAACTCCAAAATGAAACTAATATATTTATTTCACAGGAAACAATTATGTGAAATCATAACAGAATTCAAAACAAGGAAACAAACGATCTGGTAAAAGTCGTCATTGGCCCGTAATGACTGTAATTATGATTATTCGTTATAATCATAACTATTCGAAACAAGGAAACAAACAATTATGATTATTCGCTATAATCATGACTGTAATGTTGCAAATGATGTGGTAAAAGTCCTCATTGGCCCGTAGTGCATTGATGGACAGTTTTTGGTATGATCATGAGCATGGGTTCTCTCCGGCTAAGGGTGCAAAGATCAATTGTTTTATGGCGTGATCATGATCGTTGATGAAAACACGATTATCCTTGGCCCGTAGTGTATGGATAATTCGTGGCCGTGATACTAATGAATATCCTTGGCCTGTAGTGCATGGATAATTTGGTGATGAGGATTATATATTGTGCTGAGTCTCAGCGATAAAATATTGATAATAAACTTTTAATTCGTAGAAGATAGCAGATATCATGTTGTACTTGACTCTTCTAAAATACAGTTGCATGTCTTTGGCCTGTAGTACAAGGATGAACTGTTAATGAATATCTTTGGCCCGTAGTGAAAAGATGAATGTATTAGTATGATTATGAATAGGAACTGTGATTTGGTATAACCATGATCTTTGATGTTTCAGGTAAAGACAGGTGATTAAAATTATCTTCGTCCTGGGTGCGAAGAGGAATTTAGAACCACAATTATGATTATGAGTTATTCACATGATTGTGGACAGGAATTGTTGATTGATGTTATAGGGATAAAATATTGTTGGTGGACTTTTAACATGGAGAAGATTATAGACTTTATAGTCTATTTGATTCTTCTAATGGATTACTCATTCTGCTGCAACTATGGTTGAAAAGTTTTATCATCTACTATATGTTTTAAATCTTTGATTTATTACTAACGAAGGCTATTGATAATTTAATTATCTTTAGTCATGATATTCTTTACTGGGCTAGTTGTGCTCACCCTTTTGCCTCACAATTCCTTTCAAGTAATAAGAGTGTAGCAGGTCGAATTGAAGAGGAGGTAAGAGGATTAGAGCGGTGGTCTATATATGGCATTGAGGTTCTCCTAAACAAAGATGGAAATAATTTTATTGAGAACTTTAGATAAGTGTGTTGTATTTTTATACGACATTAAATAGTTATATTTGGTGACTCAAATAGGGTGAGGCGAACCAAATTTTGGAAGGGTGTTTTGCCACTATCATACGAGATGTCTAATGACATACGACTTCGTGTTATCATAAGACATGGTTGTGCACATCCACTTGCTGAGTATATCTACGGGCACTACCTACATAATCTTGGAGTTTGGTTGAAATATAATTCTCAATTGGAGACAATGGAGATAATTATATGCCAAGAGAAGACTCACCATTGGAAAGAACATGACAGTAATCTTCTCATTTTTCTTTGGGGTCTATTGGGTCAACCAAGGATAATTCTTCAGTCATAGGATAATTCCATTAGCCAAGGTGCTAGCTTAGAGTGAGTCAGTTGAAGAATTTGTAAGAGAAGAACCTATGGTGAATCTGGGAAGTGATCATGGCGAGTATCCCGAAATGAATCTGAATGAAAATGAAGAAGTAGATTCCAAAGAAACTAAGGCGGAATCAGAAATTAAGGCTGTAGTGAGAGAAAAAGGTAGAGTAGGAATCGAAAAAGGTCAGGTATCTGCGGAAGTTTAAGAACTAAGGAGTAAGGTGTTTCTCTTGGAAGAATTGTGGAAGACGGAAAGGGTATTGCGCAAGATGACGGAAGAATGAAACTATCTAAAGGCACAAGTTGATAGAATGAAAGTTGAAGGTGGTGTATCATCTGAAGATATAATCAAGAAAAAGAAAGGTAATAATAAAAGGAAATGAAACAATGATAGTGACAATAACTCAGGGAATTAAAATTCAAAGAAGAAGCAAGCTTGTGGCAAGTGTGGAAAGAATCCTTTGGGAGAATGTATGATGGATAAAAATGTGTGTTTCAATTGTGGACAGGAAGGACATATTTTGCCAAATTGTCCTAAGTCAAAGAAAGGAGGATGTTTTTTCATGTTGGGGAATGGGAATATTCATTTTATCAGGGAATATTCGTACGAAGACATAATCATAGATGGACCCCATAACGGAATTACTGTTAGAGTTAGAAAACGACATAAATATCTTTTTATAAAAAGTACGGCGAAAGTTTTATCGTTAACTGTTGAAATACCTGGTGATAAAAGTAAACTAATACGCGTGGTTGCATAGTAGCACACGATATTGATTATTGATGCTTACGTGAGAAGGCACGTAGTTTTGTTTAATTATTGCCACAGTAATTGTTGCATAGTATCTCACATTCTTGATTCAATTATTGTCAAAATATTTATATTATTAAATTAATAATTGAGACGTCAAAGTTATTCATATTATTATTTTCATTATTGACAATGTCTAGAAAGTTCAATCGAGGAAAGGGGTTTGATCACCTAATTACACGCCAATAAGGAGAAATCTTTATCAGAAAGCCCCCCTCTTTCCTGGGAATGATTTGGTTGTTAATATTGTGAGTTATAATATTAATGACGAATGTTATTAAACATGTACTTTGTGAAGCCAAGTGAATTGAGATAAATAGAGGGGTTTTTATTAAAGTATTTTTTGTAAATTTTGCTTATTATATGGACCCCCACTTAACCATTTTTCTAAATGCCGATAGAAAGTTATCTCGATTGCTACATTTATATATATATATATATATATATATATATATATATATATATATATAAAGTCTTGCCGTATGGGGATTCAAAAGTCACGGGTGGCTTGGTTTGTTATTTTATATATATATATATATAAGTTTTTATTTTTATATAAAATAGAATATATTATATTTTATTATTTGCATAGTACTGTATAGTGTTGCATAGTACTGCATAGTGCTTCATAGTGCAACATAGTAAATTAGAAAAAAATTTAGTCGGTGCGCTCGTGATTTCATTCGAAATTTACTGTGCAGTCCGTGATTTTCTAATTCAAATAGTATCATGCCATTCTCCTATAAATATGATGCTCAGTTTAGAAAAAAAAATCACACAAGAATCAGAGAATTCTTCTTCTATAATATTTAGCGTATTTCTTTAGAATTTAAGAAAGATTTGAGTGTAGAAAATAATGCAAGTTTTCTTCAAGTTTTTAAGGTAAGGGGTATTATTTATTTCATATTCGCTTACTATATTATTTTTCGTATTCGTAAGAAATTTTATTTTCGTTCAATATTCGTAAGGAATATTTTCTTAGTTTAATATTCGTTAGGAATATTATTTTCATTCAACAGTTGTAAGGGATATTATTTTGTTCAATATTCTTAAGAAATAATATTTTTTTCTATACTCTGTAGTATGTAGACTATATTATTTCGTTTCATATTCCTAATTTTACACTCATTTTGTTAAGTATTGCTTCTATACTCCTTGAAATTAGTAGAATATCTTTGAAATTTGCACTTCATCTAGTATCGTTTCACAAGGATATTTATCTGAACAATCTTATTAAACTTTAAGCTTTTCATGCTGGGGTACTATTCACGGAGTACTAATCTCAAACTACTATTCACGGGGTACTATTCACTGAGGTACTATTCACTCGGGCTACTATTCATGATAGAAATTAATTTCTTTTATGTCCAAATTATTTTTGATACAATTTTATTCTTGAATTTTAATCCACAAATGTGACGCCCCCAAAATTAGGTATACATCACCCATCTTGAGTCGCCAGATACATGGTACATAATACAAATACAAACTAATTATACAACAGTCGTGTAAAATACGACTAAACATATGGTATGAGTTTTAATACAAATATTATCATCTAGACAATATACAAACTCAATGGGGTCCTCATTACATTTATTATCACACTATTTCACAGAATAGTGAGGACTACTACTACTATCATCTGGATCATCACTCCGTTCCCCGACTAGTCCCGGCTACGTTCTCATTTCCTGAAGAGAACAGTGAAAGAAAGGGTGACCTCAACTAGTCCAGTAAGAAATATCATGAGTAAAGATAATTACATTATCAATAGCTTTCATCAATAATAACTCAGAGATTTAGAACATATGGTAGATGATAAAACTTTTCAACCATAGTTACAGCGGAACGAACAATCCATTAGAAGAGTCAAGTAGAACATAATGTCTACTATCTCCTCTAGATTTAAAAGTCCATCGTTGATATTTTATTCGTGTAATACTCATCAACAGTTCTTTGTTATACTTAAGACAAATAGAACTTTCATCACTTGTCTTCACCTGAACCACCAAAGATGTTAGTTAAATTCACAATTCATAATTATAATAATGTGAATTAACAGTTCCTTCTTGCCACAAAGGCTTAATAGAACGTTTACTCAATATCCTTACCCCAAAGGCTAAAGATATTCAAATGTAATAACAATGATCATACCAATCATTTGTCTATCTTTGCACTACGGGCCAAAGATATTCAACTATAAAACCAATGGTCATGATCATATCAATCAATTTTCTGTCAGTGCACTACGGCCAAAGACATTCAACTGTTAACTAATGGTCATGATCATGCCAATCACATCATTGAATTATCCATGCACTACGGCCAAGGATATTCGTTAGTATCACTAGTGGTCATGATCATGTCATACACCTATCCATCTTCGCACTACGGGTCAAAGCTATCAAACAACAGATCTTCTTTGCACTACAGGCCAAAGATATTTAACAACATATCATCTTTGCACTATATGCCAAAGATATAAAACTGTAAAACCAAAAACCAACAATATAATAAAGAATGGAATAATAAAAGAATTCCACCATGTATGCAGTACTTCGCATAGACAGGTTATTCCAACATAATAATAAAGAATGGAATAATAAAAATATTTCACCATGTATGCAGTACTTTGCATAGACAGGTTATTCCAACATAATAATAAAGAATGGAATAACAGAAGAATTTCACCATGCGTGCGTAATCCGCATAGAAAGGTTATTCTTAATAGAATAATAAATAATGGAACCAGGTCCGGCGTAAATGCACAGACAGGATATTCTGACAAAATAATAAACAACAGAACCAGGTCATGCATAAATGCACAGACAGGATATTCCAACAAAATAATTAATGGAACTAAGTCAGGCGTAATACGCACCGACAAGATATTCCGACAGAATAATGAAGAATGAAATAATAGAAGAATTTCACCATGTATGCGGTACTTCGCATAAACAGGTTATTCCAACATAATAATAAAGAATGGAATAACAGAAGAATTTTACCAAGTATAGGGTACCCCGTGTATACAGTTATTTCCAACAGACTAATAAAGAATGGAATAACAGAAGTTCTCTTCATGAATAAGAAAGAAAGAATACTCCTTATGAGTACAACAAATAATATTCCCTACCTTTGAAAGAAGAGTATTCCGACTGGTAGGGCGATGATATACTCGAAAAAAAACTGCACTACGCTCAAAACTTTCTTAAACTCTAAAGAAATACGCTCAAGATTATAGAAGAAGAACTCTCTCTATAGTTTCTCTCTCTAGAGTTTCAGTGAATTCGTAAGAAATAATGAAGGAATGAGCTTCTATTTATAGAAGAATGGATTGCGTAGTAACTAATTCATGAGCAGTCCGGATGGATTACTTTTAATCGGACGATCCATATTTAAAGCAAAATCTTTTAAATAAAATATAATATATTCTATTTATAATCTAATAAAACGAATAACTTTATAAAAGTATTACATTTTATATATAAAAGATTTTACTATGCAAAAAAACACTATCGCAGTCTTATATCTTGATACTATGCATAATAAAATATAATATATTCTATTTATAGAATAACTTTATAAAAGTATTCTATTTTATATAAAAAGATTTTACTATCTGAAACACTATCATAATAAAATATAATATATTCTAATTATTTTCTAATAGAATAAATAACTTTATAAAAGTATTTTGTTTTATATAAAAAGATTTTACTATATAAATACTATGCAAGCACTATGCAAATGCTATGCATAATAAAATATAATATATTCTAATTATTGTCTAATAAAACAAATAACTTTGTAAAAGTATTCTGTTTTATATAAAAAGATTTTCTGTTTTATTACATTAATAATACTAATAAAACAAGACTAAGTGACTTCTCACATAAACATCAATAATCAATACCATGTGCTACTATGTAACCACGCGTATTACTGTACTTTTAACATCGTGTGTTTCAACAGTTAACGGTAAAACTTCCGCCGTTATTTTCATAAATATATTTTTGTCGTTTTCTCAATCTGACAATAATTCCGTTGTGGGGTCCACTAATGATTGTGTCGTTGTACGGATATTCCCCGACAAAAAGAATATTTCCCAACAAATCGAATATTCCCCGACACAACGAATATTCTACATCAACTTGCTTACTTTGTAAAAAAAAAATTCACATATTACCCTTAACTTTAAAATTTTATCAATTTAACCATTTACCAAAATAGAAAAATTGAATACTTTTATTTCATAAAATTCGGGGTCTCACAATCACCCCTCCTTATGAAATTTTGCCCTCGAAATTTACGTACATACCTGATATTCGAAGAGATGAGAATACCTTGCTTTCTTTTCAGATTGTACCTTCCCGATTATATCCTCTGTATCATGATTTTTCCATTGCTCATCTCCTACATTTCAGATATCATTCTAAAATATATCTTCAAAACAAAGGTTAATTGACATATCACAATTTGTCAACTTATCAAGTAAACAATTTCAGCTTAGGTAAGTCACACACTAGCGAAGTATATAACTCGTCTCTCTTCTCCTAGTTCTAGACTCTTATCTCCGCCAGCGACCATATCCCTAAGCTCTGATACCAAATGAGACTCTAATCCCTTTACTTGGATAGCACCTCACAATGATACCTATCAGCTTGCCACCGAAAGACAGCGTCCCCTACGGAGTGTCTGGCTTCGGTGCATTCCAGGACTTGGAAGTCACCAGCGAGAGGCTCGGGGCTCTTCACACTTATAGCTCTGATACCAAACTGCGACGCCCCCAAAATTAGGTATACATCACCCATCTTGAGTCACCAGATACATGGTACAGAATACAAATACAAACTAATTATACAACAGTCGTGTAAACATATGTTGTGAGTTTTAATACAAATATTGTCATCTAGACAATATACAAATAAATAAACGCAAAGACAGGATATTACGACAGGATAATAAATAATGGAACCAGGTCCGGCGTAAACGCAAAGACAGGATATTACGACAGAATAATAAATAATGGAACCAACACAATGGAACTATAAAATTCATCTTTAATCAACACGAACTTATTCATCATTAATATTATAATTCACAATATTTAACAACCAGGTCGTTCTCAGGAAAGAGGGGGCTTTTCGATAAGGATTTATCCTTATTAGCGCGCAATTAGGTGACCAAACCTCTCTTTGATAGAACTTCTAGTCATTGTCAATATTGCAAATAATAATATGAATAACTTTGTCGTCTCAATTATTGATTTAATAATATATCATATTATGTAGATGATACTGTAACAATAATTGAATCAATAATATGAGAGATATGATGCAAATTCTTTGTAATAATAATTGAGTATAATGAGTGACTTCTCACGTAAGCATCAATAATCAATACCGTGTGCTCTTATGCAACCACAGCGTATTCTTTATACTTTTACTACTAGGGTAGTTCAATGGTTTTAACGGTAACACCTCCGTAGTTATTTTTATAGAAAGATAATTTTGTCGTTTCCTAACTACGACAATACTTTCGTTGTGAGGTCCACCAATGATTGTGCCGTCGTATAATATTCCCTATTAAAACGAATATTCCCCAACCAATCGAATATTATGTAACCACTTGCTTAATTTGCAAAATTTGTAAATAATATTCACAGCTATAACATTATATCAAATCCACACCATAATATAAAAAAATTTATTTCGAGAAAATTAAATATTTATTCATAAAATCCGGGGTCTCACAATCTCCCCTCCTTACGGAATTTCGCCCTCGAAATTTACGTACATACCTGGTATGCTGATGTAATAACCCGATATTTTTTATATAATTAAATCAAAAATTTTGGGTATAAATATTTATTTTTATTTTAAGGATGAGGATTTATACAAGATAATGTGTGTATGTAATTATGTAATAAATAAAAATATGTTTATTACATGAATGTTTATAAATAATTTTATTTTAGAATTTTTTATTATTATAAAGTTTATTCTTTTAATAATTAATTTATAGTAGAAATGTTTTTATTAATTATTTTCCATGAAAATATAATTATATATTATTTAAATAATATATGAAATGGTTGTTAGAATTATTATAATAAATATTTTATTATATGAATTTATTTCAGAGTAATTAAGTTAATTATTTTTACTTAATAAGGTGTATATGAATATTAAATCAGATATGGAATCCAAACCCTAATTTTGGGTTTGGAATAAGGAAAGAGGATAATAATATAATATTAATTATATTTTGATTTTTCAGCGTTATAATATGTACGCACAGGTAATGGTTGATCAATTATGTTGTGGCATGACCAAACGATAGCATTAATTCGTTAAACCTTAACTTGAAACTCAAACCGTTGTTGTGGTGGATAGGAAATGGTAGTACATGATTTATAACCATTATTATATTATGATAATTAGGTAAACCCTAATTATTGTCTAGAAACCCTAATTGTAAATTAAAAGCCCTAATTTCCTAATTGTAACCCTAATTGCTAATTGGGTAATCCTAATTGCTAAATTTGAAAGATAAATACTATTTAAAAAAAACTTAACCCTAATTAGGGAGAATCTTAAATATTTAAAAACCCTAATTAATATTTAGAAATATTAATTACTAGAAACCCTAATATTTATATTATAAACCATAATTTATAAATTGCAAACCCTAATCACTTAATTGGGAAGTGTAATGCTAATTAGTGTCTCTTAAACCTAATTAGCAAAGTGCTAAGTAATTAAAACCTAATTGATTAAGAAACCCTAATTTCAAATTTTTAGAAACTAAAATTTATTTATTAATTATTTATTTTTGTGCAAACCCTAAATTGGAAATTCTAGAAATTATTTTTAAACCCTAATGGGTTCAAACCCTAAATCCTAACCCAAACCCTAAACCCTAATGGTTTGCCAAGTTACAATTCTACCATTAAAATTATAAGGAAAATGTCCAAAATGCCCTTTTGTCACATTTGCTAATATGTTGAGTGTAAATCTTGCTATAATTGTAATTGGTTACCAACTTTTGACCTCTATGTAGAAAATATCAGCCATATTGCTCTTTCCACCAGCCATATAGCTCTATTATATCAAAATATTATAAAGAGAGAATACTCACTTTATTGTTCAAAACCATCCAATCTATTATCTCTCTAGATTTTCGAGATTGAGAGTAAAAGAGTGTGATATGAAAAGCCAAAAACACTTCTTAGCTTAACATTATCAGATCAAGGATCAGAATCAAAAGAAATCAAAGCTTTAAGGTATAAACCCTAGCTTTATAAAAATTTATGTGGTTCATGTTGTTTGTTGTTTAAAGATATGATAGAAGGTGTTAATCAATGATCTGGGTTGCTAGATGTTAGATCCATAACATCTAGAGGCTCGGATTCGATGATTTTCCAAATCTGAAAAATATTTTTTTTTGTGTTATGACAACCAATGTTAGAGGTTGTAGATCTTTAGTTGTTATTTGTTTTTGTTGTTTAAGTGTTTCATCTTGTAGTATGCTATGAGTACTTTGATGTGGAACTTGAATCAGGTCCATATCAATTATAGATTAAAAGTTATTAATGGTCAAAGAGAGTTGACCAAGCATGACCAACACTTTCTGGGTAACCCAGAAAGTGTGCATCAGAGTCTGACAAGATATTCTAAGCCTTGTATCTGTCAGGTGTTAAGTGATTTGATGATTTTGTTGTATACATGTTGTAGCCTACCATATATAATTTAGATCTATACCATTATAACTCTTAAACAATCAACTGAAAAAGCGTAGTAGATGGTCAAACT
This sequence comes from Panax quinquefolius, assembly GCA_020205615.1. Classification (NCBI taxonomy): domain Eukaryota; kingdom Viridiplantae; phylum Streptophyta; class Magnoliopsida; order Apiales; family Araliaceae; genus Panax; species Panax quinquefolius. The sequence goes on along the minus strand of CM035160.1, from coordinate 96,082,709 downwards.
AGGCCATTCGACCATGACCTTGAATTTTTGGGAATTTCAAGAAACATGAAGAACAAAGTTTCTGATAATGGTTGACCGTATCATAGCTTGATAATCTGATGTTATTGGACTAAGATAATGATTTATAATTGTTCCTTCTCATGAGGACTACATACTTAGACCATAAAAACACTTATCTAATGACATGAACACCTAATTAAGTGAGCTTGAAAGTAGGACCATGACACTGCTTGGGTTTCTAGGTTACCCAGAAAACCCAGGAGTGGTTTGAAAATGATTTTGAATAGCCAGATATTCGTGGTGTGGTATGATATGACTTAGATTATGGTTGATACCTCTAGTATTACATTAGTAGTACATGATAAAAGTTATAGAATACTCAGAAACCTCATAACCGGACATTTATGCCTGGTCAAAGTGAGTATCTCGTTAACTAACATAGATTTCTGGGTTTCATGAAGAACAGCTCAAGAACACCTATATCGACAGTTTCGTCACTATATGGCCCTTTTAGCGACAGTTTACTTAAGAAATTAATTATTTTTATTAAATAAATAGAAAAATTAGTTTTTAATTATTAATAATACAAAATAAATTAATAAAAATTATTTTAAAATCCAAAAATTAGTTTTTAATTATTTTGAATATATTTCATAAATATTTAATATTTTTGGAATATTAAAAGTATTTAATTTATTTAATTATAATATTAAATAAATTATTTTAAAATGATTTTAATACATGAAAAATCATTTAAAATTATATTATGGTATAAGAAAATAATTTAAGTTATTTTGATAACTTTTAATATTTTGTGATGAATTTCATTAATTAATTAATATTAATGATAATTAAGTTCTTTATTGAATATATTAAATAAATGATGAAAAATAGAATTAATGATTTAAAAATTATAGAAAAATGATTTAAAGTTTATAAAAAGTATTTTAAGTTATAAAATATAACTTTTGATATTTTAATCATGAAAATATTAATTATTTAATATTATTGATATTAGATTTATTTAATACTTATATTAAATAAATTAGTTTTAAAATGATTTTAATATTAGAATAATCATTTTAAAAAAAAAATAAAGGTTTTAAAGATATTTTAAGTTATAAAATATAACTTTCAATATTTAAAGAAAAATCTCATTAATTATTTTCTATTAATGATGTTAGAATTATTTAATAATTATATTAAATAAATTAGTTTAAAAATGATTTTACAATTATAAAAATCATTTAAAATGAAAATAAAGTGTTTAAAGATATTTTAAGTTATAAATTATAACTTTTGATATTTAAAGGAAAATTTCATTAATAATTTAATAATAAATGATATTAAGTTTATTTAATGATAATATTAAATAAATAGTTTAAAAATGGTTTTATCTATTTAAAATCATTTAAAAGGATTTAAATAAATTAAAAATATTTTAAGTTATGGTTAAGGACTTTTAATATTTTGATAAGTAATACATTAATACTTTAATATGAATAGTACTCATTTAAAATAGGTTTTAAACGTTTTAAAAATCATTTAAGGGTAATATTAATACTTTAAAAGTATTTTGAGTTATTATAAATAACTTTAACCTTTTAGGCAATGGTTTCATTAATAGTTTTATATTAATTAAATATTAATCATAATATGATGGTTTAATATATAAATCATTTAATAATGATTTCGATGTTTGGAAAATTTATGATAAATGATAATAAATGTTTAAAAATTATTATAAGTCATTTAAAAATAATATGACTAATAGTTACAGATGTAGAACTACACGATAAAGTCTTAGACTCGATAATTATCCGATAAAGCCGGTCGAATTACCGCAAGCGTATTTGAAAATTGATCTGGACTAAGATAATTTGATTAGTTATGTGTTTATTTGTGATTCAATGGTTGTTAAACATATGTGACAATGTGATTGAGTTATTTGTTGACTGTAATAAGCAGTGCTATGTGTTATAGTATGTTATTCTAATCGATCAAATGATCTTATTACTGATAGGTGTTATATAAAGATAGAACTAAGTTACAAACTATAAGCGGTAAGATCGTGTGAGTATCTTACCTTTGCATTTCCTTTATGCAATGGACATGAGTAAGAAGTTTCAGAATTATATTACTATTATACTATATTATTAACCCTATTGTGATATATTCTATATTCGATCATTGTTTATCAACATGTTAGTATATGATAATTCGGATATATATATATACATTATATAATTTCTATATATGGTTATCTGAGTGTCCCCACTTGGATAATTATTGTATTTAATAACATGTTGATATATATATATATATATATATATATATATATATATATATATAAGCCGTCTAAGCTATTTGATCACCTAGACATAAATTTTGAAATGTCGTTGAATATGATAAAAACCTTTTTGTATCCAATCAAATTGTTTTGGTTCGGATTCCAGACTAGGTATGAACATCCCGATCACGGGAAAATTTTATGCGCCAAGGCGGACAAAGGATGAACGATAATATCGTTCTAGCAATGTAGTATTGATCAATACAGGGCTCATTGGGCAGATCACCCTCATGCCTGTAAGTTATGACGGTTTGTAGATGAAGTTCTGCTAAACCTTATCGAAAATTAAAACAATGTTCATAGTATGTCGACTACCCTATATATATAGTCTATACGTAGTTTCAAAAATTCGAGATAGAATTGTTATGTTATTATTATTGGTTCAGTTTACTTCACAACTATAAATTCGTTGTAGAAGTGATGTACAAAGAAAACATTTAATTCTTCCAGCTAAATATAATTATAATTGTTATTACTTGCTGGGCACTCAAATGCTCATCCTTGCTTAAATTTAAATGTGTTTTAGATAAGTGTGAACAGCTAGAAGGTTCGGCCGAGAACAAGTGAAAAGGAAAGCAAATAGTATATGTTTAATGGTATCTTTTGTAATAGTTAGACTGTATTAATATAATGATATGTATTATATATCATGTAAAGAATGTAGTAAAGGTTGTGTGCTTGGGATTAGACTCTGATGAATGTAAGATAAGTTTGATATTTATATTATTGTTATTATTATTAGTATTATTCCGCTCATAGAAATGGTATCGTAAAGCACCGAGTTTGGGTTTCAAGTACCCGAGTTTGGGGTCTTTACAAGTTGGTATTAGAGCTATAAGCATGAATTTGCGAAGAGCCCCGAGCCTCTCGCTGGTGACTTCCTTGTGTGGAATGCACCGAAGACAAACTCTCCGTAGGGGACGCCGATTTAGTCAGTGGTAAGCTGATAGGTACCCTTGTAAGGTGCTATGGTTGGAAGCACCATGAAAGTTACAAGTTGGTATCAGAGCTTTAGGGTTAAAAATCTTAGGTGGGCTAGACCTGAGGCTATAACCTTAGAACAGAGGGAAACGTTGAAAATATAAATAACTCGAACAGAGTTTTAAAGAAGATGAATTGAATAAATTCATTGTCAAACAAAATAAAAGATAACTTATATAAAACTATTAATTGTTGTGTGTATATATTAAGTGATAATCAAGATAGTTTATATGTAGATGTCAGATAGAAAAGAATTAGAATACCCTCAGATTGTAAAGAAGAAATCGATCTCCATAACCAAGCCAATATCAAAGCCAATAGCTGAAATAGAGGTTCACATTAAAAGCTACCTCAATGAGGTGGTTGTCTTGAAAAGTATAATACCGAACCCTAAAATGATAGTATGACTGATAGGTAAAGTATAGTTAAAGAATATATAGTCAATGTCGAGTTCTTAAACTCATATGTTTGTGGTGAGTTCTTAAAACTCATAATGTGTTGTAAGTTGGACGAATTAGGTATAGTTAGGTGTGAATGGATTATTGAGGATGATGGGAATATATAGAATACAAAGCAACCGATCCTTAGTGAAGGTGTAAGTAAATAAGTAGTTTTAGTATTACTGGATTATGTATGATTCTTTGTTGTGTAAATGATAGGTATGTCTGTATAAGGTAATATTTTTCAAATTTTATATAAGTTATGGCAGCGATTCCTGACTTTTGAGTCATAAAGGGATAGCGAATGTTTAAAGCATTATGTGCTATGGTATGTCAAGTGATATGAGTATGAATTTATATGGGATTAATGAAATAAGTTGGTATACAGATAGTAGTTAATTATATGAGTACTGGTTAATGCAGAAAACCAAAATTTCAAAATCTAATATTTTGAGTACATGATTATTCGAATAGAAAGTTTTGTGTTATATGATTGTACGTATACGATAAGTCTTAGAATAAAGAATAAATTGTGATAATGCCGCCAAGGAGACAAAAATGAAATACACGGACAGAAGAACCTGTCAACAAAGCTGGCGGTAAAATGAGTGTATAAGCCACAGTTCCTACTCGATCAAAGATTTCAAATGGGCTAATAAAATCGAGGGTGGAGATTTCCTCTCTTCGTCGATTCTTGCTTCTAGAATAACGCCCTCTTGAACCTTCTTCTTCACATTCATCAGATTCAGGTGTGTAGCTTGAGCGGCTTTAACTTTATTGATTAAAGTCGATTATACTCGTATATTCGTTATCTTCATGGGGGTTCGTATATTCGCACTTGTAAACGCATATGATCTTCTACTCAACGCGTCAGTTACCACGTTCTCTTTTCCACAATGGTATTGAATGATATGATCATAATCTTCAATAGCTCAATCCAACGTCTTTGGCACATTACACGTTCGTTTTGGGTGAAGAAAATATTTGAGGGTTTTAGAAATGGGTTTTGTACTGGGGTCAATACAAAATTCGAAGTACTAAAATACTCACACAAATACGTCTGATATCTAGAGAGAGAAATAGAGAGAAAACTTCAGTTTTTGGTGTGATTTTCAATTCTAACCTAAGCACCCTATTTATAGGAAAATGCTTAGAACACCAAAGCAGAAAATTTAATATAATATTAATATATTAAATATAAATTCCTACGCCAACCTTTGAATGCTAGATATCAGCCAAAACATGTGCCAACATTACCAAAACATTTTTCATACTAAAATTACTGAAAACTCCAAAATAAAAATAAAAATCAATTAATCTGGAACTTCAATAATTCATAATAAACAGTCCTTTTATCAGAAAATTTGTATCTCGCGAGTTTTTATAGGAAATTCAATTCTCTACAACTTTACAGAAGAAAGTTTTTTCAAATTCTAAACAAAAATTGACCGAAATCCATAAACGGACGATTTTACATCCTATAATCAAATTTCAGTCAAGAAATGGGCCCACAGACATGTTTAACATGTTTTAAACAACTTTTGCAACAAAATACTCTTCCTCCTCATATACTCATATATCCCACATTCATTGTAAAAATATCATTATAATATTATAATAATATAATAAAATAGTATTTTATCAGAAAAGATAAAATATCGATTTTTTAACAATTGTCACTTTAAAAATTTTCTCCATCTATATCCACATAAAATGAATATTTTTCTTATTATATAAATCAATAATTAATTATTCATAAATAATATTACAGAATCACAATAATGACAACCGACAATTCTCGAAGAGGGCTTTCAATAAGGATTTCTCCTTATCATGGTATGATTAGGTGACCAAACCTCTCCTTAGACAGACCTTTCTAGACTTTGCCAATAATATTATCTAATAATATTATTCAGATAATATGAGTTATTGCTTCGATAATGGAAAATATTGTGTAGTGACAATTATTAAAACAATAGTAATATAAAATATCAACACAACAATTATTGAATCAATAAAATAAAATCTTTGAGCAGAACTTCATCGTAATAGTTATTGAGTAGTGCCTTCTTACGTAAGAATCAATAATTGGTGCAATACCGTGTCTTCTTTGTGCAACAATAGCGTATTCATTGTTTAACCACCGGGTATTCCAACGATATAATTCATAATAATTGGGCCGTTATTTATAAACAACTCAAATTTGTCGTTTTCTTCATCCGAGCGGTTATTACATTATGGGGCCCTAAAAATGGTACTGCAAAGTCGTCGCGAATATTCCCAAGCGTAAAGAATATTCCACGACCAAACGAATATTCCTCGGTGAAATGAGTATTTTATAACCACTTGTTGTATTTGAAAAAAAATTCATATATCACCCTTAACTTTAACCTTTTATCAATTTAACCATTTCTTGAATAGTAATTATAAGAAAAATTGAATACTTTTATTTCATAAAATTCGGGGTCTTATAGATTTGCTGACAACAGATTATATTCTCTTCTCTTATCATACTTTTATCTTTTAATGTCTATTCAGTTGTGGATTCTTGATTTTAATTCATTAATTATGAACTATCTCTTTTATTAAGATTTCAATTGAACCTTTTATGTCTATAAATTAATTATTCAATTTATTCCAATTATTTATGTCAAAGTGAATTGTTTATCTTGTCTTGTGCTTATTGCTTAATTATTTAATCAATAATTACCTTGTTACTCTAGAAGGAATTGGAAGAGGAATTCTAGGGTTAGAACTGGGCATGGTAACATGTGACTTAATTATTTGCATGGTGAATAATTAAGTTTGTGAATTGAATGGAAATATCTGTTCACCACATGTAACACATACGGAATTGGAATTGAAGGAGTTTAATTCAATTGTTTTGCATAGGAATATAACAAGATTAATCTGGATTAAATAGAAGTCAATTGATCACTTAGAAAAGGACTTTTGGCATTTGGAAATTCCTGTTAACAATTCAGTAGGCATAATAATTGGGATAATTGGATAATTGATTTATAGTTAATAATTGGGGATATTGAAGTCTTAATATTTATTTATCTGAATTCAGTCATAAAGCAATTCAGTTTAATTAGTTAATTTAGTTTTCTTAATTAGAAAAATCACGATTTGAGATTGTTTAAATAAAATTAGTTTGGTTAAGAATTAGTACTTGGTGATTTTTATTAAATAATTCCTCGTGGGAACGATACTCTACTTTCACTTTATTATTTGTTGACCGTGTATACTTGCACGTATTCATTGATTGCGAAATCGACCAACAAGTTTTAGGCTCGTTAAGGTAGCACTGAAAAGCCTAAGGGAATAAGACATTGCACAGCCATGAGAAAAATAAAAAAAATAAATAAAACACGAGAAAGAGCAAAAATGCCATCGTGGTTGAAAAAAAAGTATAAATAAATCTTGTATTTACCCTTAGACTTGGTAATTGCTTAGTTTTAACTGGAGTTGTCATGCTCAGAAAAGTAATTGAATTGGAACTGAAATTTTTCTTCTAAGAAGTTTGTTATGTGATTATCTTGAACTGTGGTTGGTTAGAATGGTTAACAAGCACACACGCACAACATGGGTGATGACAGGTTTGGATTGACTAATTAGTTAAAGTGATGGACTTTGATTTGATCGGATAAATTATTTGAGTATCATTGGTATCTTTGAGGCCTGTTGTTATATATCATATTGATTTATTACTGGGTTCGTAGGTATATTAGGAAGTAGATCATGCATATGCATTCATGTAGTTAATTTACGTTGTTTATTTTTAGTTCTTTTGTGTTTTTGCTTGAGGACAAGCAAATGTTTAAGTTTGGGGGTATTTGAGAGTAATGTCTGGCGTGGTTGCCTGATGTACCGGATGTTACATAATATTTTGAATTATTGATTCTTACGTAAAAAGGCACTACTCAATAATTGTTACAGTAGTTATTGTACAATATTTTATTTTATTGATTCAATAATTGCTACGTTGATATATTATATTATTGGTGTTCCAATAATTATCACTGCACATATCTCCATTATCAGATCAATAATTCATATTATTTGAATAATATTGTTAGATAACATTATTGGCTATGTCTAAGAAAGTTCTGTCTAGGAAAGGGGTTTAGTCACCTAATTACGCGCCAATAAGGAGAAATCATTATCGGAAAGCCCCCTCTTTCTTAGGAACGACCTGATTGTTATAATTGTGATTCTGTAATATTATTTACGAATAATTAATTATTAATTTATATGATAAGAAAATATTTATTTTATGTGGATGGATAGGGAAATATTTATTTTGTGTGGATATAAATGAAGGAATTAATCTTTGAGGTGTTTTATCGATTTTGTCGAAATGGAGGTATTAAAAATCGTCCGTATATAGATTTCGGTCATTTTTCGTTTGGAATTTGGAAAAACTTAAATCTACAAAGTTGTAGAGAATTTAATTTCCTATGGAATATAAAATTCGTATTTTTCTAATAAAAGGGATATTTATTGTGAATTATTGAAGTTTCGAAAATAAATGTTTTTATTAAAAACACGATGGGCCCTACTTTTGGTTGGTGAGAAATGTGTTAAAATTTTATTTCAAAAGTGGTGGGCGTGAATAGTAGCAGGTAAGGCTATCATGTAGCAGGTTAGTCTGCTATGTCGTTCTAATCATTTTCCTATAAAAAGGGTGTAAGACCCCAACTTTTATTAATAAAGATGAATCTTCTATAAATATCAGTTTTGAATATTAAGGAGTGAATTTGATATAATGTTATAGTTGTGGGTAATATTTATAAATTTTACAAAGTACGCAAGTTGTTATATTATATTCGATTGGTCGGAGAATATTCGTTTTAACAGGGAATATTCGTACGACTGCACAATCATTGGTGGACCCCACAACGAAATTATTGTCGGAATGAGAAAACGACAGAGATATTTTTTTTATAAAATTAACGGCCGAAGTTTTACCGTTAACTATTGAAATATCTAGTGTTAAAAGTACAATAATACTCGTGGTTGCATAGTAGCACACGATATTGATTATTGATGCTTACGTGAGAAGTCACTCAGTTTTGTTCAATTTTTGCTATAGTAATTGCTGCATAGTATCTCATGTTATTTGATTCAATTATTGTCAATATCTTATATATTATTAAATCAATAATTGAGACGATACAATTATTCATATTATTATTTGCAATATTGACGATGTCTAGAAAGTTCTGTCGATGAGAGGTTTGGTCACCTAATTGCGCGCCAATAGGGAGAAATCCTTATCGGAAAGCCCCCTCTTTTCTGGGAATGATTCGGTTGTTAAATATTGTGAATAATAATAATGATGAATAAATGTTGTTGAAAATATTGAGGAATTTTTATATTTGTTATAAATTTTGGCGTATTATTTGGACCCCCACTTATTCATTTTTCATAATAATCGAAATGAAGTTATAAAGTATATATCGTATTATATATATATATATATATATATATATATATATATATATATATATGAATGTATTTTATTATGGTGGGGGATGCCATGATAGAAAAAAAGGGAGGTGGGTTGATGTTGTCGTAGGTGGGAGGGAGTATTATTACTGTATGCAGCACATGGAGTGTGTGTGTGTGTGTGTGTGTGTGTGTATATATATATATATATATATATATATATATATATATATATATATATTACATATGTCATGTATGACCGGTTATATAAATATATATTATATTTTATTTAAAATTTTTGTTTTATTAGAATATTTTATTGCACAGTAATGCACAGTAAAATCAAAATTCAAAAAATCTTCACTTGATTCTTTGTGAAAAAAAAAAAAATATGTCGTCGTGTGATTTTTTTATTCAAATAGTATCCTTCCATTCTCCTATAAATAAGATGCTTAGTTAGAATTGAAAATCACACCAGAATCAAAGAATTCTTCTTCTATAATATTGAGCGTATTTTTTTCGAGTTTTAGAAAGCTTTGAGCGTAGAAAACAATATAAGTTTTCTTTAAGAATATCCCCGCCCTACCAGTCGGAATACTCTTCTTTTCAAGGTAAGGGATGTTATTTTTGTTCAATATTCATATGAAATAATATTTTCTTCCATACTCTATAATATGTAAGTAATATTATTTCGTTTCAGATTCTGAATTCTATACTCATTTTTGTTAAAGTTTCTTTTTCATGAAATTAGTAGAATATCCTTGATATTTGCACTTCATCCAGTATCTTTTTCATGAAAATATTATTCTGAGCATTCTTGATAAGTTTTAACTTTTTCATGTCGGGGTACTATTCACGGGGTTACTATTCCCGAAGTTAATATTCATGGGTACTATTCTGTGATGCCCCTAAAATCGCTATACATCACCTACCTATTCTGAGTCGCCAAATACATGGTACAAAATTTAAATACAACTTAATTATACAACAGTCGTGTAAAATACGACTAAACATATGCTGTGAGTTTTAATACAAATATTGTCATCTAGACAATATACAAACTCAATGGGGTCCTCATTACATTTACTATCACACTATTTCATAGAATATTGAGGACTACTAATGCTATTATCTGGACCATCACTCTGTTCCCCGACTAGTCCCTGCTACGTTCTCATTTCCTGAAGAGAACAATGAAAGCAAAAGGTGAGCTCAACTAGCCCGAGAAGAAATATTATGACTAAGATAATGCGAATAAATTATCATTAGCCTTGATAGTGTTAAACCGATAAAATATAACAAACATCAAATTTAAGCTGCAGCGAAACAAGCAATCCATTAGAAGAGTCAGTAGAGAATAAAATCTACTATCTTTTATGATTTAAAAGATTTTTCATGACTTTTATCGGCGAGACTCAACTTAATAAATAATTCACATCATCCCCTTTTCTGACGAGGATATTCATTAGTATCACAATCACAAATTATCCATGCACCACAACCAGGATATTCGTGTATTCATCAATGGTCATGATCATGCCAACAATCATCCATCAATGCACTATCGTCGATGAAGACTTTTTTCACATCATTTGTAACATTACGGTCATGATTACACCAAATAATCCTCGGTCATAATCATACCAAGTCCATCTATGCACTACTGAATACAAAATGACTTTCAATATAATATAAACATGAGGATGATGACAATGATATAAGAATTCAATAAAAAAAGTTCAAGAATTAATTTATCCAAGAACTAATAATGTCCAAATTGTCAACATGATACTTCTTTGTAGAGTAACACTCAAGAATGCTCAGAAGAATATTTCCATGAAAAGATACTGGATGAAGCGCAAATATCAAGGATATTCCACTAATTTCATGGAGTATAGAAGTCAAAACATTAACCAACTTTGCCCGAAGCATCACTGTAGATGACAAATCCCTCTGAGCTAGATGGTATTGTCAGAACAGGTGCTGAAATGAGTCTCCTCTTGAGTTCTTGAAAACTCTTCTCACATTCTTCACTCCAACCGAACTTTGTATCTTTTTGAGTCAGCTGAGTTAATGGAGTAGCTATTCGAGAAAATCCTTCCACGAATCTCCGATAATAACCAGCTAAGCCGAGAAAGCTACGTACTTTGGTCACTGATTTAGGTTGCTCCCAGCTTTGAATTGCTTCAATCTTTGCCGGGTCAACAGATATTCCATGACTTGATACTACGTGCCCAAGGAATGCTACTTCCTCAAGCCAGAACTCACATTTCTTCAACTTGGCATAAAGCTTGTATTCACGATGCTTTTGGAGTGTCAGCCTCAAGTGTTGCTCATGATCTTCACGGCTTTTGGAATAAATAAGGATGTCATCAATAAAGACGACCACAAAGTGATCCAAATATTCCTTGAATACTCGGTTCATCATATCCATGAAGGCATTAGGAGCATTAGTCAATCCAAAGAATATGACTAGGAATTCATAATGCCCGTACCGAGTTCTAAAAGCCATCTTTGGAATGTCATCGGTTCTAATCTTCAATTGGTGATATCCGGAACGAAGATCAATCTTTGAAAAGAATTTGACTCCTTGCAACTGGTCAAACAGGTCATCAATACGTGGCAATGGGTATCTATTTTTGATGGTGACATGATTCAACTCTCGATAATCAATACAAAGTCGCATACTCCCATCTTTCTTCTTCACAAATAGAACAAGAGCACCCCAAAGAGACGTACTAGGACGAATGAAACCAATGTCTAACAATTCTTGCAATTGGGTCTTTAACTCCTGAAGTTTAATAGGAGCCATTCTATATGGGGCTTTGGAAATGGGTTTTGTACCGGGTTCAAGGTCGATACAAAATTCAATTTCACGCTCTAGGGGTAGGCCAGGAAGTTTTTCAGGGAATACGTCAGAGAATTTATTAACAATGGAAATATCATTCAAAACTGACGTATTTTTGTTTAGATCCGTGACATGAGCTAAGAAAGCTTGACATCCATTTTTTAATAATCGAATAGCTTTATGGCTTGAGATGACAGTGATTGATTTTAATGGTTTGGTTGCTTGAATTTTCATAATAGGTTGGTTAGGAATATGAAAGTTAACAACCTTACGAAAATAATCAATTTTTGCATGATGAGTAGTTAACCAATCAATCCCTAGAATCACATCAAATGCAAGTATTTTTAATGAAATAAGATCGACAAGTAATGTGACGGTACCGATTTGAACTAAACAAGACTTATAAACAGTGGATGTAATGAAGGTTTCTCCCAACGGAGTTTCCACAGATAAGTCAAAGTCTAATTTCTCCTGAGTCAAATTTAATCGTTGAGCTCAAGTAGGAGAAATAAAAGAATGGGTAGAACCGGTATCAAATAAGGTATAGACTTCACTAGATTTTATGATAAGCTTACCCGTGATGACCTCGTTAAGGGTTCCTTGCTTTCGGGAGGTAACTACAAACGCTCTCCTTGCACTACTCTGGCTGACTTTTCTCGAACGACCTTTGGTGCCTCCATCCTAATTGAACTTATCTCCGTTGAACGACAAAAAATTCGCCTAAGTGACCTTCTCTTCCACAATTATAACATGCTTTGACTGGCATCACGCAGATTTGACCGATGTTTCCCTCCTCCGCATTTGAAGCATATGATAGGTGGTCGTTTCTTTTCCTTAACAACGGTCTTTGGTGCTAACGTCTATCCATCATTGTTGAATCTCCTCTTCTTGAAATGTACATTCTTATTGTTTTGGCCCTGATTACCACCGAAGTGGTTACCACTTTTGTGACGCCCCCAAAACAGGTATACATCACCCATCTTGGGTCGCCAGATACAAGGTACTAAATACAAATACAACTTAATTATACAACAGTCGTGTAAAATACGACAAAACATAGGCTGTGAGTTTTAATACAATGGAGTCCTCATTACATTTATTATGACACTATTTCATAGAATAGTGAGGACTACTAATGCACCATCTAAGACCATTACTCTGTTCCCCGACTAGTCCCATTTCGTTTTCATTTCACAAGAGAACGGTGAAAAGAAAGGGTGAGCTCAACTAGCCCAATAAGAAATACTATGACTAAGATAATGCAGAATAAATTATCATTAGCCTTCAACAATGTTAAACTGGTAGAATATAATAGAAAACAAGTTTAACTGCAGTGGATCAAGCAATCCATTAGAAGAGTCAAGTAAAGTATAAAATCTACTATCTTCTATGATTTAAAAAGTTTTTCATCAACTTTATCGCTGAGACTCAGCTTAATAAATAAAATCGAATCATCCATGCTCCACGGTCAAGGATATTCATGTAATCATCAATGGTCATGACTATACCAAATAATCCTTGATCATAATCATACCAACAACTGTCCACCAATGAACTACATGCCAATGAGGACTTTTACCACATCATTCGACACATTACGGTCATGATTATACCGAATAATCACTGGTCATAATCATACCAAGTTTATCTATGCACGTAAGCCAAAGATGACTTTTAACATAATATAAACATGAGGATGATGACAATTCAATAAAACAAGTTCAAGAATAAATTTTAAGATTTATAAGTTAATTTATCCAGGAACCAATAACGTCCAATTTGTCAACATGATACTGCTTTGTAGAGTAAAATTCAAGAATGCTTAGAAGAATATTTCCATGAAAAGATACTATATGAAGCGCAAATATCAAGGATATTCCACTAATTTCATGGAGTATAGAAGCCAAAACTTTAACCAACTGAGTATAATAGAATATATGAAACTGCAAATGGATTTTCACCCGCCATGCGGTAATCAACGTAGACAGATCATTTCCACAATTTAATAAGGAATGAATACGAAGGATCATTCACCATGCATGTGGTAATCCACATAGACGGGTTATTCCAACAGAATAATAAAGAATGGAATAACTGAAGTATTCACTATCGTCGCGTTAGAGGCGCATGCATGTGTTATTTCCAATGAATAATAAGAAAAATAATGGAACCAGGTCCGACGTAAACGCACAGACCGGATATTCCGATAGAATAATAAATAATGGAACCAGGTCCAGCGTAAACGCATAGAATAATAAAGAATGAAATATTAGAAGAATTTCACCATGTATGCGGTACTTCGCATAAACAGGTTATTTTAACATAATAATAAAGAATGGAAAAACAGAAGAATTTCACCAACTATAGGGTATCCCGCGTATACAGGTTATTCCAACAGAATAATAAAGAATGGAATAATAGAAGAATTTCACCAAGTATAGTGTATCCCGCGTATACAGGTTATTCCAATAGAATAATAAAGAATGGAATAACAGAAGTTCTCTTCATGAATAAGAAAGAAAGAATACCCCTTACGAGTACAACAAATAATATCCAATACCTTATAAGAAACTGGATATTGGAGTAGTGAAGTAGCAGAATACTTTTCTTCTTTCTCTCTATATAGTTTTTTTTCTAGAGTTTGATGAATTAAATAAGAAATAATGAAGGAATGAGCTTCTATTTATAGGAGAATGGAGTGAATAGTAACTAATTCATGAACGGTCCAGATTGATTTACTTTTAAATGGACGGTCCATATTGGTTTACTATTAAAACTTAAAGCAACGGTCCATACTGATTTACTATTAAAACTTTAAACCAGCGATCCATATCGATTTACTATTATAACTTTCCACCAGCGGTCCCTATTGATTTACTATTATATCTTCAACCAACGGTCTGAAAAATTAGCACATCTCCTCATGGAATAATATTGTACCCAAAAATGATTTGGACCGAAAAGAAATATATCTTACAGGTGAATAGTACCCTGTGAATAGTAACTCGTGAATAGTAACTTATGAATAGTAACTCCGACATAAAAAGTGCCCCGAATACCCGATTGAACAATATAACCTCCAGACATCAATTATTATCAAAACAAATGTCAATTTCCACTAACACAAATAATTCCAACACAATGGAACTATAAAATTCATCTTTAATTAACACGAACTTATTCATCATTAATATTATAATTAATAATATTTAACAACCAGGTCGTTCCCAGGAAAGAGGGGCTTTTTCGATAAGGATTTCTCCTTATTGGTAGCGTAATTAGGTGACCAAACCTCTCCTTGTGTAAACTTCTAGACATTGTCGATATTGCAAATGATAATATGAATAACTTTCCGTCTCAATTATTGATTTAATAATATATCATATTATGCAGGTAATCTTTGTGACAATAATTGAATCAATAATATCGAGATATGATGCGATAATTACTATAGCAATAATTGAGTATAACCGGTGACTTCTCACGTAAGCATCAATAATCAATCTGGTGTTACTACTATATGCAATCACGCGTATTACTTTACTTTACTAAGGGTAGTTCAACGGTTTTAATGGTAACACCGCCACGCGTTATTTTTTATAAAAGATAATTTTGTCGTTTTCTAACTACGACAATACTTCCGTTAATGGGATCTACCAATGATTGTCTTAGTACGACATATTCCTGATTAAAATGAATATTCCCAGACCAATCGAATATTATATAACCACTTGCTTACTTTGCAAAATTTATAAATACTATCCATAACTATAACATTATATCAAATCCACACCATAATATTCACAAAATTATTTCGAGAAAATTAAATATTTATTCATAAAATCTGGGGTCTCACAATCTCCCCTCCTTATGGAATTTCGCTCTCGAAATTTATGTACGTACCTGGTATGCTGAAAGGGGTGAGGGTATCTTGACTTCATTTCAGATTCTAACTCTTGAGGTATAACCTTTGAGTGTCTAATATAATCCTTCTTATATAAGATTTTAACACGTATCTCCTCATACGTTAAATCATCCACTATCTCATCTGGTTCTAAATTAATAATGTGGTTCGGGTCGTCCCCATATTTATGTAACGTCGATACGTTAAAAATGTTATGAACACGCGACATACTTGGCAGTAAAATGAGTCTATAAGCCACAGTTCCTACTTTATCGAGGATTTCAAATGGGCCAATTAAATCGAGGGTTGAGATTTTCTCTCTTCATCGATTCTTGCTTCTAGAATAACGCTCTCTTGAACCTTCTTAATTCTTCACATTCATCAGCTCCGGGTGTGTAGCTTGAGCGGCTTTAACTTTATCGATTAAAGTCGATTCTACTCGTATATTTGTTATCTTCACATGGGTTCGTATATTCGCACTTGTAAATGCATACGATCTTCTACTCAACGCCGCCTACCACGCTACGCTTGTAACATTCATTCTTGATCTCAACATTTTTTTAAATGTAAATTATAAATATTTATTGATTTATATAAATATTTATTGGATGTGTTATTATTGGATAAATAATTGTTCAATTAGATTAGATTTGATTTGATTTAGTTAATTATTTAGTTGTTAAATAATTAATATGTGGATTGAGTTATGTGATTAAGTGAATTATTTAATAAATTGTTATTAAATAATGTATGACAAATAACTATGTTATAAAGAGTTATTTAAATAAATTAAAGTAGTTTTAATTTATTTTGCCAAACAAAACTTAAATATATTAAGTCTTTAATTTTAAATTAGTTTGCCAAACAAAAGCCCTATGGCTTTTGGATTTTTAAATTTTGATTTATTAGTAATATAAATTAAATTAAACAAAATATAAATAATATATAATATATTTAGTAACTTATATTTTAATAGGGTCATTAGTATATATGCGATTTAAATGCGTTGGGTTTAGGCGTGCGTTGGCTTTTATTTTAGTTTACGTATACTATTGTTTGGCTTAAGCCTAAGAAAAGTTGAGAGAAAAAGAAAAGAAAAAGGAAAAGTTCGAGAGAGTTTGAGAGGAAACTAAGTGCGTGATTGTCCAAAACAAGTTACATTTGACAAGTATTTTTTAAGCACACAAAAGGTATGTGGCTATAACTTTAATATATGTAAGTATATATGTTTTACGTCATTATACCTAAGTCTTTGTGTTCTTCACTTATGTATAAAGTTTTTACAAAATTGTATGTAAACCATGTTTTAGAATTGGTTATGATGTTACATGTATTTGTAAAGATAATTGTTATAACTAGCATATATATATATATATATATATATATATATATATATATATATATATATATATATATATGTATGTATAAATTACGATCAAAAAAAGAAAGAAAAGAGTTTTCTGATAAAAACATATATGAGTATGAACATGTTTTGTAGGATAACAAAATTAGTAATTGATTGTATTCTAATTGTAAAATTGAAGTGTGATTATGTTAATTGGGTATGAAATAACGAGAGAACTTAGTTAAAAGGAATCAATTGGGTTTATAATTTTGATTCTGATGTTCAACATTGTGTCGAGAATATAAACAATGGAGTTTTGGGTTTTAAAATAATACTTTTTTAGGATTTAACTTCTCTCAAATAATTGTTTAAATTGTGCTAAGTTAATATATGTATGCTTGGTGAGGTTATATGTGTAAATTACATCAATTATATGTATGTAATTAGTTGATAGAATTTCTTAATGAGACCAAAAATGGTCTTATGCTACGATTACATTAGTTTTGGCAAGTTTTAGGCAAGCGCCAAAATGGAGCCCAGCGCCAAAATTCGCACCCTAGCGCTCAAAATTCGCGCCCAGCGAGTTTCATTGTGTGAAATTCGCGCCCCAGCGCCAATCTCGTGTTGCGGCCTGCTTTGGTTAGCCTAGTTCTCGCTTGCATGTACTGGGGACAAAAAATCTGAGTCGGACAGTTTTGGCCTCCTGTAGTAAAATGGCCATAACTTTCTCATCTGAACTCCGATTGAGTTGATTCAAGATGCTCCGAAACAAGAACGAATAGACCTACAACTTTCATGCTTTAAGGATTTGAATTTGAGGTATGTAACAGTAGTCAAAATGGTCATCTTAAGGACTGTTGTGTTTTTGGGACCAATCGGAGGGCGTCGGGCATACACATATACATGTGTAGTGCTCCTGACGATAAAAGATGATGTCCTAAGTTATAAAACTTGTATGTTAGTAAATATAATGATGCTTAACATTAATAAATAATGTATTAGATAAGTTATAGAAGCATAGTAAGCATACACAAGAGAAGCCAATCGGGCGTGTGGCGATTGAGCGTCGAAACGCGTCGTGCCAAGTGTTAATGAACTTAAAAAGTGTTTCAATTCAATTGAAATGAATATTATAAGATATGGAATGGGTTTAATATAAAACCAATAAGTAGTCCTAGCAAGACTTAAGCACTTGAATGAACTTGAGTTTTGACTAAAAAGAAATATAGTGAGTCGTAAAGTCGAAAAGTTAACATAATCTAATTGAACATTGTGTGCTAATTAATAGGAAAGATTATGAGATGTGGAGTAGAGTTTACATTACAATTACTATGTGTTGTTATGTGACTAATAGTTGATGTGTATGATTATATATATTGTGTAGGGCACGTGAAGTGCGAGATAAGCGTAAGTTGTTAATCTATTATTGGTAAAAACAATCATCAATGAAGTCTTTGGTTCCTATTTTTCTCGTGGACTTGATGAAGCTATTTTAAATTGCATGATATGTTATACATGTTGAAATCATGAAATGTTAAAATCGATATATATATTTGCATTATTTTGGCTAAGTAATGATGATTGAGTAAGGAACTTCGATCTTTATATTTGCTTATGTGAATTAAAAGCATGTATGCCGTATTACTTTAATGAGATGTATATCGATGCATATTATTATGTTATTATGTGCTATGTGATGCATGAAAAGCTGTTAGACTTTGTTGGGGTTTGTCGAGCTCACTCTTGCAAATAACCACTTTTGCGGTCGAGATTTTAAGGTAAAGATATGTGCTAAGTGAGTTATAGAGATCTATATTCACGAAGATTACTTATGTTTTATGAAAATGTATTTCATATTTTGAGCGTAACATGTTGTTGAATTGTAAGTTGAGCTATCCAATGTATATGGATATTTAGTTATGATGTAAGACTTTGTATAGTCATTTTGTTGTAACGATTCATGATATAAGATTGAATCGAAGAGATGTAATGTAAAGGTTGCGATTAGAGGCAAGAAAGAAGGAAATGTATAAAAGTTTTAAATATTCCATTAATTTTAGTGTTTTTAATATCGAATAATGATGTAAAATTAGAGATTTAATGTATAGTTAACGGCCAAGAAGTTGAGATTTAAATGGTATGGATTTTGGGGTCGTTATAGTTGGTATCAAAGTATGGTTATAAACCTTAGGTAGGAGTACCTTAGGTTATAACCTTAGAAAGGAATGTGAAGATAATGAGCGAATAAGCTCAAATAGAGTTTGAACAATAAGGGATTAAAACTTGCGTGAAAGGATTGAAAGAAGAATCTCATGCGAGTTATAAGGAATATAAATGTGGGGTTACCCAACTCCAATAATAAGGATGTAAGGTGATAATAAATAGAACAATGTCTATAAAAGAGAATGATAAAGAAGTTATGAATAGAGAGTTATATCTAAGTGTGGTGCAATTGTACTCTTTAGTAGTTGATGTATGGTATCTGGGGCTAAACGATTCCTTCATAGAAGCGGAGGTATATCTGAACTAGTAACTTCGGAACCTAGTTTGTTGGTTGTTTGTGGGAAACCACTCGGTACCATATTGAAAGCTATTAGAGACTCGATGTGTACCAAGTGTAGAAATGGATCGTTATGATGAAAGTGTAGAACTTGAATGAAATTTTGAAGCGATGTAAATGAAGTTAGAAATTCTTAAAGGAAGAATTGTTATATAAACAAGAAGATTCAAAGAAGAATCTAAGAGAGATAAAAAGATAAGAAATGGAGTTTCCTAACTCCAAAAGCGAAGATAACGAATAATGTAAGTAAATGATGAAAAAAGGGAAAGAATGAGGATCGTAAAACAAAAGCGATCACGAGTTAACAAAAAGAATTTTAAAGGTGATGAGTATAGAATAAGATCACGACGTGATCTATTTAAGTTATAAAGGAAGATGGTTTGTAATGTTTGAATGATTATAGCTTGATGCTATGAAGATGGTGTACTATGAAATAATGCGAGATAAACTCATGAGGAGTTATAAATGATGAGATCGAGGAATTAATATCGAAGCGAAAAAAGCAAGTTATGAGTAAGATAGAGTTAGGAGGGATTTCAATTGAGGACTCTGTGATGGTTGAGTTATACAAATCTTTGTATGGGCGAGGGTTTTGTGCTTGCACTCGGTTTATCACATTGATAATCATTGGAATGTTTGTGTCGCGCTATTTGCTATATATGCTTGTTGAGAAGGTGATTCTTTTCTCATGTGTATATGATAGGTAGAGTATAGTTAGAGAATATTATAAGGTTAAGTGCGAGTTCTTAAAACTCATACTTATGGTAGGTTAAATGACTCATAATTATATGGTATGTTTTGAACCCCTCGGTGAATGGGCCTTTATGGTTACGACTAGGATAAGTTCTTAAACTCATATGATTGTGGCAAGTTCACGAACTCATAGCGTGTGGTAAGTTTGAGGAACTGGGTATATATAAGTGTAAATGGAGTATTGAGGATGATAGGAATAGATAGACCTATTAAGCGATGGATCATTATAGAAAGTGGAGTTGATGGTGGAAGCATAGGTATTCTAAATCTACTAGCTATGCTAGACTTTGAAATTTATTGACTTCGTGCTTTGATGTTTACACTTTTATTTTCTTGAAAACATTGGATCAAATGATGGAACCAATGAGTTTTAACAACAATACTATTATTTGTATATACATGCTAATTGCTTGGCTGAACAAAAATGATTTGCAATATATCAAAATGTATTTTATATCATTAATGCATCATGTAACTTTGGTGCAAAGATGATAAAAATGATGGAGTCATCAATGCGGTATTACTAGTGTTGGATGTGATCTAAGGATCGTCGATTACTATGGTATGATGTAGTATGATAAAATCACCAAATGATGGAATCCTCAATGAATTTGTAAATACGATGCGGTATCATGACATCATAAAAAGATTTTTGAGATTTCTTTGAGTTATGAGAATACATACATATATATGTATATATATGTATATTTCGGTTGATGTGCGAATTGTTGTAGAGGTCTATGCTATTTGATTCAGCTAGACAAATATTGAAAGATGTTCATGAAATTCAAGAGTTCTTGAGAAGTTATGCCAAACCAAATTATTTTGGTGCGGATTCAGATTTTGAAAAGTTGAGATGAACAACCCTATTATTTAGGGGTTGCACTTAGTTTTATACTTTATATTTGCGCTGAAATGTTTGTGCAAAATACATATGCGAAGGATTGATCCCTAAGTACCTTGAAGTCATTATAGTCGTATGATTTGTAAAAAGTTAAAGTTGAAAGATTACTTATAAGCGTGGACAAGGTTCTTGGTCATTAGACCCTCGGTTGAATGCTTGCACTCTAAATTACGAGATGAACAACTCTTTTATTAGAGGTTACGCTTAGTTATACTTTATTATTTGAAATGTTTGTGCACAATACATATACAATAGGTTGATAACCTAGAGTACTTGCGGAGGTGTTTTCGATCTTTGTGATTGATAAACATTACGCGAAAGAGGGTTTAAAGTGTGAAGAAGCAGGGGTGAAGCACTATTAAACCTAGAGAATAGAGTTCATGGTCTTGTGACCCTCGGCATGATTTGGAATCTTTTAAATTCTGAGTTATTCATACTACTTTCCAATTATTGAACAATTGTGGAAGGTTCTTGTTATTACGCAAGATGGAAGGAGGTGTTTCCAATCTTTGTGATTGATAAACATTACGCGAAGAGGGGTTTAAAGTGTGAAGAAGCAGGGGTGAAGAACAATTAAACCTAGAGAAGAGTTCACGATCTTATGACCCCTCAGCGTGATTTGGAATCTTTTAAATTCCTGAGTTATTCATACTACTTCCCAAATATTGAACAATTGTGGAAGGTTCTTGTTATTTTGCAAGATGGAAGTGAAAAGGAAAGTATTCCTTAGAAAGAGTGAGTCGTAGAATCGACCTTTGAATGATAGAATATGTTGAATAAGTGAGAAAAGAGATTTTGAAGAAGAAGGATATGAGTTATCAAAGAATAATGTGAAACTTTTAATAGAAAAGTTAATAATTGTAGAAAGATCTTTATGGAAAGAAAGTGGGTATAGAAACCAAGGAATGAATGAAGTATTAACGTAAAATCTATTTTGATAGATTGATGAATAAAATTTTGAGGGAAAATTCTTATAAGAAAATTGAAATGTAATATCCAGAAGTGTTTATGTTAACGATCCTTAGAAAAGGAAATGAATGGGTTAAGAATATAATACTCGAGAATATAATTGAGTTCAAGTGAAGGGTATGAAATGAAACCTAAAATTTGTTAAGGTAATGAATATAGTAGGAAATATAAAACCTATATTTAGATAAAATGATGAAAGATTACTCTGAGTTAATTGTTTAATTTTACATCTTGATTACGGGGACGAGAATCTTTGTAAGTAGGGAAGATTATAACGAATGAGTGGTTTGAGTTGTGATTAGAGACCAGAAATCCTTGTAAGGAGGAATGATGTAACATTCAGATTTTTTAAATGTAAATTATAAATATTTATTGATTTATATAAATATTTATTGGATGTGTTATTATTGGATAAATAATTGTTCAATTAGATTGATTTGATTTAGTTAATTATTTAGTTGTTAAATAATTAATATGTGGATTGAGTTATGTGATTAAGTGAATTATTTAATAAATTGTTATTAAATAATGTATGACAAATAACTATGTTATAAAGAGTTATTTAAATAAATTAAAAGTAGTTTTAATTTATTTTGCCAAACAAAGGCTTAAATATATTAAGTCTTTAATTTTAAATTAGTTTTCCAAACAAAGCCCTATAGCTTTTGGATTTTTAAAATTTGATTTATTAGTAATATAAATTAAATTAAACAAAATATAAATAATATATAATATATTTGGTAACGATATTTTAATAGGGTCATTAGTATATATGCGGTTTAAATGCGTTGGGTTTAGGCGTGCGTTGGCTTTTATTTTAGTTTACGTATACTATTGTTTGGCTTAAGCCTAAGAAAAGGCTGCGAGAGAAAAAGAAAAGAAAGGAAAAGTTCGAGAGTTTTTGAGAGGAAACTAAGTGCGTGATTGTCCAAAACAAGTTACATTGACAAGTATTTTTTAAGCAACAAAAGGTATGTGGCTATAACTTTAATATATGTAAGTATATATGTTTTACGTCATTATGCCTAAGTCTCTGTGTTCTTCACTTATGTATAAAGTTTTTACAAAATTGTATGTAAACCATGTTTTAGAATTGGTTATGATGTTACATGTATTTGTAAATTGTAATTGTTATAACTAGCATATATATATATATATATATATATGTATATATATGCTAATTATGATCAAAAAAAAAGAAAAGAGTTTTTTGGTAAAAACATATGAGTATGAACATGTTTTGTAGGATAACAAAATTAGTAATTGATTGTATTCTAATTGTAAAATTGAAGTGTGATTATGTTAATTGGGTATGAAATAACGAGAGAACTTAGTTAAAAAGGAATCAATTGGGTTTATAATTTTGGTTCTGATGTTCCTTTGTGTCGAGAATATAAACAATGGAGTTTTGGGTTTTAAAATAATACTTTCAAGGATTTAACTTCTCTCGAATAGTTGTTTAAATTGTGCTAAGTTAATATATGTATGCTTGGTGAGGTTATATGTAAAATTACATCAATTATATGTATGTAATTAGTTGATAGAATTTCTTAAACAGACCAAAAATGGTGTTCGTGCTTTGGGTTACATTAGTTTTTGGCGCCCAAGCATCAAAAATGGAGCCCAGCGTAAAAAATTAGCCTACTAGCGCCAAAATTTAAGCCAGCGCTTGAAAGTTCGCTTGCCAGTGCTGAAATTTGCACCCCAGCACCAATCTCGTCTCTTCTGGCGCCCTTTGGTTAGCCTAGTTCTCATGTTGCATGGCATGGGGACAAAAAAATGAGTCGGACAGTTTTGGCCTCCTGTAGTAAAATGGCCATAACTTTCTCATACGAACCTTGATTGAGTTGATTCAAGATGATCCAGAATGAGGATGAATAGAACTACAACGTTCATGCTTTAAGGTTTTTAATTTGAGGTCTGTAACAGTAGTCAAAATGGTCATCTTAAGGACTGTTGTGTTTTCGAGAGTAATCGGAGGGCGTCGGGCATTCACATATGCATGTGTAGCGCTCCTGACGATAAAAAATGATGTCCTAAGTTATAAAACATGTATGTTAGTAAATATAATGATGCTTAACATTTATAAATGATGTATTAGATAAGTTATTGAAGCATAGTAAGCATACACAAGAGAGGCAAATCGGGCGTGTGATGATTGAGCGTCGAAGCATCGTGCAAGTGTTAATGAACTTAAAAAGTGTTTCAATTCAATTGAAATGAATATTATAAGATATGAAATGGGTTTAATATAAAACCAATAAGTAGTCCTAGCTCGACTTAAGCACTTGAATGAACTTGAGTTTGACTAAGAAGAAATATAGTGATTCATAAATCGAAAAAGTTAACCTGATCTAATTGAACATTGTTTGCTAATTAATAGGAAATATTATGAGATGTGGAGTAGAGTTTACATTACAATTACTATGTGTTGTTATGTGACTAATAGTTGATGTGTATGATTATATAATTGTGTAGGGCACGTGAAGTGCGAGATAAGCGTAATTTGTTAAACTATTATTGGTAAACAACGATCAAAATGAGTCTTTGGTTCCTATTTTCTCGTGGACTTGATGAACTGTTTTAAATTGCATGATATGTTATACATGTTAAAATCATGAAATGTTAAAGTCGATATATATTTGCATTGTTTTGGTTAAGTAATGATGATTGAGTAAGGAACTCGATCTTTATATTTGCTTTGTGAATTAAAAGCATGTATGCCATGTTACTTTAATGAGATGTATATCGAGCATGTTATTATGTGATATGTGATGCATGAAAACTGTTAGACTTTACTGGGCTGTCGAGCTCATTCTTGCAAATAACAACTTTTGTTGGTCAAGATTTTAAGGTAAAGATATGTGCTAAGTGAGTTATAGAGATCTATATTCACGAAGATTACTTATGTTTTATGAGAAATGTATTTCATATTCTGAACGTAACATGTTGTTGAATTGTAAGTTGAGCTATCCAATGTATATGGATATTTAGTTATGATGTAAGACTTTGTATAGTCATTTTGTTGTAACGATTCATGATATAAGATTGAATCGAAGAGATGTAATGTAAAGGTTGCGATTAGGAGGCAAGAAAGAAGGAAATGTATAAACGTTTTAAATATTCCATAATTTTAGTGTTTTTAATATCGAATAATGATGTAAAATTAGAGATTTAATGTATAGTTAACGACCAAAGTTGAGATTTAAATTGTATGGATTTTGGGGTTGATGACAATTCAATAAAACAAGTTCAAGAATAAATTTTAAAGATTTATAAGTTAATTTATCCAGGAACCAATAACGTCCAATTTGTCAACATGATACTTCTTTCTAGAGTAAAATTCAAGAACGCTCAGAAGAATATTTCCATGAAAAGATACTGGATGAAGCGCAAATATCAAGGATATTCCACTAATTTCATGGAGTATAAAAGACAAAACTTTAACCAACTGAGTATAATAGAATATATGAAACTGCAAATAGATTTTCACCAGACATGCGATAATCCACGTAGACAGATCATTTCCACGATTTAATAAGGAATGAATACGAAGGATCATTCACCATGCATGTGGTAATCCACATAGACTTGTTATTCCAACAGAATAATAAAGAATGGAATAACTGAAGGATTCACCATTTGTGCGATAGACTGCACAAACAGGTTATTCCCAACAGAATAAGAAAAATAATGGAACCAGGTCCGACGTAAACGCATAGACCGGATATTTCGATAGAATAATAAATAATGGAACCAGGTCCAGCGATAAACGCACAGAATAATAAAGAATGAAATATTAGAAGAATTTCACCATGTATGCGGTACTTCGCATAAACAGGTTATTCTAACATAATAATAAAGAATGGAAAAACAGAAGAATTTCACCAACTATAGGGTATCCCGCGTATACAGGTTATTCCAACAGAATAATAAAGAATGGAATAACAGAAGAATTTTACCAAGTATAGTGTATCCCGCGTATACAGGTTATTCCAATAGAATAATAAAGAATGGAATAACAGAAGTTCTCTTCATGAATAAGAAAGAAAGAATACCCCTTACGAGTACAACAAATAATATCCAATACCTTATAAGAAACTGGATATTGGAGTAGTGAAGTAGCAGAATACTTTTCTTCTTTCTCTCTATAGTTTTTTTCTCTAGAGTTTCAGTGAATTCGTAAGAAATAATGAAGGAATGAGCTTCTATTTATAGGAGAATGGAGTGAATAGTAACTAATTCATGAACGGTCCAGATTGATTTACTTTTAAATGGACGGTCCATATTAGTTTACTATTAAAACTTAAAGCAACGGTCCATACTGATTTACTATTAAAACTTTAAACCAGCGATCCATATCGATTTACTATTATAACTTTCCACCAAAGGTCCTATTGATTTACTATTATATCTTCAACCAACTATTCGAAAAATTAGCACATCTCCTCATGGAATAATATTGTACCCAAAAATGATTTGGACCGAAAAGAAATATATCTTACAGGTGAATAGTACCCTGTGAATAGTAACTCGTGAATAGTAACTTATGAATAGTAACTCTTGAATAGTAACTCATGAATAGTAACTCGTGAATAGTAACTCGGACATGAAAAGTGCCCCGAATACCCGATTGAACAATATAACCTCCAGACATCAATTATTATGAAAACAAATGTCATTTTCACTAACACAAATAATTCCAACACAATGGAACTATAAAATTCATCATTAATCAACACAAACTTATTCATCATTAATATTATAATTCATAATATTTAACAACCAGGTCATTCCCAAGAAAGAGGGGGCTTTCCGATAAGGATTTCTCCTTATTGGCGCGCAATTAGGTGACCAAACCTCTCCTTGACAGAACATCTAGACATTGTCAATAATACAAATGATAATATGAATAACTTTGCCGTCTCAATTATTGATTTAATAATATATCATATTATCACGGATGATCTTTATAACAATAATTGAATCAATAATATAAGAGATATGAATGATCAAAGTGATTATTGTAGAAATAATTGAGTATAACCGAGTGACTTCTCACGTAAGCATCAATAATCAATCTGGTGTCCTACTATGCAACCACGCGTATTACTATACTTTTACTACCGGTAGTTCAACGGTTTTAACGAATAACACCCGTAGTTAATTTTATAGAAAGATAATTTTGTCGTTTTCTAACTACGACAATACTTCCGTTGTGGGATCCACCAATGATTATGCCGTCGTAAAATATTCCCTGTTAAAATGAATATTCCCCGACCAATCGAATATTATATAACCACTTGCTTACTTTGCAAAATTTATAAATACTATCCACAACTATAACATTATATCAAATCCACACCATAATATTCACAAATTTATTTCGAGAAAATTAAATATTTATTCATAAAATCTGGGGTCTCACAACTTCTGGCCCGTTGATTCCCTCCATGCTTGTTGTCACTGCTTCGATGACTGCTCTCACTAGTATTATCATTTTGCGGCTGCTCTCTTTTTGTTACGTTGACTTGTTATTGCGCTCTACTAACTGAGCCCTATTTATAACATCTGAATACAAACACAGTTTATGAGAAATTAGATGTTGATGTATCTTCGATTTCAAACCTCTTAAAAACATCCGCGTCATTCTCTCTTTATTATCCACCAAGTGGGATGTAAACCGAGACAACTCAGAAAACTTAGCTTCGTACTACGACACGGTCATATTATTCTGCTCTAACTTGATGAACTCTACCTCTTTTATGTGACGAATACTTTTGGGAAAGTACTTGTCGTTGAATAGTTCTTGGAACTTCTCCCAAGACATCTTCAGTGCGGCAGGTTGAGTACGCTTTACAGATTCTCACCAGTAATCTGCCTCTCCTCGCAACATAAAGGTAGCAAAGGGAACTTTTTGCTCCTCGTAGCATCCCAAGACATCAAATATCTTGGTGATCTGCTTTATCCATGCTTCTGCCTTAAGTGGTTTTGGCTCTCCAATAAACTCCGGTGGTCCCAGCTCCTTGAATTGTTTAGCGGTGATCGTCCGAGAGTTTCTAGTGTTTCTACCTACATTTTGGACAGGAGCCGCTCTCGCTTGCTATTGCATAAAGCCTCTGAAAATTCCATCATTCATCATTTGGTTAGTGTTGTTGTTTGTATAAGGATTGTCGCCTTCCTGATGCACATTATCCTGATTATTGATATGTGGTGAATCAACATTTGCCTGTGCTCCATTGCTATTCTCGGATGTCATTTTCAGATACTGCCACAAAACAAAGGTTAATTGACATGTAACATATTATCTCTATATTCTGACCGACCAATTAAATACCAAATAAACTTATGTAGGTCATACTAGCGAAGAATTCCCGTCTCTCCCTCCTAGTTCTATTCTCACATCTTAGCCGGGGATCATATCCTAAGCTTTGATACCAACCGTGGCGCCCCAAAATTGATATACATCACCTATTACGAGTCGCCAAAATACATGGTACAAAATTCAAATACAACTTAATTATACAACAGTCGTGTAAAATACAACTAAACATATGCTGTGAGTTTTAATACAAATATTGTCATCTAGACAATATACAAACTCAATGGGGTCCTCATTACATTTATTATCACACTATTTCATGGAATAGTGAGGACTACTAATGCTATTATCTGGACCATCACACTATTCCCTGACTAGTCCCTGCTACGTTCTCATTTCCTGAAGAGAATAATGAAAGAAAAAGGGTGAGCTCAACTAGCCCAGTAAGAAATATTATGACTAAGATAATGTAAAATAAATTATCATTAGCCTTCAACAGTGTTAAACTGATAAAATATAACAAACATCAAATTTAACTGCAGCGGAACAAGCAATCCATTAGAAGAGTCAAGTAGAGAATAAAATCTACTATCTTCTATGATTTAAAGGTTTTTCATGACTTTTATCGCTGAGACTCAGCTTAATAAATAATTCACATCATCTTTGCACTACGGCCAAGGATATTCATTAGTATCACAACCACAAATTATCCATGCACCACAGCCAAGGATATTCGTGTATTCATCAATGGTCAAATGATCATGCCAACAACTCATCCCATCAATGCACTACGAATTGATGAGGACTTTTTAACATCATTTGTAACATTACGGTCATGATTACATAATCAATAATCCTTGTCATAATCATACCAAGTCCATCTACATACACTCTGAGCCACGGATGACTTTCAATATAATATAAACATGAGGATGATGACAATGATATAAGAATTCAATAAAATAAGTTCAAGAATTAATTTATCCATGAACTAATAATGTCCAAATTGTCAACATGATACTTCTTTGTAGAGTAACACTCAAGAATGCTCAGAAGAATATTTTCATGAAAAGATACTAGATGAAGCGCAAATATCAAGGGTATTCCACTAATTTCATGGAGTATAGAAGTCAATACTTTAACCAACCGAGTATAATAAAGAATGGAATAACAAAAGAAATCACCATGCATGCGATAGACCGTACAGATAGGTTATTCCAACAGAATAATAAATAATGGAACCGTGTAACGCGTAACGCATGCCGCGGGATATTCCAACAGAATAATAAATAATGGAACCAGGTCATCATGCGTAAACGCATAAGCCAAGCGGGATATTCCAATGAATAATAAATAATTGAACCAGGTCATGCGTAAACGCACAGACAGGATGTTCCAACAGAATAATAAACAACGGAACTAGGTCATGTGTAATCGCACAGACAGGATGTTCTAACAGAATAATAAACAATAGAATAACAGAAGAATTTCACAAAGTATTGGGTATCCCGCGTATACAGGTTATTCCTACAGAATAATATAGAATGGAATAACAAAAAAATTTCACCAATAAGAAAGAAGGAATACCCCTAACGAGTACAACAAATAATATCCCTTACTAGTAAAGAAGAGTATTTTATTGGTGGTAGGCGAGGATATACTCAAAGAAAACTTGCACTATGCTCAAAAGCTTTCTTAAACTCTAAAGAAATACGCACAAGATTATAGAAGAAGAACTCTCTATATAGTTTCTCTCTAGAGTTTGATAAATTCATAAGAAATAATGAAGGAATGAGCTTATTTATAGAAGAATGGACCGTGCGTAATAACTAATTCATGAACAGTTGATTGATTTACTTTGAATCAGACGGTCCAGATTAGTTTACAATAAAATATAATATATTCTATTTATAATCTAATAAAACGAATAACTTTATAAAAGTATTCTAATTTATATAAATATTTTTTACTATCTGCAAACACTTATCGCAGCACTATGCATAATAAAATATAATATATTCTAATTATTTTTGAATAAAAGCAGATAACTTTATAAAAGTATTACATTTTTATATAAAAAAAATTTACTATTAGTCTAATAAAATGAATAACTTTATAAAAATATTTTGTTTTATATAAAAAGCTTTTACATTTTATTACATTAATAATACTAATAAAAAACTCATCATCATTATTATAATTCACAATATTAATCGACGGTCATTCCGGAAAGAGGGGGGCTTTCCAATAAGGATTTCTCCCATTGGCACACAATTAGGTGACCAAACCTCTCCTTGTGAACTTCTAAACATCGTTAATATTACGAAAATAATATATAATAACTTTGTCATCTAAATTATTGATTATAAAATATTGACAATAAATCAATCAAATAACGTGAGATACTATATGTAATTGATTCATGTAATAATAATTGAACAAAAGCTGAGTGACTTCTCATATAAGCATCAATAATCAATACTGGTGTCTATCTCTTGTGCAACTTCACGCGTATTCGCATTTTTTAACACCGGGTGTTTCAATAGTTAACGGTAAAACTTCCGCCGTTATTTTCATAAAGTATTTTTGTCGTTTTCTCAATCCGATAATAATTCTGTTGTGGGGTCCATCAATAATTGTGCCATTGTATGAATATTCCCAATTAAAATGAATATTCCCCGACCAATCGAATATTATATAACAACTTGCGTACTTTGGAAAATTTATAAATATTACCCACAACTATAACATTATATCAAATTCATTCCATAATATTCAAAAATTATATTTATAGAAATTTCATCTTTATTCATAAAAGTTGGGGCCTTACATATTCACTTGGTTACTATTCACCTAGGGTACTGTTCATGACAAAAATTGATTCGTTTTCAGTCCAAGTTATTTTTGGGACAATATTATTCTTGAATTTGACTCCACAAAGCAGTATCATGTTGACAATTTGGACGTTATTGATTTCTGGATAAATTAAATTATAAATCTTTAAAAATTTATCCTTGAACTTGTTTTATTGAATTCTTATATCATTGTCATCATCATCATGTTTATATTATGTTGAAAGTCATATATGGCATGTAGTGCATAGATGAACTTGGTATAATTATGACCAGGGATTATTCGGTATAATCATGACCGTAATGTTACAAATGATGTGGTAAAAGTCCTCATTGGCCCGTAGTACATTGATGGATAGTTGTTGGCATGATCATGACCATTGATGAATACACGAATATCCTTGGCCCGTAGTGCATGGATAATTTGTGGTTGTG
This sequence comes from Panax quinquefolius, assembly GCA_020205615.1. NCBI lineage: Eukaryota > Viridiplantae > Streptophyta > Magnoliopsida > Apiales > Araliaceae > Panax > Panax quinquefolius. The sequence continues at coordinate 96,050,592 of CM035160.1, read as the reverse complement.
ATACTAAAGAATATCCTTGGCCATAGTGCAGGGGTGATTCGATGATGTGGATTATTTATTAAGCTGAGTCTCGGTGATAAAAGTGATGAAAAACCTTTTAAATCATAGAAGATAATAGATTTTATGCTCTACTTGACTCTTCTAATGGATTACTTGTTCCGCTGCAGTTAAACTTGATGTTTGTTATGTTTTATCAGTTTAACACTGTTGAAGGCTAAAGATAAATTATTATGCATTATCTTAGTCATAATATTTCTTACTGGGCTAGTTGAGCTCACCCTTTTTCTTTCATTATTCTCTTTAGAAAATGAGAACATAGCCGACACTAGTCGGGGAACGGAGTGATGGTCTAGATGATAGTATTAGTAGTCCTCACTATTCTATTAAATAGTGTGATAATAAATGTATTGAGGACTCCATTTGAGTTGAATACTGTCTAGAAGATAATATTCGTATTAAAACTCTCAGTTTATGTTTTGTCGTATTTTACACGACAGTTGTATTATTAAGTTGCATTTGAATTTTGTACCATGTATTTGGCGACTCAAGATGGGTGATGTATACCTATTTTGGGGGCGTCACAGTTTGTATCAAAGCTTAGGGATATGATCCCTGGCTGAGATGTGAGACAAGAACTAGGAGGGGAGAGACGAGGAATTCCTTCGCTAGTATGACCTACCTAAGTTTATTTGGTATTTAATTGGTCGGTCAGAGTATAGGGATAATATGTGTCATGTCAATTAACCCTTGTTTTGTGACAGTATTTAAAAATAACATCCGAGAATGTTGAGAATATCAATGGAGCACAGGAGACCGTTGAATCACCAACGATCAATAACCAGGAAAGTGTGCATCAGGAAGGCAACAATCCTAATGCAAACAATAACACCAACCAAATAATGAATGACGGAATGTTTAGGGGCTTCCTGCAATTCATGCAACATTAGGCGAGAGAGACTCATGTCCAAAATGTAGGTGGAAACACTGGCAACTCTCGGACGGTCACCGCTAAGCAGTTCAAGGAACTTGGACCACCGGAGTTTATTGTAGAGCCAAAACCACTTAAGGCGGAGATGTGGATAAAGTAGATCACCAATATATTTGATGTCTTGGGATGCTCCGAGGAGCAAAAGGTTCCTTTTGCCACCTTTACATGCTATGAGGAGAGGCAGATTCTTTGGTGGGAATCGGTAAGCGTACTCAACTGCCCGCCTTCAAGATGTCTTGGGAGAAGTTCCAAGAACTATTCAACGACAAGTACTTTCCCGAAAGTATTCACGTCACATGAGAGAGGAGAGTTCATCAAGTGGGAGCGAACAATATGTACGTGTCGTGTCGAAAGACGGGTTAAGTTTACCGAAAGTTATCCCGGTTTAGGTCTCACTTGGTTGATAATGAGGAGAGAATGACGCGGATGTTTCTAAGTGGTTTGAAACCCAGATACGTCCAATATCTAATTTCTCATAAACCGTGTTTTGTATTCGGATGTTGTAAATAGGGCTCGATTATTGATCACGATAACAAGTCAACCCAACCAAGAGAAAGCAAATGGCAAAAAAATGATAACACCAATAATAGCGATCCATCGAGCGGTGACAACAAACATGGAGGGAATCAACATGCCAGAAATGGTAACCACTTCGGTGGTAATCATGGCCAAGATAATAAAAGTGGACATTTCAAGAAGAGGAGATTCAACAATGATGGAAAGACGTCAACACCAACACCCATTGTTAAGGAAGGAGAACGACCACCTATCATATGCTTCAAATGTGGAGGAGAGGGACACATTAGTCCAAACTGTACGTAGCAGTCCAAAACGTGGTACAATTGTTGAAGAGAAGGTCACCTAGCTAGATTTTTTCGTACAAGGAAGCCTAGTTCAGTTGGAACGGTGACACCAAATGCCATCCCAGACAAGTCAAAACCAGTAGTTCAAGGGAGAGCGTTTGTTATGACCTCCTAGAAAGCAAAGAACCCAAACGAGGTCATCACGGGTATGCTTATCATAAACTCTAGCGAAGTATATACCTTATTTGATACCGATTCTACCCATTCTTTTATTTCTCCTACTTGCGCTCAACGTTTAAATTTGACTTCAGAGAAATTAGACTTTGACTTATCTGTTGAAACTCCATTGGGAGAAACCTTCATTACATCCACTCTTTATAAGTCTTGTTTGGTTCAAATCGATACCCTCACATTACCTATCGATATTATTTCCTTAAAAATACTTGCGTTTGACGTAATTCTAGGGATTGATTGGTTAACTACTCATCATTCAAAAATTAATTGTTTTCATAAGGTTGTTAGCTTTCATACTCCTAACCAACCTATTATGTGAATTCAAGCAACCAAACCATTAAAATCAATCACTGTCATCTCAAATCATAAAGCTATTCGTTTATTAAAAAAAGGATGTCAAGCTTTCTTAGCTCATGTCACGGATTTAAACAAAAATACGTCAGTTTTGAATAATATTTCTATTGTTAATAAATTTCCTGACGTATTCCCTGAAGAACTTCCTGGCCTACCCCCAGAGTGTGAAATTTAATTTTGTATCGACCATGAACCCGGTACAAAACCCATTTCCAAAGCCCCATATCGAATGGCTCTTATTGAACTTCAGGAGTTAAAAACCCAATTGCAGGAATTGTTAGACATCAGTTTCATTCGTCCTAGTACGTCCCCTTGGGGTGCTCCTATTCTATTCGTGAAGAAGAAAGATGGAAGTATGCGACTTTGTATTGATTATCGGGAGTTAAATCATGTCACCATCAAAAATAGGTACCCGCTGCCTCGCATTGATGACCTGTTTGACCAGTTGCAAGGCGCAAAATTCTTTTAAAAGATTGATCTTCGTTTCAGATATCACAAATTGAAGATTAAAATCGATAACATTCCAAAGATGGCTTTCAGAACTCGGTACGGGCATGGCGAATTCTTAGTCATGTCTTTTGGATTGACTAATGCTCCTGCGGCCTTCATGGATATGATGAACCGAGTATTTAAAAAGTATTTGGATCATTTTGTGGTTATCTTTATTTATGACATCTTCGTATACTCCAAAAGCCGTGAAGATCATGAACAACACTTGAGGCTGATACTCCAAAAGCTTCGTGAAAACAAGATTTATGCCAAGTTGAAGAAATGCGAGTTTTAGCTTGAGGAAGTTACATTCCTTGGGCACGTTATATCAAATCATGGAATATCTGTTGACCCAACAAAGATTGAAGCAATACAAAGATGGGAGCAACCTAAATCAGTGACCGAAGTACGTAGCTTTCTCGGCTTAGCTGGTTATTATCGGAGATTCATAGAAGGGTTTTCTCGAATCGCTACTCCATTAACTCAGCTGACTCGGAAAGATACAAAATTCGGTCGGAGGGAGGAATATGAGAAGAGTTTTCAAGAACTCAAAAGGAGACTCATTTCAGTACCTGTTCTGACAATACCATCTGGCTCGGAGGGATTTGTCATCTACAGTGATGCTTCGGGTAAAGGGTTAGGATGTGTTCTCATGTAACATGGGAAAGTTATAGCCTATGCCTCTCGGCAACTCAAAGAATATGAGCGGAATTATCCTACCAATGATCTAGAGTTGGCAGTTGTTGTCTTTGCACTTAAAATTTGGAGGCATTATCTGTATGGGGAGAAAGTGGAGATCTATACGGATCATAAAAGCCTCAAATATTTCTTCACCCAAAAGGAACTCAACATGCGGCAACGACGTTGGCTTGAACTGTTAAAAGATTATGATCATACCATTCAATACCATCTTGGAAAAGCAAACGTGGTAGTTGACGCATTCAATAGAAGATCATATGCGGGTACGAGTGCGATATTGTCAATGCAAAGGCCCATTTTATATGACTTGCAAAGGATGGAGATAGAGTTAAAGACTCCAGGGACCAACGTGATGATGGCAAATATAAGAGTTGAGCCGACTTTAATCGATAAAGTTAAAGTTGCTCAAGATACAGACCTGAACCTGATGCGTATAAAGAAGAAAGTGCAAGAAGGTGCTATCCCAGAAGCAAGAATCGATGAAGAAGGAATACTTAGAGTCAACTCCAGACTTTGTGTTCCTAATGACCCTGATTTAAAGTATTAAATCATTATGGAGGCGTATAACACCGTTTGCAATCCATCCTGGGAGTACCAAAATGTATCGTGATCTTCGACATACATTTTGGTGGAGAAATATGAAGAGAGAGATCGTTGAGTTTATCTTAAGGTGTTTAACTTGTCAACATGTCAAGGCGGATCATCAAGTGCCAAAAGGTCCATTGCAACCACTTAAAATTCCAGAATGGAAGTGGGAGCGCATTACAATGGATTTTGTTACTGGTCTTCCTAAGGTTTCTCAAGGCATAGATGCAATTTGGGTCATTGTTGATAGATTGACCAAGTCTGCTCATTTCTTACCTATATGAGAAACTTATTTACTTGAACGTCTTACTCGTATGTACATAAACGAGATTGTAAGACTGCATGGTATGCCAGTATCCATAGTTTCTGATAGAGACCTAAGATTCACTTCACGATTTTGGGTTAGTTTGCAAAAAGCTATGGGCACGGATTTACGATTTAGTTCGGCGTATCATCCTCAAATGGACGGATAGTCAGAGAGGACTATTCAAACTCTTGAGGATCTATTAAGACTCTATGTCCTTGACTTCAAAGGAAGTTGGGACAAGTTCTTGCCATTGGTGAAATTTTCCCACAACAACAGTTATCAAGCAAGTATTGGCATGGCTCCATTCAAGGCGTTGTATGGAAGAAAATGTCATTCTCTAGTATGATGGGATGAGGTGGGTGAAGCAATGTTGTTGGGACCAAAATTGGTACGTATGACTACGGAGAAGATTCAAATGATCCGGCAACGTATAAAAACCTCACAAGATCGACTAAAGAGTTATGCTGATCTTCATATAAAGGACGTGGAATTCAATGTTGGAGAACATGTGTTGTTACATGTTGCTCCATGGAAGGGAGTTAAGAGATTTAGAAAGAGAGGAAAGCTCAATCCTCCATTCATTGGCCCATTTGAAATTCTTGACCGAGTAGGAACTGTGGCCTATAGACTCACTTTACCGCCAAGTATGTCTTGTGTTCATAACATTTTTCACATATCTATGTTACGTAAATATGTGAAAGACCCAAACCACATTATTAAATTAGAACCAGACGAGATAGCGGAAGATTTAACGTATGAAGAGTTACCTGTTAAAATCTTGGATAAGAAGGAATATGTTCTACGCTCCAAGGTTATACCTCAAGTCAAAGTTTTTTGGAGAAACCACGATGTTGAGGAAATGAACTGGGAGTTAGAATCTGAAATGAAATCAAGGTATCCTCACATCTTCATCATACCAGGTATCTACCCTAATTTTGAAGGCAAAATTTCATAAGAATGGGAGGTTGTAAGACCCCAACTTTTATTAATAAAGATGAATTTTCTATAAATATCAGTTTTGAATATTAAGGAGTGAATTTGGTATAATGTTATAGTTGTGGGTAATATTTATAAATTTTGCAAAGTACACAAGTTGTAATATTATATTCGATTGGTCGAGGAATATTCGTTTTAATAGAGAATATTCATACGACGGTACATTGGTGGACCCCACAACAGAATTATTGTCGGAATGAGAAAATGACAGAGACATTTTTTTTTATAAAAATAACGGTGGAAGTTTTACCGTTAACTATTGAAATACCTGGTGTTAAAAGTACAGTAATACGCGTGATTTCATAGTAGCACACGGTATTGATTATTGATGCTTACGTGAGAAGTCACTCAGTTTTGTTCAATTATTGCTACAGTAATTGTTGTATAGTATCTCACGTTATTTGATTCAATTATTGTCAATATCTTATATATTATTAAATCAATAATTGAGACGATACAATTATTCATATTATTATTTGCAATATTAACGATGTCTAGAAAGTTCTATCGATGAGAGGTTTGGTCACCTAATTGCGCGCCAATAGGGAGAAATCTTTATCGAAAAGCCCCCTCTTTCCTGGGAATGATTTGGTTGTTAAATATTGCGAATAATAATAATGATGAATAAATGTTGTTGAAAATATTGAGGAATTTTTATATTTGTTATAAATTTTGGCGTATTATTTGGACCCCCACTTACTCATTTTTCAAAATAATCGGAATGAAGTTATAAAGTATATATGTGTAATATATATATTTGACATATATGTGTGTTTACGTGTGTGTAAGAATGAGTGTGTGTATGGTGGTGTAGTATATATATATATATATATATATATATATATATATATATATATATATATATATATATATATATTGTGTATTTTTATTATGGTGGGGATGCCATGATAGAAAAAAAGGGAGGTGGGTTGATGTTGCCGTAGGTGGGAGGGAGTATTATTATTGTATGCAACACATAGAGTGTGTGTGTGTGTGTATATATATATATATATATATATATATATATATATATATATATTACATATATCGTGTATTGTAAGTTATATAAATATATATTTTATTTTATTTAAAGTTTTTGTGTTATTAGAATATTTTATTGCACAATAAAATTAAAATTCAGAAAATCTTCCGTCGGTTTCGCCCGTGAATAAAAATTACTGTGGGTCCGTGATTTTCTGATTCAAATAGTATCCTTCCATTCTCCTATAAATAGGATGCTTAGTTAGAATTGAAAATACACCAGAATTTGAGAATTCTTCTTCTATAATATTGAGCGTATTTCTTTCGAGTTTTAAAAAGCTTTGAGCGTAGAAAACAATATAAGTTTTCTTCAAGAATATCCCTGCCCTACCAGTCGGAATACTTTTCTTTTCAAGGTAAGGGATGTTATTTTTGTTCAATATTCATATGAAATAATATTTTCTTCCATACTCTATAGTATGTAAGTAATATTATTTTGTTTCAGATTTCGAATTCTATATATACTCATTTTGTTAAAGTTTTGGCTTCTATACTCCATAAAATTAGTAGAATATCCTTGATATTTGTGCTTCATCCAGTATCTTTTCATAAAAATATTATTCTGAGCATTCTTGATAAGTTTTAACTTTTTCATACCGGGGTACTATTCATGGGGTTACTATTCCCGAAGTTACTATTCATGGGTACTATTCACTTGGTTACTATTCACCCAGGGTACGATTCATGACAAATATTGATTCGTTTTCGGTCCAAATTATTTTTAGTACAATATTATTCTTGAATTTTACTCCACAAAGCAGTATCATGTTGACAATTTGGACTTTATTGATTTCTGGATAAATTAAATTATAAATCTTTAAAAATTTATCCTTGAACTTGTTTTATTGAATTCTTATATCATTGTCATCATCCTCATATTTATATTATTTTGAAAGTCATCTGTGACCTGTAGCGCGTAGATGGACTTGATATGATTATGACCAGGGATTATTCGGTATAATCATGACCGTAATATTACAAATGATGTGGTAATAGTCCTCATTGGCCCGTAGTGCATTGATGGATAGTTTTTGGCATGATCATGACCATTGATGAATCCCCGAAAATCCTTGGCCCGTAGTGCATGGATAATTTATGGTCGTGATACTAAAGAATATCCTTGGCCGTAGTGCAGGGGTGATTCGATGATGTGGATTATTTATTAAGCTGAGTCTCAGCGATAAAAGTGATGAAAAACCTTTTAAATCATAGAAGATAGTAGATTTTATGTTCTACTTGACTCTTCTAATGGATTTCTTGTTCCGCTGCAGTTAAACTTGATGTTTGTTATATTTTATAAGTTTAACACTGTTAAAGGCTAACGATAAAATATTCTGCATTATCTTAGTCATAATATTTCATATTGGCCTAGTTGAGCTCACCCTTTTGCTTTTATTGTTCTCTTCAGGAAATGAGAACGTAGCCAGGACTAGTCGGGGAACGAAGTGACGGTCCAGATGATAGCATTAGTAGTCCTCACTATTTTATGAAATAGTGTGATAATAAATGTATTGAGGACTCCATTTGAGTTGAATACTGTCTAGAAGATAATATTCGTATTAAAACTCTCAGTTTATGTTTTTTCGTATTTTACATGATAGTTGTATTACTAAGTTGTATTTGAATTTTGTACCATGTATTTGGCGACTCAAGATGGGTGATGTATACCTATTTTGGGGTCGTCACATAGGGTGCTTAGTTAGAATTAAAAATCACACCAGAATCATAAGCTTTCTCTCTCTATATTATCGAGCGTATTTTGTGAGTATTTAGATACTTTATGAGTTGCTATTCAGTGCAAGTTTCCTTCAGTCTTATACATGATATTTCAGCTGGAAGTACTGTTATTTTGAGGTAAGGGATGTTATTTTCTTCGTAAATGATATTATTTTCTTCAATATCATTATGCCAAAATATTGATATAAATTTTATTGTGAAATTTTTACCTTTTTGTGTCGGGGTTACTATTCACGTATACGACACCTTTTACGAATACAACACTATTCACAAAAAAAATGAAATTTTCTCTTCTTTGTCCAAGATGTCTATTATGGTTACTTTCTTTGATTGTATCCATGTTTTGATCTTTATTCTTGAATTTTACTCCACTATGGTTTATTTTGGAGTATTTTTGAACTTGAATAAACTAAAGTACGAATCCCTAATCTTTGATCTTTTATCTCACTTGATTCGTTTCTTAATAATATTGTTCGTCATCCTTAGGCCTAAATGATGATATTACTGAATATCTTTGGCCTGTATTGCAAAGATGAATGATTAACTGATGAATATCTTTGCCCCGTAGTGCAAAGATGAACATGTGTTGAGATGAACATGACCAACTGGTGATACAAATGAATATTCTTTGGCCTATAGTGCAAAGATGAATATTTGATTCAAGATGTATATTGAATTATGTTAAAGGATAAAATATTGATGATGGACTTTTAAATTCATAGATGATAATAGATTTCATTCCCTACTTAACTCTTCTAATGAATTGTTATTTCCGCTGCGAATATTGATCTAAAACATGTTGTCCATTATATTTTATCTGATTTATTGAAGGCTAACGATAAATTGTTGTTCATTATCTTAGTCATACTATTCTTTACTGGGCTAGTTGAGCTCACCCTTTTTCCTTTTTGTTCCATTTTTCTTCTCAGGAGGTGAGAATATAGCAAGAATTAGTCGGGATATGGAGTGATGGTTCTAGAAAGTTGTTTTAGCAGGCCTCGTTATTTTTTATAAAATAGTGTATCAATAATTATAATGAGAACGCCTTTTGAGTTTGAATACTGTCTATTAGACAATATTTGTATTTAAACTCACAGTATATGTGTTGTTGTATTTTGCATGACAATTGTATTAATGAAGTTGTATTTATTTCTGTACCATGTATTTGGCGACTCAAAATGGGTGATGTATACCTATTTTGGGGGCGTCACAGTTGGTATCAGAGCTTAGAGATATGGTCTCTGGAGGAGATCAGGGAATAGAACTAGGAGGGGAGAGACGAGTAAATCCTTCGCTAGTGTGTCCTACCTAAGCTTATTTGTTTGGTCGGTCATAATATAAGGATATTATGTGGCATGTTAATTTCTTTAATTAACCCTTATTTTGTGGCAGTATTTGAGAATGGCAGCTGGAAATTTTAACAATAGAGTGAATGAGACCGTAGGGACACCTTTAATCACAACCCAGGGGAACGTGCAATAGGAAGGCAATATTCCTCCTGTAAACAATACTACCGAACAAATGATGAATGATGGGATGTTTAGAAGCTTTTTTCAGTTCATGCAAAATCAGAAGAGGGAGACTCATGTACAAAATACGGGTGGAAATGATAGCAATGCGCGACTTGTCACAGCAAAGCAGTTCAAAGAGTTGGGACCACCAGAATTTGTGGGAAAGCCGGATCCGATCAAGGTAGAAACGTGGGTTAAATAAATTACCAAGATAATTAATGTCTTGGGATGCACGAAGGAACAAAAGGTTCCATTCGCCACTGGTGGGAATCTGTGAAGCGTACCCTGCCTACCGCACTCAACATGTATTGGGGAACACTTCAGAAACTATTCAATGAAAAAATACTTTCCTGAAAGTATTCGTCATATGAAAGAGGTAGAGTTTATCAGACTAGAATAAAACAACATGATTGTGTCTCAGTACGAGGCTAAGTTCGCAAAGTTATATAGGTTTGCACCTCATTTTGTAGAGAATTAAGAACGAATGACGCGGATGTTTCTGAGAGGTCTAAAACCTGATATTCGGTAATATCTTATCTCTAATAAATTTTCTTTATACTTAGATGTTGTAAACAGGGGTCAATTATTGGAGCGAGATAATAAGTATGTTCAACCGAGGGACCACAAACAGGGTCATACCGGTGGCAACAGTCATCGGAGCAATGATAACCAGCGTGGATGAAAACATTCGGACAAAAGCGGTAACCACTCTGGTGGTAATCGTGGCCATGATAATAGAAGGAGCGTGTCAAGAGGAGATTTCAAAAAGAGAAGGTACAACAATGATAACGTGAAGACGTCAGCACCAACATCCATTGTTTCCAGGGGAGGAGAATGATCACCGGTCGTTTGTTATAAATGCGGGAAAGAGGGCACATCAGCCCAAACTGCCCACAACAATCCAAGGTGGGTTTATAACTGTGGAAAGGAAGGTCATATAGCTAGAGAATATCTTGTAGTGAAACCAAGTCCAACGGGGATGGTGACTCCAAAGGCTGTCCCGAACAAGTCAAAGTTGGTGGTTCCTGAAAGGGCATTTGTCGTGACTGCCCAAAACGCGAGGAACCTGAACGAGGTGATCACGAGTAAGCTAATCATAAACTCTTGCGAAGTTTATACCTTATTAAATACCGGTTCTACCCATTCTTTTATCTGTCCTACTTGTGCTCAACGTTCGAACTTGACTCTAGAGAAATTAGACATTGACTTATCTGTTGAGACTCCGTTAGGAGAAACTTTCATTACACCTATTATTTATAAATCTTGTTTGATTCAAGTTGGAACTATTACATTACTTGCCGATCTTATTTCGTTGAAAATACTTGCATTTGATGTGATTTTAGGGATTGATTGGGTAACCACTCATCATGCTAAAATTGATTATTTTTGTAAGGTTGTTAGTTTTCATTTTCCTAACCAACCTATTATGCGAATTCAAACAACCAAACCACTAAAGTCAATCACTGTCATATCAAGCCATAAAGCTATTCGTTTACTGAAAAATGAATGTCAAGCTTTCTTAGCCCATGTCACGGACTTGAACAAAAATACATCAGATTTGAATAATATTTCTGTTGTTAGTGAATTTCCTAATGTATTTCCTGAAGAACTTCCCGGTCTACCCTCAGAACGTGAAGTTGAATTATTTATTGACCTTGAACATGGTACAAAGTCCATTTCTAAAACCCCATATCGAATTGCTCCTATTGAACTTTAGGAGTTAAAGGTCCAACTACAGGAGTTGTTGGACATCGATTTTATTCATCCTAGTACATCTCCTTGAAAGTATTATGCACACGAGCTAATCATGTTTGATGATAAAGCATATTCTTTTTAACAATCTTTTTCATTTATTAATAAAAAGTATTAATTTATTAAAGGCTTTTAATTATCTACATGATGCTGTTTTATAATATGTGATAAACTCATAGTTTTAAGCAATGCTTTTAGAATAATTATGATGATCATTCTAATGAGATTTAAATTCTTAGAAAGCTTAAAACTAAAATAGTTCCCAATCATTAAATTACTAAATTGGGGATTAGTGAATCTGGATAGATTGGTACATACGTTGCTTGCTCATTGGATGAGGATGATTGATCTCATGATCATTTGTGTGGAGACAATAAAGCAAGTATGTAGGTGCTTATTAGAGAATAAGTTCACTGAACGTGGCTCGCTAAGGAATACCTAATGGAGTTTTATTTGCCTGTCAATAGGAATTCCTGCAGTGATAGTAGTACAAGTGATCCTTAGACTTGAGATCATCATAGTATCTTGTGTATGATGAGTTATACTTTGACTTATTCCTTAAAACCCTTAGGGTATATCAAATGGTATGCTTGGGTATAATAAGTTGTACATGGAGATAATGTATGATCAATAAAGAATCTACCGCTTTTAGTAAAAGAAGAGAAATATCCTATGTGATTCGATAAATGACAACTTAGTAGTCCTTGGCCAAGATAGAATGAAATTAGAAAGGAGTTTCTACTTTGCATTATTTGGAGTTGTACATTTAAGAGTCGAAATACATATAATTAAATAAAACAAGACTTGACAGTAATTACATGTCTTATATTTAATTGTAACATTGTATGGTGGAAGGATTGAATTGTACGGTAACTATTTACTCAAAGATTCTTTTATGATTAATGTTGAAATCTATATTATCTAGAAAGTCATTAATTGCTAGGGAGGCTTATCCCTATTGTAGAATAAATATTATTTAATTAAATTAATTAATAGTTTAATTTATTTATTTAAATAAGATTAGAATTGTTCTAATTAATTTATTCACAATGGTTTAATATGGAGAACCTAAAGGGTCACACCATAAAAGGAAAAATATTTATTTAAGAAGTAAATGACATAATCGTAATAATAAGTTAAGTGAATTTAATTTAATCTATGGTGATAGAATAAATTAAATAGCTTAATATTATTATTTAATATTTTGAAAATATTAAATATAAATTAATAAGAGAAGTCTTATTATTATTATTATTATTATTTAATTCCTAAAGGAGTTTGAGAATTAATTAATAAAAGTACTCTCATATATCCTAATAAGATTAGGAGTCTAATTAATTAAAAGAGTTTAATTAATTATTCCTAATAAGATTGGGAGCCTAATTAATTAAAGGAGTTTAATTAATTAAAATAAAACATAATTCCTTAATTGTTAAGGAAGGTTGCCTACATCTATAAATAAGATGAGTCTTATTATGGGTGTAGAGTGATTATTGACTTTTTCACAACAGTCGTAATTGCAATAGTTGGAGAGTACGCTCTTTTTTTATGAGAGATAGAAAACTAGAGTTTTGTCAAACACCCATCTTCTTGAATCTTTCTTCTTCCTTGGTGGATCACCTCCAGAGGCCAAACACTTGGGTAGCTAACATTGATCAAAGGAATGAACCAAACCCGGTGGATTTAAGTTGAAGGCGGAAAAGATTTGGAGGTGAACTTGTACCTGAGGAAGCTCGAATATTCAAGGGTATGATTCTTATTCATTATCTTTTTGTTTAATTAATAATTGTGCATAAAGAATGATCCGAGTATATGGTTTGTAAAATTTTAAAACTCTAATTTTTCCACGTTTTTGCTTATTTTGTGCAATTTAATTGCGTTCATGAATATTACAAACCTAACAGTGGTATCAAAGCCAAACCTTTATTCGAATTATTAATTGTTCTAATTTGATATGTATATTGATATGTGTTTAGAACAATTTAATTGGGCATAATTTTGTTGTATAACATTTATTTATAAAAAAATAGCAAAACTTTTATTTCTCTGAAATCGGTAATCCTGCACATTCACAAATTCTGCAAAGCTTAGGTTTTTTTTAGAATGTTATATGTATATAACGTTGCTTCAGTCCCTTTGGATCATACTACAAATTGGTATCATGAATCAATCATGATTCACGAAATCATATATTATATATTAGATTATATTATAATCTAATATAATAATACTGCAGGAAACATGGTCACATTTATAATTTAGTGGGATTCAAAATGGTTGTTATATATATATATATATATATATATATATATATATATATATATATATTCAGTTTATATTAATCTTAATTATTTTATTATTAAAATAAAAAAGTTTATTTTAATATTAAAATAAAATGTTTATTTTAATTTTAAAATTGGATTTAATGCTTAATAATTAGAGTTTGAATTGGATTCCATGATAACTAATTGGAGTTAAAATTGAATTCCATATTTCCTTAAATAAAGGAGTTTATTTAGATATGAAATATGATTTCATGTTATTCAAAATAAAAGAGTTTATTTGTGAATATGAAAAAAAAATTAAGTGTTTCCTTAAATAAAGAGTTTATTTAGATATGTAATAAGATTTCATATTATCCAAAATAAAAGAGTTTATTTTGACTTGGAATTGGATTCCATAATTAATTCAAATAAAGGAGTTTATTTTGATTAAATAATTTGATTAAAATAAAATAGTTTATTTTATTCAAAATTGGATAAATTAAAATAAAAAGGGTTTATTTTGATTCAAATTTGGATTAAAAATAAAGGAGTTTATTTTGATTCAAAATTAGATTTTATGCTAACTAAATTTGCCAATTAAATGATATATATATATATATATATATATATATATATATTGAATGTTTATTATTTATGAGATGAATGTTATTTATTGATGCATATGGTGATGTGTATGATAATAAATGGGATTGATTATGGACTATTGACCAATGTGATTGGATTTTATTTTAATTGGATGCATGAATGTATGAGTTTTATTAAATGGGGTCTGCGTACCTCGTCTTCTCTAATTTTTTCTTAATGTAAATTCTATCTCCCTCATATGTACTTCTCCTTGACTGTTGATCAAGGTTTCTATTTATTTTAAATAGTTTTGTAATAGGAATAGTTAGAATTAATTTTGAAGAATAGGAGATCAAGGAGCAAGGAGCGCTTGAAGACCCGTTTGTAATGGAGCCCGGGTTTAAATGTAATAGTTATATTTAAATATTAATTCTTGCACCCCTAGGGTTTGACCTTTTGGTCCACTTCGTGGCTCTAGTGAACCAAACTAGAATAAAAGTCCATAATCAAACCGGGTAGAATATAGTATTTGTTGGTTTGTTAATATTCTAATCTTTTTGTTTTGATGATGACTTAGTATTATTGACTAATTTGTTTATTATGAAATTTCAGGAAGTTAATGAAAGATCATTGTTGAAGGACTTTGAAGATTTGAGTCCTAAGAAAAATATGTAAGGTCATTGGAAATATTTGATTTTTCGATACATGGCTCTAGGACATTTTATGTGTATTAAATCGTGATTTTATGCATGACTAAAATATGCTAATTGTTTTTAAGTGATCTGATTTTATTAGCATGCATGCATAATAGTTTTGTCCGTATTAGTTCTCTATGTGTACTACTATTAGTGTAACATATATCTTGGTAAAATAAAAAGGCAGTATGGCGGTAGAATTCTTAATTGATTAGATGAGTACAAGTCTTGGAAATATGGAATCATGATTATCTTTGAAGAGTTGGAATTTGTTATGTTATTATCATGATAACAGTTGGTGGCAGATTTTATGGGAATTAAAAAGTTTAGAAGTACTTTTTGTATCTGACTTAGACTCAATTTGGATTATTATTGAAAGAGTCCAACACATTTTTGAAACTTCCAAAGATAATTGGATTGATCATTCCTTAGCCATTAACGGATGTAATTGTTGAAACGTTACTTATTTGTTGGTAACAAAAATATATTCTCAACGGAACACTGTTGTATAACAACGGCAATATATTTTGGCTATAAAAAGGAATTGATATCAGTGGAAAATCACAACTCTAAATATTAATTATTGCACTTACATACTGAAAAAGTTATTTGATATTTTGGTGCTACTATAATTCTACTTATATTCAACATAATTTCGTGGGCTATAAATCGGTAATATCCTTCTGTTATTAATTGATCATTGCATACATTAGTTGAGCCTTGCATTATTAAATTGCTTATTTTCTTTGATCATTAGACCTCTATAATTGTAATCTTATATTCTTAGACTAAGTGTTGTCTAAAGGTTTTTAATCCGGGTGGATTAAGGTTTATTTACAAATAGGTTCAAGGAAGCTTAGGTGCTTAAGGGCTGCATTGGTGCACAAGAAGCAAGTGTGCTCAAGTGAATTATTGTAATTCAATTTGATAGAATATGTTTTGTAACAAGGGTTATTTAAAGAAATAAAAGTGAGTCTCCAATACTAGTTGGTATTGGACGTGGACTAGGCTATTATTATAGAGGGTAATAGCTGAACCACGTAAAAAATGTTGGTGTTATTTTATTGCTTATTTTATTATTTCTCAAGATAGTTAATTTTCTTAATAATTAAAATACAAACTTTTGTTTCATCTTGAGATATTGTGTTAACATCAAGTATTCTATTTGATTTATAAATTCACCAAAATATTTTCTTAGATAGAAATTCAATTCGGTAGACTACATTTATTCAGCAAGTTGCATTCTTCAATACAGTAGGCTATATTCAATAGTTTGAATTTAAAGTTTAAAAATTGGTCATAGTTTGTTCCTACACTTATTCAACCCCCCCCCCCCCTTCTAAGTGTATTTCATTTGGTATCAAAGCAAGGCTCTACTTACTTGGTCTTAAAGGTGACTTGCAGGGAAAGATTCTGACATGGCACAGTTCGGGAACAACAATCAAGAAGGTCATTCAACAAATAGACCTCCTTTGCTGTTTGGAATAGGAAATTACAACTTCTGGAAATTCCGAATGAGGATCTATCTTAAAAGAGATCCTTGGGAATGGTGGGTTGTGGAGAACGGACCAGTTATTCCACGAAGAGATGATGGGACACCAAAGATACTGCTAGAAATGGATTCAACCGAAATCTACATGGTCTCATATGATTCAAAAGTAATGAACACACTTCGCAGCGGCATGGTACAATCCGAGATAGATAAAGTCTTTTCATGTAATACAGCCAAAGAGGTGTGGGATACTTTAGTGGTAAGTCATGAAGGCACTTCAAAAGTACGAGAAGTCAAGCTAAGCATGCTTATGCACGATTATGAAATGTTCAAGCTCGAAAAAGATGAAACCATCAAACTAGCTCAGGCAAGATTTCTAGTTCTTATAAACTCCTTGAAATTGCTGGACAAGACTATTCCTCAAAGTGAGATCAACCGTAAGTTTCTTCGGGCTATGCCCAAAAGGTTTGCCTCTAAAATCACTACTCTTCAAGATTCCTCTACTATATCTACTATGGACACACTAACTCTTTTTGGTGAACTTGAGGAATATGAATATAAGTTAAAAAGGTATGATGATGAGGATGAAACTCCTCGAAGAAAGGTTTTAGTTCTTAATGCAGGAAATAAAGAAGAGCTTGATGATGATTCTGATGAAGAGATAGCCATGATGTCAAGGAGACTCAAAGGACTCCTACAAAGGAAGAATAAACGAAAGAATATCTTCAACTCAAATAAAGGCAAAGGAAAGGAAACTGAGGAGACATGTTTTGAATGTGGACTCCCAGGGCACTTCAAGAAAGACTGTTTTCAACTAAAGAATAAAGGAAAAACAGGCTTCAAGGATTATAAAAGAAACAAGGCACTGGTCACTTGGAGTGATGAAGAAGAAGATGAAGTTGAAGTTGATGCCAAGGATGAGATAGCTCAAGTATGCTTCATGGGAATAGAAGGTGAATCAAATGAGGTATCTAATTTTGAGTTTAATTCTTTGAAACAAGAAAATGATAAATTAAGAGAAAAGAATGCATATTTGAAAGACTTGGTAAATACATTAATGGGTGAAGTAGACTCTTTAATAGATGAAAAGAAAGATATTGAAAAGGAATCTACATGTAAAGAAGAAAAGGTTTTTATTGCTAAAATCAATTATTTAGATAATTACAACAAAATACTTTTCAATAGGGTAAATTTCTTGAATAAAAAAAATCCAAAAATTGACTAATGAACTGAAAATGAGAGATGTGTGTATTGATGCATTTAGTTATAAATCGCCTGTTAAAACCTCTCCTAATGACGAACTTCAAAAAGAAATAGCTTCACTAAAATCATCTCTTGCTAAATTTATTCAAGGTGAAGAAAAGTTAAATGTCATATTGGGTAAACAAAGACCTACTTTTGAAAGACAAGGAATTGGTTATAATTCTATGCATGAAAAGGGTAATATGAAAATACTAAAGTCAAAATCATGTTTTAGATTAAATTATTGTTCACCCTTCACAACATGTAGAAATTGTCGCATTAAAGGTCATTTGGATATAAACTGCTTTAAAAAAAATAAGATTAAAAAGGTATGGGTTAAAAAGGATGATTTACCTGCAACTAACATAAAAGGACCCAAAAAGATGTGGGTACCAAAAGGATGAATTACTTTTCTTGGACAGTATGTCTCAAGGCAAGGGTTCCATCTCAAAAATGGATTCTTGATAGTGGATGCTCACGTCACATGACTGGTGACAAAACAAAGTTCGTGGAGCTAAAAATCAAGAAGAAAATTTGTACAGTTACATTTGGAGATAATCGAACCTGCGAAATAATCGGAAAAGGTAAAATAGGAAATGGTAAGGTAAATATTGATAATGTACACCTTGTTAATAGACTTAAATTTAATCTTATTAGCATCAGTCAATTAATGGATAATGGTCACCAAGTTAGTTTTGATAAAGAAAAATGCACTATTTCTCATGGTACTAACAATATTACTCTAGTTGCACAAAGAGAAGGAAATGTATATACTATTGATTTTGAGCAACAGGTTGAAGAATTATGTCTAGCATCTGTACAAGACGAGGCTAATTTATGGCACAAGAGGATGGGACATGTTCACATGGATTTAATCAAGAAATTATCCTCAAAGAATCTCGTCAAAGGGTTGCCAAAAATAAAATATGAAAAGTAGGGAATTTGTGTTCCTTGTCAACTTGGAAAATAAGTAAGAACATCATTTACGGTAAAGAACATGGTATCAACCTCTTCCCCTTTACAACTACTTCATCTTGATCTATTTGGTCCAAAAAGACATCCTAGTATAAATGGTATGTTTTATGCATTTGTAATAGTAGATGATTTCTCTAGATATACATGGGTATTATTTTTGATAACTAAAGATGAAGCATTTAAGGAATTTGAGAAATTAATCAGAAACTTGGAAACAAAGTATAGTCTAAAACTTGTAAGGATAAAAAGTGATCATGGTACTGAGTTTCAAAAAGACTTTATAATATTTTGTGATCAAAAGGGAATCAGTCATGAATTTTCAGCTCTTACAACCCCTCAACAGAATGGAGTTGTAGAAAGAAAGAATAGGACATTACAAGAAACAACTAGAACTTTATTACAAGAAAGTAAACTTCCTAAAAAGTTTTGGGCCGAAGCTGTAAACACATCTTGTTATGTTTTGAATAGAGTACTTATTCGTCCAATTATTTTGAAGACTCCTTATGAATTGTTAAATAATAAGATTCCTTATATAAGTTATTTCAAAGTTTTTGGATCTAAATGTTTTATTCTAAATACTTGTGATAACCTAGGAAAATTTGATGCTAAATCTTATAAAAGAATTTTCATTGGGTATTCACAGAATAGTAATGCATATCGTATATTTAACATTAACAAGTTGAGTGTTGAAGAATCCGTTCATATTCGTTTTAATAAAACTCACAATGATCTTCCAAAAGAAAGAGATGAGGAAGCAGGTACCTTAGAGATCTTAGTAAATCCAGCAAACCGGAAGAATCTATTCA
Source organism: Panax quinquefolius (assembly GCA_020205615.1). Taxonomy (NCBI): domain Eukaryota; kingdom Viridiplantae; phylum Streptophyta; class Magnoliopsida; order Apiales; family Araliaceae; genus Panax; species Panax quinquefolius. The sequence continues at coordinate 96,031,037 of CM035160.1, read as the reverse complement.
GCAAACCAAATGAACAAATCTAGCAAGATGAATTGGAAAACTCACAAGATATAGAACATGATACAATAGAAGAATTTGAAGCAGAGTTTCCTCAACAAGAAGAAGTGATACATGATGTACAAATGCCAAAGATTGCAAGATATCTCAAGAACCATCCACCAGAAAACATCATTGGAGATATAAAAAAAAGGAATCACTACAAGAAGAGGATTGCAAAATCAATGTGCTTTCTCAGCATTTCTATCCCAAGTTGAGCCAAAGAATGGTAAGGAAGCTATCCTAGATGAAAGCTGGCTAATGGCAATGCAGGAAGAACTTCAGCAATTTGAACGATGCCAAGTCTGGGAACTTATGCCCCCTCCGAAAGATATTTCTATTATTGGAACAAGGTGGGTCTTCAAGAACAAGCTTGATGAGCATGGAACTATCACTCGTAACAAAGCAAGGCTAGTAGCTCAAGGATACAATCAACAAGAAGGGATAGAATATGAAGAAACTTACGCTCCAGTCACCAGACTAGAGTCCATCTGCATCTTGTTAGCATTTGCATGTTACAAGAAGTTCACACTTTATCAAATGGATGTAAAAAGTCCTTTTCTCAATGGATACATCAATGAAGAGGTGTATGTAAAACAGCCTCCTGGATTTGAACATGAGAAGTATCCAAATCACGTCTACAAGCTAAAGAAAGCTCTCTATGGGATAAAATAAGCTCCAAGGGCTTGGTACGACAAGTTGAGTAAGTACTTGCTTTCAAATGGTTTTATTAGAGGAAAAATTGATTCTACATTATTTATTAAGCATGAAAATAAAGATGTTATTATTGTACAAATATATGTAGATGACATAATTTTTGGTGCTACTAATAATTTTTTTTATGAGTGGTTTTCTAAGTGCATGCACAGGGAGTTCGATATGAGTCTAATGGGAGAACTTAATTACTTTTTGGGACTCTAAATCAAACAAACAAAGAACGATATGTACATCCATCAAACCAAATATACAAAAGAACTTCTCAAAAGGTTTGGTTTTGAAGGATCTAATTCAAAGGCTACACCAATGAGCACTGTAATAAAGCTTACGTCTGACGAAAAAGGTATAAATGTGGAGGTAACTAAATATCGAGGTATGATTTGATGTTTATTATATTTAGCCGCATCTAGACCAGATATTATATATAGTGTTTGTTTATGTGCACGTTTTTAAGCAAAACCTAAAGAATCTCATTTACAAGCTGTGAAAAGGATTTTTAAATATTTAAGTGGTACAATCAATTTGGGATTATTTTATCCAATCTGCAATCATTTTGTACTAATGGGATATTCAGATGCTGACTATGCAAGGTGTCAAATTGATAGAAAAAGTACTAGTGGTGCTTGTACATTTTTAGGTCACAGTCTTGTTACGTGGCATATTAAAAAACAAACTTCAGTTGCTTTATCAACCACTGAGGGTGAATATCTAGCTGCAGGGAGTTGTTGCTCTCAAATTTTATGGTTAAAACAAACTCTATGTGACTTTGATATTTTATGTGATAATGTGCCTATATACTGTGATAATTCTAGTGCTATAGATATTTCTAAAAATCCTATGTTACATTCACGTACAAAGCATATAGAAGTCAAACATCACTTTCTAAGGGATAATGTTTCAAAAGGATTAATTAAATTAATTTTTATTCCAACAGAAAAATAGTTGGCTGACATTTTTACTAAACCATTAAGTGAAGAAAGGTTCGGCATGTTAAGAAGAGAACTTGGAATGTGCATGGTATAATTGAGATTTACGACATGTAGCTTATATTTTATACATATATGTATCATTTATTTTTTGCATATACGTAAAGATTTCTACCTTGAAATATGAAACAGGAGCCGAACAGTTTTTCAAAATTAAAAAGACGCACGTCTTTCGGTGACAGACTCTTAATGGATTTCTATTTCTTGCGCCTTTATATCCTCAGCCTTCCTCTTCAATTAGACTTCACATCTCCATCATTTATCAAAAACCCTTCGTTTTCATTTTCACCAATCTGTAATACCATAAAAAGTAGAGCTAGCAAGCGATCATCCGGAAAGTCAAACGATGAAGGATCTTCATTGAAGAACCTCATTGGTACAAAAATGAAATCCAGGCTAATGCAAAAGAAATCTTCTGTGCATGTGTTGTTTGATGCCACAGTATTATCCGACGACTAGCTTTTCTTTCTTAAAGGCTACGGAAGCAGAACCATCTCAACGGGGAAAGTTAAAACAACCAGTGCGTGACGAACATTTTTCTTCACAGCCAGAATCCCCTTCAAATCTGGTAAATCCATTTTCGTCTTCCCCTAATTTACTAGACAGTTTCTTTAGAGGGTATAGTTTTGAAACTGTTTTAAAAATTCAATTGCAACAAAGTAATTTGTGTATGAAAAATCTCTTGATCTATTTTATCTCAAACACTCTGTTCTAGAAAAACTCTTCACTGATTGCGAAATATCCCCTATGTTGCTTCCTCATACTATTGCTTATCCTAGGTTAGTTCAACAATTTTACACTAATCTTGAATGCAATGGGGACTGTTTTACAACATATGTTAAGGGTAAGTCATTATTTTTCACTAATATTGATTTTGGTAGCATTCTTGGTGTTTCTTCTGCTGGACCTTGTCCTTTTACTCTTAAAGGTGCTGCTAATATTCCTTTTCCTCCAATGGAATAGCTTCATGTTGTTATGAATGATTATTCTATTACAACTCTGTTTCTTCCAAAAACTATAAATGTGTGTCCTACTGCATGTGTCTTACATAAGTTGGTTATGCATAATTTGTTTCCACGACTTGGTGGAGGTGCAGATTTTACTTATCAAGATTTAGTTGTTGTGGCTATGATTCTTAAGGGAAAACCTTTCAATTTCTCTCAAATGATGTTGTCTCATATGCCAAGTTGCAATCGTCAAACCAAGAAGTGTCTTCCTTATAGCAAGTTTTTAACAAAACTCTTCCAACATTTCAAAATATCTTTTGATGATGAAATTTCTGTCACAGGTAATGAGCTTATCGATACTGCTAATCTAACAAAATCTTATATTACTTTTCATGCTGGTGAGTTTGTTCGTCTTCTCCGTGATCCTCCTCCTATTTCTCCTACTCACGATTCATCTTCATCTTCTTTGCCAAATTCTCATGGGCCTGACATTATCAATGTTTTAAATGAGATTCTGCAAAATCAAAATTCTGTGAAAGCTGATTTGGTCGAAATAAGAAATCAACTTGTTATTCTTGAGAAAGGAAAACTACCGATGGATGCTCCAGAAATTAATAAGCTATATCATCGTGTTGAAGATGAATTCATTGATCTTCAGGCAGGTTTTGAGATTCAAACACTGGCAATGGTTGAAGCACTGCAAAGAAAATTTAATAGGAACACTTGCCAATTGAGTCAAGAGGTTAAGTTTATTAGTTATCAACTCGGGGAGCTTGCAGATTTTATTGCAACAAGATTCAATGTTGTGGGACAACGATTCAATATTCCAACCATGTATTCCCCAATCTCAGAATGGCCAATGTGCAGATTTTATGGGAATTAAAAAGTCTAGAAGTACTTTTTGTATATGACTTAGACTCAATTTGGATTATTATTGAAAAAGTCCAACACATTTTGAAACTTCCATAGATAATTGGATTGGTCATCCCTTAGCCATTAACAGATGTAATTGTTGAAACGTTACTTATTTGTTGGTAACAAAAATATATTCTCAACGGAACACTGTTGTATAACAACGACAATATATTTTGGCTATAAAAAGGAATTGATATCAGGGGAAAATCACAACACTTAGTATTAATTATTGCACTTAAATACTGAAAAAGTTATTTGATATTTTGGTGCAATTGAAATTTGATGTTGTGCTACTATAATTCTATTTATATTCAGCATAATTTCGTGGGCTATAAATCGGTAATATCCTTCTATTATTAATTGATCATTGCATACATTAGTTGAGCCTTGCATTGTTAAATTGCTTATTTGCTTTGATCATTAGACCTCTATAATTGTAATCTTATATTCTTAGACTAAGTGTTGTCTAAAGGTTTTTAATCAAGGTGGATTAAGGTTTATTTACAAACAGGTTCAAGGAAGCTTAGGTGCTTAAGGGGTGCATTGGTGCACAAGGAGCAAGTGTGCTCAAGTTAATTATTGTAATTCAATTTGATAGAATATGTTTTGTAACAAGGGTTATTTAAAGAAATAAAAGTTAGTCTCCAGTACTAGTTGGTATTGGACGTGGACTAGGCTATTATTATAGAGGGTAATAGATGAACCACGTAAAAAATCTTGGTGTTATTTTATTGCTTATTTTATTATTTCTCAAGATAGTTAATTTTATCAATAATTAAAATATAAACTTTTGCTTCATCTTGAGATATTGTGTTAACATCAAGTATTCTATTTGATTTATAAATTCACCAAAATATTTTCTTAGATAGAAATTCAATTCGGTAGACTACATTTATTCAGCAAGCTACATTCTTAAATACAGTAGGCTATATTCAATAGTTTGAATTTAAAGTTTAAAAATTGGTCATAGTTTGTTCCTACACTTATTCAACCCCCCCCCCCTTCTAAGTGTATTTCAGTATTCTATATGTGCATGTTTATACTATATATATATATTATATTATGCAAACATGCTTCGCATGTTAATTAACATGACGCATATTTTATATATATTTGTGCATGCGCGCTAAACAAGATGAGACAATTTAATATCAAAACCCTCAAATTAATTATATTAAGTTGTAACGTTCAAAGATATTCAGAATATCGAACGTCGCCTTCTAGCATGATAGAAACATTAAAGTATTGAATATTTAATATGAGTTTGTTGTGCACATACAAGACAAACATTAAATATTTAATATGTTGTTTTTATTACATATGATATTTTTAAGGAATTGAACATTACTGCTTTGTTGTGCACACACACTGGCTGTAGTTTTCTCTTCACTTATATGGAAATGTTGGGTCTGACTTAAATTAAATCATTTTAGTTCGGATGTGCACGCACTTGACCATTATGATTTAAGAGGCAAAATACAAGGAATTACATAGTTGATGTAATTGACAAGAGTTGTCTACCTATTTATTTATATATAGTTTGTTGTGCACACACAAGGCTATATACATTTGAAATGGGATCCTTATTCTCACTAGCATATCTTTAATTAGATATTGTTGAATTATATAAATTGAGGGTAATATAGTTTGAAGAAATTAGTGGGAGATACCAATTCAAAACAAGATCTAATTTATTTTGGTAATTAATAAAAGAATGTATGCTAAAATGTTGTTAATTACAAATTCATTTACAGAATTTTACAATGTCTAAATTACTATCACTGCGAAACATATAATATGTTATTTAACCGGACCGAATTAAACGAATTGGTTAAGGAATTTGAGAATAGTTCTCATGGCTGAAAAGCTATCTTATGTCCTTAATACGTCTTTTCTACAATGGTTGCAGACAATGCCTCTGAGGAAGGGATTATTATTTTTAGAAAGTGGCAAGATGATGCACAGTTGGCTCAATGCATCATGCTCGTATCCATGAGTAACAAGCTTAAGCAACAGCCTGAAACTATGGATACTCCTACTATACTCCTGCACGTTAAGTAGTTGATGGTGAGGAAATAAGACTAATAGATATCAGATATCTAAGGAGCTCTTCTGATCTAGAATGACCAACGACACTACAGTACAGACACATGTCCTAAACATGATCAATTTGGTTGAACAATTAGGACAATGGGTTTTTTCATGGATTGAGAGTTGAACCAAGATTCGATCTTGCACTCACTCCCAGACTCCTTTCACAATTGTTGTGATTTTTTTATATGAACAAGCTAAATATCAGCCTCACTGATTTGCTTAACATGTTGAAAATACTGAATCACTTTCCACCAAGAAAGACCAAGTCTTACTAGTAGGGGTCAAAGGATCTTCTGAAAAGAAGAATGATTCTAAGAAGGTAAATAGAAAGACAAAAATAAAGAATAATAAGAACAAAACTGATATGGATAGCAAAGGAGTTTGCTTCCACTGCAATAAGCATGGACACTGGAAAAGAAATTGCGAGAAGCATCTTGCAGAGGCTAACCAGAAGAAGCTTAATAAAGCTTCGGTTACAAATATAGTTTTGTTCATCATTGAAATAAATTTTTCTTTAAGTCAAGGTTCTACTTGGGTATTGGATACCGGCTTTGGTTATCATAAATATAGATTTATGAAGGGACCAAGCAGGTAGAAAGCTAAACAAGAGACAAGTAATCCTATGTGTGGAAATGAAGCAAAGGTTAATGCATTAGCCATAGGAACTTATAGTTTAGCACTACCTACAGACAAATCTATTAAGTTAATAAGTTATTATTGCATTCTAGTTCTCGTTGGAAACATTATTTCTATTTTTTTGTTGGACAATGAAATCTTTGGTATTATATTTAAGAACAATTGTTGTTCTATTTATAATAATAATGTTTTGTGTAGAACTGGAATATTACTTAATGGATTTAGTATACTTGACTTACGTGAAAATAATTTTGCATATTGAACAAATTAATATAAGAAAAGTAGCTGATCATTCAAAGAGTTGAATGTTTGTATTTGATGAAATACAAGTATGCATTATTTGAAAGGTTCAAAGAATTCAAAAGTGAAATAAATTGGCAAAGTATTAGGATTCTTTGATCGGATCAAGGAAGAAATACATGTGCAATGAGTTTCTAGATCATTTCAAATGGTTTTCTCACAATGGACACCTCCTGATACACAATAATTGATTAATGCATCTGAAAGGAAAAATCGTACCTTGTTGGACATGGTGCGGTCCATAATGACTTTATCGACATTCCAGTATCCCTCTGTGGTCATGCCCTAGAAATGGCTGCAGATCTACGAAAAGGTAACCTCAAAATTTGGCCACAAGACTCCATAAAAGTTATGGATAGGGAGGATTCCTAATCTTATGTATGTTAAGAAAAGGGGTTATCCAACTTATGTGAAAAGGTTTCAAAAGGATAAGCTTGGGACAAGATTTGACAAGTACAGATTTACAGGACATCCTAAAGTAAGTTTAGGGTATATGTTCTATAATCCTACTTAGCAAAAGGTGTTTGTTGCAAAACATGCTGCCTTCTAAGATAAAGATGCTTATCATTGAAGGGGCTAGTGGGAGGATAAAACATCTTGAAGAGTTTAAGAACCACAAAACACTATAAGTCAAATAAGAGGAACCTATAGATAGACCTATTATACCACAACCGAATCGTAAATCTGGAATAGTACTAAAGATACCTGGGAGGTATGGATTCATCATAGATGATGATGATGAGGTACGCATCATAGAAGATGATGATCCAGTTACATACGATGAGGTAAGAGTTGTAGACACTCAAAGAAATGGATTGAAGCAAGCTTCTCAAAATGGAACATTCATTTTGATGAAACAAATCAAAAGAGTTTGATTTTATCACAAACAAGAATGAGCCTAGTGTGTACAAAAGGGTCATTAGGAGCGTCGGGATATTCTTAGTATTATATGTTGATATACTACGGATAAGGAATGACATACCAGTGCTACAATTACTAAAGATGAAGTTGTCTACACATTCCTCCACGAATGATTTGGGAAGAGTATCATAATTGGGGATAAAATCTATATAGATAGATTTAAGAGGATGCTCGACTTAAAGAAACGTATATTCATTTGATGCTAAAGTCATTTAGCATGGCAAACTCCAAGGGATGTCTCATGTTGATGAGCCCTGGAGTGTATCTCTTTTAATAGTCCTCATAGACTCCTGAAAAGAGAAAGCACATGAGTCACAATCATGTATACAATGAAATATACGAGACCTAATGATGATCAGTCATATTTTGGAGAAGTTCACTATGAGTCAGTGAAAAACATCTTAAAGTACTTAACTGTCACTAAGGATGTGATCATATTCATGGTGGGTCGGAATTAAAACTAGAGGGCTTAACAGACCCAAGTTTTTCAAACAGACCAAGACGACAGAAAATCTACTTTAAGGTAAAGTGTTACTTTGAACGATGGTGCAGTGAATTGGAAAGGTTCCAAAAAGCAAAGAATTGCTGGTATAGTGATAAAGACAAAGTATATAGCTATAAATGAAGCTGCAAGTTGATTGTTTGGATGAAAAGTTCATTACAGAACTAGGAATAGTTCCTAAGTCTCATCTTGGATCTAAACATGTGTTGCAGCACTTTCATTTGATTAAAGAATCATTGAAAGATGAGAAATCACTATAGAGATAGTGGACTCTCAAGAACAATTTTACATATCCATTAACTAAAGTTTATCCAACAGCAAAATAATCGTCACTTAGAGAAGAAGGGTATGAGATACCATGACGATTGACTTTAGTGCAAGTGGGAGATTGAAAGTATTATGAACACAAGTCAATCATGTTTGATGATAAAGCATATACTTTATAACAATATTATTCATTTATTAATAAAAAGTATTAATTTATTAAAGGATTTTAATTATCTACATGATGATGTTTTATAATATGTAATAAACCCATAGTTTTAAGCAATGCTTTTAGAATAATGATGATGATCATTCTAATGAGATCTAAATTCTTAGAAAGCTTAAAACTAAAATAGTTCCCAATCAATGGATTACTAAATTGGGGATTAGTGAATCTGGATAGATTGGTACATACGTTTCTTGCTCATTGGATGAGGATGATTGATCTCATGATCATTTGTGTGGAGACACTAAAGCAAGTATATAGGTGTTTATTAGAGAATAGGTTCACTGAACATGGCTCGCTAAGGAATACCCAATGGAGTTTTATTTGCATGTCAATATAAATTCCTGTAGTAATAGTAGTACAAGTGATCCTTAGACTTGAGATCATCATAGTAACTTGTGTATGATGAGTTATACTTTGACTTATTCCTTAAGACCCTTAGGGTATATCAAAGAGTATGCTTGGGTATAATAAGTTATAAATGGAGATAATGCATGATCAATAAAGAATCTACCGCTTCTAATAAAAGAAGAGAAATGTCATATGTGATTCGATAAATGACAACTCAGTAGTCCTTCGCCAAGGCATAATGAAATTAGAAAGGAGTTTCTAATTTGCATTATTTGGAGTTGTACATTTAAGATTCAAAATACATATAATTAAATAAAATAAGACTTGATAGTAATTCCATGTCTTATATTTAATTAGGACATTGTATGGTGGAAGGATGGAATTGTATGGTAACTATTTACTCAAAGGTTCTTTTATGATTAATAATGAAATCTATATTATCTGGAAAGTCGTTAATCGCTAGGGAGGCTTATCCCTATTGTAGAATAAATATTATTTAATTAAATAAATTAATAGTTTAATTTATTTATTTAAATAAGATTAGAATGGTTCTGATTGATTTATTCACAACTGATTTAATATGGAGAACCTAAAAGGTCACACCATAAAAGGAAGAATATTTATTGAAGAAGTAAATGGCATAATCGTAATAATAAGTTAAGTGTATTTAATCTAATCTATGGTGATATAATAAATTAAATAACTTAATATTTATTATTTAATATTTTGGAAATATTAAATATAAATTAATAAGAGGAGTTGTGACGTCCCCAAATCGGGGTCCCAAGAACCTCAGAATTGGTACGTTACGATACTTCATCATCATACATATTCTATCATCTAATGCGGAACAAATAAATATATATTGTTTCTTTTACATAATTCTATAACATTTTCCCAGGTTTATTAACCTTAACTGAATACATACCTTAAAAATTACAAAGGTTTACAATAAGATAACTAAATAGTTATCCTTATAACAATCTATTACTGTATTTTGCTTTTATCTCTGTCATTCTTCAAGCCTTCGCATTTATCTGAAATTTATTATCATGATATAGCAAGGGTGAGCAACTACTTTGCCCAGCAAGTTTAAATTCAATAAAGATATATCATGATTGAAAGAATAAATAAGCTTTCAAGTTTTCAACAATTTAATACTTGTGAAGGAACATGAATCAAGATGTCAATAATTGAATGACTGAATCAATAATGTTTGAAGGTCAACAAAGACCATGAACAGTTTAACTGAACCTTATGGTAATGAAGGTGATCAACCTTTCATACCTGATGAACATATGCAACATGCACTAAGTGCGAATCAATAATCAGTTTAGACATGAATAATCATCAATAATCATTCACTAACATACTTTGAAATATAACCCGAGTTTGAATTAAGGAAACTTGCATGCATAGTCGATTACCGCTACACAATTTAATTTATTCTTTTTATTGAAAAGACCTATTAGGTATAAGATTGATCTTTCAATTAGCATATCATACTTTATTTCATAATACTATCTAACACTTAATCACATAGTCATATATTAGATAATCTTACCACCATATTCATTTACTTACTTATAATCTCATCATCTTATATTAACTTGTCTAACCTTCACTCACAAAGTTAAGTATTAGACATTACACCTTAGTCTTAGTATTATCATTATACTTTGATAATCTTTTCATCACTTATAACTTATACTTATAAGTTTTCCCTTTATATGTTATCTTAGTAAGCTAGATAACCTTTCAGTAAATTGAAATATCATTTCAGTAAACGGGATTACATTTCAGCATCCTTAAATTACTATTTCAGCAGACCACCAAATATTTCAGTAGACTGAATCCATTTCAGCAATCCAAAATCCAATTCAGCACCCTGAATTCTCATTTTAGTCTATTATAAGCATAACATAGTTCATTGAATACCCAATTCAACAATTATATTGAAAAATAACATAAATCTCTTATTTTAATCTCCCGTCGAATATTATTAATTATGTAATAATATTTTACGCTAAGGTTATTAACCTTTTAATAACATTCCAGTCAAATACTACTAATAATATCTAAATCCAATATTAATAGCCATATAACAATAATTTAAGTCATTAATCACATTAACAAACAATTTAGTTTAATTGTTTTCTTTTCTTTAATTAACTCATTAAACATTCTAAAATGCCATAAACATCACAACACTTCACACCCGACCAAAAACTTCATCAAAAATCTGCATAAGCCATGCTCAAGGGTCTCAAGTCATAAATCGTATTTTTCATATTTTTGGACATCATATATTTAATTAAATATATTTATCCATTTATCATCATTTAGATGAAAAATATCAAATCAGTTCCAAAAATATTTCTTTTCTGGGATTTGACAGAATATAGTTCCATATTGAACATATATTTTTCCCGAAATTTGAAAAATCCATTTACTATATTTAAATAGTCCATAATAACCAAATATTCTCTGATTTTTCATAAATCGAGATTAACTCTAAATATTCTAAACTTTATACAGTATGTTCCTGTTATACACATGTACTTCCAGTAAATATTTTGTAATTTTTGGACTTATACACATGGAGTTATTCGGGTGGCTTCATAAAAATAGCCCTTCACCGTAAAATCCATAACTCTCAAACTGTATGGCCATAAATTCTCAAATTTTTACACAACCTGTATAACTTCTGATATTAACACTCCAAACTTTTCCAGAATTTTTAAAGTACAAAAAGTGGACGAAATACCCCCGTTGCTCACTGGTCCAAAACAGTTTAAAGAAAAATGGGACTATTTTCACAAAACTCCACACCACGACTTTTAAAAATGTGAGTTCTACCACTTGGGTTTACTAGTCAACACATATATCTAGCACCTCTCTCCGATAGATCGAGAAAAGAATGCATAGATCAAAAACAGTGGATTTTCAAAGCACCTAAAAGTTAGGATTTTCAAAACTAGAAAAATTAAATTTTCTTTTCTTTTTGATTCAAACCAAATCAACACCCATCATGGGTAAATCCATACTTGAATCCATGAAAAACACATAGATTATAGGGGTTTGAACTTCGAAATCAAAAACCCCCTTTTCATCAAATTACAAAAATAAAGAATGAAAGTAAAGCTTAGGAAGAAAAAATGGTTTTATACCTTTCTTCTTCTTCCTTCTTCCTTCTTCCTTCTTCCTTCTTCCTTCTTCCATGGATGGTCTTCCCTCTCCTCCCCATCTCCTTCAAGGGCTACCGATCTCCTTTTCTCTCTCTCCCTCACGGTTTTCCCGTTCTCTTCTTTTTCTTTTCTCTTTCTCTTTCTCTCTTTCTTCTTCTCTTTTATCTTCTTTTTCCTTATCTCTTATCTCCTTATCTATCTTTTCTTATCCTTTTTAATTATAGCCGCCCCCTCTCTTTTTTTACCGGCCATTTGGCCTTCTTAATGCCACATATTATTATTATTATTTCTAATATAACAATTGTCCAATATGCCCCTCTTTAATTGGTTTTAAAATTGGGCCACTTTCTTAATTTATTTCTTTTGGGCTTTCAATTAATCATTTGGGCTATATAATATTTTTATAGACCAATCATTTTCATCTTATCTCACCCTAAATATTTTATTAGGGTATCCATTCCAAATATTTAGAATTTAAATCATCACTCTTGTATATTAAATTCTATAACCCAACTAAACTTGTTTTAATTAGGTTATAAAATTAATAACTTGAGATAATAAAAATATATCTCTTAACTTAATATAATTTTTAATATTATTATTCTCCCACAAGTGGGCTTAGTTAGAGCCCTTATTTAATTCCATTGAGCTAGCAATTTACTTGTTTTACTTACTAACAAAAACTAACTTGGGCTATCAACCCTAATTAAATTGGGTCAATATAATACTTGTCACATACATAATATATTGGGCTAGATTAAATAATTTAATCGCCCTTAGTCACTTTATCTACAAGTCCCATGCTTAATTAATTAATTGTGCTTGTTTAAATAATATAACTTCCTTAGTCCATTAAATTTAATTCTCTTGGACTCTATTTAAATTATTGGGCTACGCTATCATTATAGTCCAATACTTTTAATTATATTTTACCCTAATCATTTAATAAGGGCTTTTATTTCTCACACAAGAAATTAAATTCCTTACTTATTCCATTTTAATTTCATAACTCAATTAGACTTGGTTATAAAATTAATTATTTTGAGATATAAAATAAATCTCTTAATGCTAGTATATATATTTATATACTAATATTCTCCCATATTATAACCTCTTGATTATTTAATTATCACACCTAATAAATATTAGGTTATATAACTTAATTCTTAATTCAATTTTATATACAAAATAAATATATTCACATTATATAATGTATATTTATTTAAGCATATACATAATTCACATAATCATAACATATTTTACTTCTCACACTTATTTTGACTTTTCTCCATAAAAAGTCAACTGTTGACTTTGATCAAAAGTCAACCTTTACACATTTTGTGCTTACTGTCCATTCTGACTAAACTTGACTTTCTGGATGCAACCGAGCAGTCCGTGCTTCATAATTCTATCTCTAACTCAAATTTTGAGTTTTAAATTACTCCCTTCATATTGCTAATCGTATTAACTAACGTCTTTATACTTGTTCAATTCATATCAAATTTTACAGGTATCATAATATGTTATTCTTGATATTCATTAAAATACATATCAATTCATTTCTAGGGTTTTGGAATTTTATAACCCATATTTTCTCTATTCTCATTCGAATAGCAAACCATATAGGTTTTACTTGACAATTTTAAATAAATCCTCAAATTCTATTCTAAGTTTTATTCTTTAACCTTTATTCTAATCATTCAAAATTTTATAAATTTTTTGGTTATCATAGAGTCTTATTATTATTATTATTTAATTCCTAAAGGAGTTTGGGAATTAATTAATAAAAGTATTCTCATATATCCTAATAAGATTAGAGGCTAATTAATTAAAAGAGTTTAATTAATTAATTCTAATAAGATTGGGAGCCTAATTAATTAAAGGAGTTTAATTAATGAAAATAAAACCTAATTCCTTAATTGTTAAGGAGGGTTGCCTACATCTATAAATAAGAAGAGTCTTATTATGGGTGTAGAGTGATTCTTGATTTTTTCATAATAGACATAATTCCAATAGTTGGAGAGTACGCTCTTTTTCTATAAGAGATAGAAAACTCTAGGGTTTTGCCAAACACCCATATTCTTGAATCTTTCTTCTTTCTTGGTGGATCACCTCCAGAGGCCAAACACTTGGGTGGCTAACATTGATCAAAGGAAGGAACCAAACCCGGTGGATTTAAGTTGAATGCGGAAAAGATTTGGAGGTGAACTTGTACCCGACGAAACTCGAATCTTCAAGGGTATGATTCTTATTCTTTATCTTTTTGTTTAATTAATAATTGTCCATAAAGGATGATCCGGATATATGGTTTGTAAAATTTTAAAACTCTGATTTTTCCATGTTTCTGCTTATTTTGTGCAATTTGATTGTGTTCATGAATATTACAAACCTAACACTCCTTGGGGTTCTCTTGTTTTATTTGTAAAGAAGAAAGACGGGAGTATGCGACTTTGTATTGACTACCGGGAATTGAACCATGTCACCATCAAGAATAGGTATCCGATACCTCGCATTGATGACCTATTTGACCAGTTGTAAGGAGCATAATTCTTTTGAAAGATCGATCTTCGTTCTGGATATCTTCAGCTGAAGATGAAAATTGAGGATATTTTGAAGACTGCCTTCAGAACTCGGTACATGCATTATGAATTCTTAGTCATGTCTTTTGGATTGACTAATGCTCCTGCTACTTTCATGGATATGATGAACCGTGTGCTCAAAGAATATTTAGATCAGTTCGTTGTCGTCTTTATTGATGACATCCTCATCTATTCCAAAAGCCATGAAGATCATGAGCACCATTTGAAGCTGGTACTGCAAAGGCTTCGTGACAACAAGCTATATGCCAAGCTGAAGAAATGCGAGTTCTGGCTTGAGGAAGTAGCATTCCTTGTGTACGTGGTGTCAAAACATGGAGTATCTATTGACCCAGCGAAGATTGAAGCAATACAAAGTTGGGAGCAACCAAAGTCAGTGTGTAAGACCCCAACTTTTATAAATAAAGATGATTTTTCTATAAATATTATTTTTGAATATTATGGAGTAAATTTGATATAATGTTATAGTTGTGGGTAATATTTATAAATTTTACAAAGTAAGCAAGTTGTTATAAAATATTCGTTTGGTCGGGGAATATTCTTTTTGTCGGGGAATATTCGTACGACGGCACAATCATTGGTGGACCCAACAACGGAATTATTGTCAGATTAAGAAAATGACAAAAATACTTTATGAAAATAACGGAGGAGGTGTTACAGTTAAAACTGTTGAACTACCCGGTAGTAAAAGTACAGTAATACTCGTGGTTGCATAGTAGCACACGCTATTGATTATTGATGCTTACGTGAGAAGTCACTTAGCTATACTCAATTATTGCTACAGTAATTATTGCATCATATCTCTTATATTATTGATTCAATTATTGTCACAAGATCATCTCAGATAATATGTTATATTATTAAATCAATAATTGAGACGACAAGTTATAAATGATTAATAATTGTTGAAAGATTAAATATGTGTTGATTAAAAATAAAATTATTTGTGGTAATATTTATTCAATCCTTGATGTATATAAAGAGTCTATTATGAGACGTTTGTGGTAAGTTTGGTTATTTTATGGGGGGCGGGGGGGCGTATGTCATCATCTAAGAGTCTCTTCGTCAATAGTAATTACCTTCGTTAATAGTAATTACATTCGTCAATAGTAATTACATTCGTCAATAGTAATTACCTTCATCAATAGTAATTACCTTCGTTAATAGTAATTACCTTCGTCAATAGTAATTACCTTCATCAATAGTAATTACCTTCGTCAATAGTAACTACCTTTACTAGACGTCAAACCACTTGCCGTTTCATATTACAGGCGTCGAACCAATTGTCGTTTCATATTACAGGAATCAAACCACTTTTCTTTTCACATCACCAGTCGTCAAGCCACTTGCCTTTTCTCATTTCAAGTGCTAAGCTAGAAATCTTCTATAAATAGAGGCCTAGTGCTTCATTATTTTTCACTTAATTCATTGCTTATAGAGAGAGAAAGTATAGAGAGAATAAGAGAAAGAAGAAGAGTATTATGTTACTACACTATTGCGAAAGATTCAATCTACTACTAATGTAAGGGTGTTATTCTTTCTTATTCATGAAGAGAACTGTTGTTATTCCATTGCTTATTATTCTCGCTAGAATAACTTTGTGTATCACGGTTTACCCCTATACTTGGTGACATTCTTCTATTATTACGTTGGAACATCATGTTCATGTGTTTTTACACACAATCTCGATACCGCTTTGTTATTATTACATTAGATCATCATATGCATGTGTTTTTACACCGACCACTGTTCCGCTTTTTTATTATTCATTGAAACATCCTCATGCATGTGTTTTACACCGACACGGTTTCGCTCTTTATTATTATTACATTTGGAACACCACATGCATGTGTTTTTTACACCGCACTGGTTTTAATTTTTATTATTATTACATTGAAACATCCTGTCTCGTGTGTTTTACACCGACCGGTTCCGCTCTTTATTATTATTACGCTGGAATATCCTTTCTGTGTGTTTTACACCGACTGGTTCCGCTTTATTATTATTATTCTTGGAATATCCCGTCGATTGCAATTTTGCGACCTGGTTCCGTTATTATTATTCTATTGAATAACCTACCTATCTGAAGTACCGCATGCATGGTGATTTATTTTGTTATTCCATTCTTTATTATACTCGAATTGGTTAAAGTTTTGACTTCTATACTCCATGAAATTAGTAGAATATCCTTGATATTTGCGCTTCATCCAAAGATATCTTTTCATGCAAATATTCTTCCGATCATTCTTGAATTTTACTCTACAAAGCGAGATCATGTTGACAATTTGGACATTATTAGTTCTGGATAAATTAATTCTTGAACTTGTTTTATTGAATTCTTATATCATTGTCATCATCCTCATGTTTATATTATGTTGAAAGTCATATGTGGCACATAGTGCATAGATGGACTTGGTATAATTATGACCGAGGATTATTCAAAGGTAATCATGACCGTAATGTTACAAATGATGTGGTAAAAGTTATCATTGGCCTGTAGTGCATTGATGGACAGTTGTTGGCATGATCATGACCATTAATGAATACACGAATGTCCTTGGCTGTAGTGCATGGATAATTTGTGGTCGTGATACTAAAGAATATCCTTGGCAGTAGTGCAGGGGTGATTCGATGATGTGGATTATTTATTAAGCTGAGTCTCAGCGATAAAAGTTATGAAAAACCTTTTAAATCATAAAGGATAGTATATTTTATTCTCTACTTGACTCTTTTAATGGATTGCTTATTCCGCTGTAGTTAAACTTGATGTTGTTATATTTTAACAGTTTAACACTGTTGAAGGCTAACGATAATTTATTCTGCATTATCTTAGTCATAATATTTCTTACTGGGCTAGTTGAGCTCACCCTTTCTTTCACTTTATTCTCTTGAAATGAGAACATAGCAGGGACTAGTCGGGGAACGGAGTGATGGTCCAGAGGATAGCATTAGTAGTCCTCACTATTCTGTGAAATAGTGTGTTAATAATTGTAATGAGAACTCCTTTTGAGTTTGTATAATCTCTAGTAGAAAATAATTGTATTCAAACTCACAGTTATGTTTTGTCGTATTGTACACGACAGTTGTATTAGTAAGTTGTATTTGAATTTTATACCATGTATCTGACGACCCAAGATGGGTGATGTATACCTAATTTTTGGGGCGTCACAGTTGGTATCAAAGCTTAGGGATATGATCCCTGGCTTAGATGTGAGAATAGTACTAGGAGGGGAGAGACGGGAAATTCCTTCGCTAGTATGACCTACCTAAGTTTATGTGGTATTTAATTGGTCGGTCAGAATTTAGGGATAATATGTTACATGTTAATTAACCTTTGTTTTATGGTAGTATCTGAAAATGACATCCGAGAATGTTGAAAATAGCAATGGAGAACAGGCGACCGTTGATTCACCACATATTAATAATCAGGATAATGTGCATCAGGAAGACGACAATCCTCATGCAAACAACAACACTGACCAAATGATGAATGATCAAATGTTCAAGGGCTTTATGCAATTCATGCAACAGCAGACGAGAGCGGCTCCTGTCTAAAATGCAGGTGGAAACACTAAAAACTCTCGAGCGGTCACCGCTAAAGAGTTCAAGGAGCTGGGACCACCGGAGTTTAAGGGAGAGCCAAAACCACTTATGGCAGAAGCATAGATAAAGCAGATCACCTAGATATTTGATGTCTTGGGATGCTCCGAGGAGCAAAAGGTTCCCTTTACCGCCTTTATGTTGCGTGGAGAGGCAAATTACTGGTGGGAATCGGTAAAACGTACTCAACTTGCCGTACTGAAGATGTCTTGGGAGAAGTTCCAAGAGCTATTCAACAATAAATACTTTCCCAAAAGTATTCGTCACATGAAGGAGGTGGAGTTTATCAAGTTGGAACAAAACAATATGACCGTGTCGCAATACGAGGCTAAATTTGCGGAGTTATCCCAGTTTGCGTCCCACTTGGTGGATAATGAAGAAAGAATGACACAGATGTTTTTAAGAGGTTTGAAGCCGGAGATACGTCAACATCTTATTTCTCATAAAAAGCGTGTTTATATTCGGATGTTGTAAATAGGGCTCGATTAGTGGAGTGCAATAACGAGTCAACGCAACTAAAAGAGAGCGAAACCAAAGAAATGATAATACCAAATGGTGAGCAACATCGAAGCGGTGACAACAAGCGTGGAGGAATCAACAGCCGAAATGGTAACCACTTTGGTGGTAATCGTGGCCAAAACAATAAGAATTGATATTTCAAGAAGAGAGAGATTCAATGATGATGGAAAGACATCAAAGACCAAAGACTGTCGTTAAGGAAGGAGAATGACCACCTATCATATGTTTTAAATGCGGAGGGGAGAGGCACATCAGTCCAAACTGCGCGATGCCGTCCAAAGCATGTTATAATTGTGGAAGAGAAGGTCACTTAGCCCGATTTTGTCGTTCACCGAAGACAAATTCAGTTAGGATGGAGGCACCAAAGGTCATTCCCAAAAAGTCAAAACCGGTAGTCTGAGGAGAAGCGTTGTTGTGACCTCCCGAAAAGCAAGGAATCAATGAGGTCATCACGGGTAAGCTTATCATAAACTCTAACGAAATCTATACTTTATTTGATACCGGTTCTACCCATTCTTTTATTTCTCCTAGTTGCGCTCATCGATTAAATTTGACTCCGGAGAAATTAGACTTTGACTTATCTGTGGAAACTCCGTTGGGAGAAACCTTCATTACATCCACTTTTTATAAGTCTTGTTTGGTTCAAATCGGCACCCTCACATTACCTGTAGATCTTATTTCATTGAAAATACTTGCATTTGACGTGATTCTAGGGAAGTATTGGTTAACTACTCATCATGCAAAAATTGATTGTTTCCGTAAGGTTGTTAGTTTTCATATTTCTAATCAACCTATTATGCGAATTCAAGCGACCAAACCATTAAAATCAATCACGGTCATCTCAAGTCATAAAGCTATTCGTTAATTAAAAAACGTATGTCAAACTTTCTTAGCTCATGTCACAGATTTAAACAAAAATACGTCAGTTTTGAACGATATTTCTATTGTTAATAAATTTCCTGACATAATCCCCGAAGAACTTCCTGGCCTACCCCCTGAGCGTGAAATTGAATTTTGTATCGACCTTGAACCCGGTACAAAACCCATTTCCAAAGCCCCATATCGAATGGCTCCTATTGAACTTCAGGAGTTAAAGACCCAACTGCAGGAATTGTTAGACATTGGCTTTATTCTCCTTGGGGTGCTCCTGTTCTATTCGTGAAGAAGAAAGATGGGAGTATGCGACTTTGTATTGATTATCGGGAGTTGAATCATGTCACCATCAAAAATAGGTATCCATTGCCATGTATTGATGACCTGTTTGACCAGTTGCAAGGAGCCAGATTCTTTTCAAAGATTGATCTTCGTTCCGGATATCACCAATTGAAGATTAGAACCGATGACATTCAAAAGACAGCTTTTAGAACTCGGTATGGGCATTATGAATTCCTAGTCATGTCCTTTGGATTGACCAATGCTCCTGCTACCTTCATGGATATGATGAACTGAGTATTCAAGTAATATTTGGATCACTATGTGGTTGTCTTTATTGATGACATCCATATTTATTCCAAAAGCCGTGACGATCATGAGCAACACTTGAGGCTGACACTCCAAAAGCTTCGTGAATACAAGCTTTATGCCAAGTTGAAGAAATGCGAATTACGGAGGAAGTAGCATTCCTTGGGCACGTAGTATCAAGTCATGGAATATCTATTGACCCAACAAAGATTGAAGCAATTCAAAGCTGGGAGCAACCTAAATTAGTGACCGAAGTACGTAGCTTTCTCGGGGTAGCTGGTTATTATCGGAGATTCGTGGAAGGATTTTCTCGAATCGCTACTCCATTGACTCAGCTAACTCGGAAAGATACAAAGTTCGGTTGGAGCGAAGAATGTGAGAAGAGTTTTCAAGAACTCAAGAGGAGACTCGTTTTCGACTGCCTCGACAATCCCATCCGCTCGGAGGGATTTGTCATCTGAAAGGATGCTTCAGGCAAAGGGTTGGGATGTGTTCTCATGTAACATGGAAAAGTCATAGCCTATGCCTCAAGACAACTCAAAGAATATAAGAGGAATTATCCTACTCATGATCTAGAGTTGGCAGCTATTGTCTTCGCACTAAAGATTTGGAGGCATTACTTGTATGGGGAGAAGGTGCAGATCTTTACGGATCACAAAAGCCTCAAATATTTCTTTACTCAAAAGGAACTCAACATGCGACAACGACGTTGGCTTGAACTGTTGAAAGATTATGATCATACCATCCAATACCATCTTGAAAAAGTGAACGTGGTAGCTGACGCATTGAGTAGAAGATCATATGCAAGTACGAGTGCGATATTGTCAACGCAAAGGCCCATTTTGTGTGACTTGCAATGGATGGAGATAGAGTTAAAGACTCCAGGGACCCATGTGATGATGGTGAATATACGAGTAGAACTGACTTTAATCGATAAAGTTAAAGCTACTCAAGTTATACACCTAGAGCTGATGCGTATGAGGAAGAAAGTGCAAGAAGGTGCTATGCCGGAAGCAAGAATCGATGAAGAAGGAATACTTCGAGTCAATTCCAGACTTTGTGTTCCTAACGACCCTGATTTAAAGTATAAAATCATGATGGAGACGCACAACACACAGTTTGTAATCCATCCTGGGAGTACCAAAATGTATCATGATATTTGTCATACAATTTGGTGGAGCAATATGAAGAGAGAGATAGTGTTGTTTATCTCAAGGTGTCTAACTTGTCAACGAGTTAAAGCGGAGCATCAAGTACCAAAAGGTCCATTGCAACCACTTGAAATTCCAGAATGGAAGTGGGAGCACATTACCATGGATTTCATTACCGGTCTTCCTAAGGTTTCTCAAGGCATGGATGCGATTTGGGTCATTATTGATAGATTGACCAAGTCTGCTCATTTCTTCTGATCGAGAAACTTATACACTTGAACGCCTTGCTCGTCAGTATGTACATAAATAAGATTATAAGATCGCATGGTATGCTTCGATATCCATAGTTTTTGATCGAGACCCAAGATTCAATTCACGATTTTGGGTTAGTTTGCAAAAAAGCTATGGGCACAGACTTCACGATTTAGCTTTCGCATATCATCCTCAGACGGACGGACATTCGGAGAGGACTATTCAAACTCTTGAAGATCTATTAAGACTCTGTGTCCTTGATTTCAAGGGAAGTTGGGATAAGTTCTTACCATTGGTAGATTTTTCCTACAAAAACAGTTATCAAGCAAGTATTTGCATGGCTCCATTCGAAGCGTTGTATGGAAGAAAGTGTCGCTCTCCAGTATGTTGGGATGAGGTGGGTGAAGCAACGTTGTTGGGACTGGAGTTGGTACGTATGACTACGAAAAAGATTCAAACGATTCGACAACGTATAAAAACCTCACAAGATTGACAAAAGAGTTATGCTGATCTTCATCGAAAGGACGTGGAATTCGATATAGGAGATCATGTGTTGTTGCATGTTGCTCCATAGAAAGGAGTTACGAGATTTGGAAAGAGAGGAAAACTCGATCCTTGATTCATCGGCCCATTTTTAATCCTCGATCGAGTAGGAACTGTGGCCTATAGATTCGCTTTACCGCCAAGTATGTCTCGTGTTCATAACGTTTTTCACATATCCATGTTACGTAAATATGTGAAAGACCCGAACCATATTATTGAGTTAGAACCGGACAAAATTGCGGAAGATTTGACGTATGAAGAGGTTCCTGTTCAAATATTGAATAAGAAGGAACATATTCTACGCTCCAAGGTTATACCTCAAGTCTTTGTTTTGTGGAGAAACCACGATGTTGAGGAAATGACTTGGGAGTTAAAATTTGAAATGAAATCAAGGTATCCTTACCTCTTCGACATACCAGGTACGTACCCTAATTTCGAGGGAGAAATTTCATAAGAAGGGGAGGTTGTAAGACCCCAACTTTTATAAATAAAGATGACTTTTCTATAAATATTATTTTTGAATATTATGGAGTAAATTTAATATAATGTTATAGTTGTGGGTAAATTTATAAATTTTGCAAAGTAAGCAAGTTATTATAAAATATTCGTTTGGTCGGGGAATATTCTTTTTGTCGGGGAATATTCCTACGACGGCACAATCATTGGTGGACCCCACAACGGAATTATTGTCGGATTGAGAGAACGACAAAAATACTTTATGAAAATAATGGCGAAGGTGTTACCGTTAAAACTGTTGAACTACCTGGTAGTAAAAGTACAGTAATATGTGGTCAGATAAGAGTAGCACACATATTGATTATTGATGCTTACGTGAGAAGTCACTCGATATACTCAATTATTACTACGATGAATTGCTTGCATCATATCTCTTATATTTTTGATTCAATTATTGTCACAAGATCATCTCAGATAATATGTTATATTATTAAATCAATAATTGAGATGACAAGTTATAAATGATTAATAATTGTTGAAAGATTAAATATGTGTTGATTAAAAATAAAATGATTTGTGGTAATATTTATTCAATCCTTGATGTATATAAAGAGTCTATTATGAGACGTTTGTGGTAAGTTTGGTTATTTTATGGGAGGCCCATATGTCATCATCTAAGAGTCTCTTCATCAATAGTAATTACCTTCATCAATAGTAATTAACTTCGTCAATAGTAATTACCTTCGTCAATAGTAATTACCTTCATCAATAGTAATTACCTTCGTCAATAGTAACTACCTTTACAGACGTCCAAACCACTTGTTTTCATATTACAGCATCGAACCAATTGTCGTTTCACATTACAAAAGTCCAAACCACTTTTCTTTTCACATCACCAATTAAATCCGCTGCCACTTGCCTTTTAACATTTCAAGCTAAGCTAGAAATCTTCTATAAATAGAGGCCTAGTGCTTCATTATTTTTCACGAATTCATTCAAGCTATAGAGAGAGAAAGTATAGAGAGAAAGAAGAAGAGTATTCTGTTACTACACTACTACAGTATTCAATCTACTAATAATGTAATGGGTGTTATTCTTTCTTATTCATGAAGAGAACTGTTGTTATTCCATTGCTTATTATTCTGTTGGAATAACTTTGTATCTGCTTTATTCCTATACTTGGTGACATTCTTCTATTATTCTGTTGGAACATCTTGTTTGTGTGTTTTACACCGGACCTGGTTCCGTCTTTATTATTATTCTGTTGGAACATCCTATCTGTGTGTTTTACACCGTTCTTGGTTTCGTCTTTATTATTATTCTGTTGGAGCATCCTGTCTGTGTGTTTTACACCGGACCTGGTTCCGTCTTTATTATTATTCTGTTGGAACATCCTGTCTTTATGTTTTACACCGGACCTGGTTCCGTCTTTATTATTATTCTGTTGGAATATCCTATCGGTGCAAATTTTGCCTGACCTGGTTCCGTTATTATTATTCTGTTGGAATAACCTGTCTATGCGAAGTACCGCATGCATGGTGATTTCTTTTGTTATTCCATTCTTTAGTATACTCAATCGGTTAAAGTTTTGACTTCTATACTCCATGAAATTAGTAGAATATCCTTGATATTTGCGCTTCATCCAGTATCTTTTCATGGAAATATTCTTCTGATCATTCTTGAATTTTACTCTACAAAGCAGTATCATGTTGACAATTTGGACATTATTAGTTCCTGGATAAATTAATTCTTGAACTTATTTTATTGAATTCA
Source organism: Panax quinquefolius (assembly GCA_020205615.1). NCBI lineage: Eukaryota > Viridiplantae > Streptophyta > Magnoliopsida > Apiales > Araliaceae > Panax > Panax quinquefolius. The sequence continues at coordinate 96,006,602 of CM035160.1, read as the reverse complement.
TATATCATTGTCATCATCCTCATGTTTATATTATGTTGAAAGTCATATGTGGCCTGTGAGTGCATAGATGGACTTGGTATAATTATGACTGAGGATTATTCGGTTGTAATCATGGTAGTAATGTTACAAATGATGTGGTAAAAGTTATCATTGGCCCGTAGTGCATTGATGGACGATTGTTGGCATGATCATGACCATTAATGAATACACGAATGTCCTTAGTCAGTAGTCATGGATAATTTGTGGTCGTGATACTAAAGAATATCCTCGGCGAGAGTGCACGTGGGTGATTCGATGATGTGGATTATTTATTAAGCTGAGTCTCAGCGATAAAAGTTATGAAAAACCTTTTAAATCATAAAAGATAGTAGATTTTATTCTCTACTTGACTCTTTTAATGGATTGCTTGTTCCGCTGCAGTTAAACTTGATGTTGTTATATTTTAACAGTTTAACACTGTTGAAGGCTAACGATAATTTATTCTGCATTATCTTAGTCATAATATTTCTTACTGGGCTAGTTGAGCTCACCCTTTCTTTCATTATTCTCTTCAGGAAATGAGAACATAGCAGGGACTAGTCGGGGAACGGAGTGACGGTCCAGAGGATAGCATTAGTAGTCCTCACTATTCTGTGAAATAGTGTGTTAATAATTGTAATGAGGACTCCTTTTGAATTTGTATAATCTCTAGTAGACAATAATTGTATTCAAACTCACAGTTATGTTTTTTCGTATTGTACACGACAGTTGTATTAGTTAGTTTTATTTGAATTTTTTACCATGTATCTGACAACCCAAGATGGGTGATGTATACCTAATTTTAGGGGCATCACACAGTGACCGAAGTACGTAGTTTTCTGGGCTTAGCTGGTTATTATCGGAGATTCGAGGAAGGATTTTCTAGAATCGCTACTCTGTTAACTCATCTGACTCAGAAATATACAAAATTTGTATGGAGTGAGGAATGCGGGAAGAGTTTCCAAGAGCTCAAGAGGAGACTCATTTCGACACCTGTTCTAACAATACCATCTGGTTCGGATGGATTTGTTATCTACATCGATGCTTCAGGCAAAGGGTTAGGACGTGTTCTCATGCAACATGGGAAAGTCATAGCCTATGCCTCGCGACAACTCAAAGAATTTGAGAGGAATTAATCTACTCATGATTTGGAGTTGGCAGCAGTCGTTTTTGCGTTAAAGATCTGGAGACACTACCTGTATGGGGAGAAAGTGGAGATCTATACAGATCATAAAAGCCTCAAATATTTCTTCACCCAAAAGGAACTCAACATGCGACAACAACGTTGGCTCGAGCTGTTGAAAGATTACGATCACACCACCCAATATCATCCTAGAAAAGCAAACGTGGTAGCTGACGCATTGAGTAGAAGATCATATGCGGGTACGAGTGCGATGTTGTTAACACAAAGGCCCATCTTGTATGACTTGCAAAGGATTAAGATAAAGGTAAAGTCTCCAAGTACCCACGTGATGATATCAAATATATGAGTAGAACCGATTTTAATCGATAAAATTAAAGTTGCTCTGTGACAATCCAAGATTTTAATAATTGTAATTTAAAATATTTATTAAATAAAATAAATATTTTATTGGTGCGGTTATTATTAGTAAATATTTATGACTAGAAAATAATCTCAATTAAATTAATTTATAATTTAGAGAGTTGTAATATAACATGAGATGTTATATTTTGTTTTATTTAATAATTTAAGATGGTTTGATAAGTTATTAAATAAAAATTATAATGAGATTATAATTTTGTGATATTTATTTAAGTGGAATATTTATTTTAAATATTGTATGTGTAATTAATTTTTTGATTATTATTGGATATAGAAATCCAAAAAAATAATATGTGATTATAAATTATAAACTAAATTGTTTATTAAAATAAATTAAGGGAGTTTAATTTAGATTTTTGCCAAACAAGGCTTAAATATATTAAGTCTTTAAATTTTAAAGGGTTTTGCCAAAAAAAACCTTATGGCTTTTGGATTTTAATTTTTTAAATTTAAATAATCTAAATAAAATAAATAAATTAATAAATAAAAGGTATTTATAATCTATACGTTTATTTAGTATATAACTGATATACTTAATATGTGAGTTAAGGCCATATCAGTTTTATTTTGTGTTACGCATACTGGATTATTAGCTTAGTTATTTGCTAAACTAAGAATTTCAGAGAGAAGCTAAGAGAGAATTGAGAGAAATTTGAGAGAAAACCTTAGAATTTCCAAAGCAATTTCAGTTGATTGGCAAAGATTATCTTAGCAAGTTTGAAGGTATTTTCCCTAATCTTATTATATATATATGTATATATATGAGTTTTTACGTCATGAAGTTTTAAGTTCTGTGAATTCTATTTCTTTCAAATTATTGTTATGTAACTGAATTATGGTGGTTATATGTGTTGTGATGCTAGAACTAGTGTTTAGACAATGATTATTATGTTAGTTTCGTTCAAAAAGAAAGAAAAGTGTTGACAATGTATATTTTTGCTTTTGGCTTATGAAAGTACCAATTATGATGGTCAATTAGTATAATAAACTATAAATTGAGGCTTGTTTATGCTAGTTCATTAAAAAAAATGAGGAAAACGTAGTTTGAACGAAGTGATTTAGTGAAGAATTGAGATTACAGTGATAATGTTTATCTAAGGAACTCAAAAATGAAGTTTTGTATGAAAATATGGAATTTGAGGAAATTAAACTAGTATAATTGTTGATAAATTGTTCTATATTGGGGAATATGTTAGCAAACATGTTTGTGATAGTTCTATATCAATTGTATATGTTAATTTCACTGTTTTTTGGGTGAAATTTGTGTTAGTTGGGCTAAAAGTCGCCATCGCTCACGACCTTTCGGTTCTTTTTCATAAGAATAAAGCAGCTTCTTATTGGTGTTAAGTTAAAAAAAAACTCACAGAGCTACTGTTAGAAAAGAATCGCTACTGTAGTATGGCACAAACCGCATTCATACAATCGATATGAGGCGACTTACATTCTTGTCAGCAGTGATTTTAGTAGCATTACCACTTGGTCTAAGTTTATGTTAATGTGTCACACATGTAGTAAGAAGGTTAAAACAGAACCATGATATGTAATTGATAAATTCAAAGTTATGAGAATGATTAGTAAGTTACAAACGCATTATATGATAACTTAGTATACACAATGAATGTTAGACAAGTGTTGTGAAGTCAACACTTGGAATTTTTGAAATGTAAATGGTAATGTAAGACTTGTACCGAAGTAACAAGTTTAACTAGAAATGAGTGTTATGTTTGAAAAGGATGTTAGTACATTGTGTATTGATTAATAAGAAGGGTTATGAGATGTAGAGTAAAGTTTACATTATAGCTACTATGCGTTACTATGTGACTAATAGTTAATGTGAAAAATGATATAACTATGTAGGAATACACAAAGTGCAGATAAGCGATAAGCAGTTAAGTCGTAGTTCATAAACTACTAATCAGGCAAGTCTTTCAGTTCCTATTTTTTATGTGAACTTGATGATTAACTGTTTTAACTCTTTATTGCATAGAGAATGATGTGTTATATATATGTTGAAAGTATGAAATGTTAAAGACAATTTATAACTACGTTGATTGATTAAAGCATGTTGATTGAGTAAGGAACTCAATCTTTATACTTGTTATATGAACTGCAGCATGTATGTTATATATTGAGCATGTTATTATGTGTTATGTGATGCATGAAAACTGTTAGATTTTGTTGGGATGTCGAGCTCAACCTTGCAAATAACCATTCTTGCAGGTCAAGATTTCAAGGTAAAAGTTATGTGTTACTTGAAAGACATGAATCAGTCGTGATACTTGAAGATTTATACACTTTGGTTGTGTTATTATTATTTGAACCATGTTTAAGGTTCCGAATGATGTATTAATATTGAATTGTAATATCGTTTCACTATGTAAACTATTATAGTATTAAATTGATTCTGAGATATTTAGATGTAAAGGTTGAAGGTTTTGGGAATGAGGATAGTTTGTAATAGAAAATTTTAATTATTCCGCAAATTTCAATAGTTGTATTATCGTTTAATGATGTAAAATTAGAGGTTGAATGTATTATTAACGAACAAAATTGAGAATTAAATTGTACGAATTTTGGGGTCGTTATAGTTGGTATCAAAGCTGTAGGTTATAAACCTTAGGTAGGAGTACCGTAGGCTATAATCTTAGAGAAAAGATGTGAAGATAATGAAAGAATAAGCTCAGATAGAGTTTGAAAAATAAGAAGTAATTTAAGAAACGTGTAGAGAAGGGATTTAAACATGCGTGATAAGATTCAAAGAAGAATCTTGCAGAGTTATGGGGTTAAACTCCAATAATAAGAATGTAAGGTGATAATAAATAGACAGCGTCTATAAGAAGAGAATGGTAAAGAGCTTAAGAATAAAAGTTATAGTTAAGTATGGTACAATTGTACTCTTTAGTAGTTGATGTATGGTATCTGGGCTAAACGATTCCTTCATAGAGCGAAGGTATATACGAACTAGCAACTCGGAACTTAGTTTGTTGCATGTTTGTGGGAAACCACTCAGCGTACCATATTAAAACAATTAGAGACTCGATGTGTACCAAGTGTAGAAATGGATACGTATGATGAAAATGTGGAACTCGAATGAAATGTTAAGCATTATAAATGAAGTTAGAAATTCTTAAAGCATGAATTGTTATATAAACAAGAAGATTCAAAGAAGAATCTTGAAGAGATATGTAGATAAGAATGGGAGTTACCCAACTCCAATAGCCAAGATGACGAATAATGTCGAAAATGAAAGGAAAGAAAGGGGATTGTAAAACAAAACGATCACAAGTTAAGAAAAGAATTTTAAGGGAGATGATTATAGAATATGATCATGACGTGATCAATTTAAGTTATAAAAGAAAGATGGTCTGTAATGTTTGAATAATTATAGCTTAATGCTATGAAGATGGAGTACTATGAAATAGTATGAGATAACTCACGAGGAGTTATAGATGATGTGATACGAGGAATTCGTATCGAGCAAAGAACAAGTTCAGAGTAAGATAGAGTTGAGTGGGATTTCAATTGAGGACTCATGTGATAGCTGAGTTGTACAAATCGTTGTATGGATGAGGGTTTTGTGCTTGCACTCAGTTTATCACATTGATAATCATTGGAATGTTGGTGTCACGCTATCAATGTATATGTGGCGACAAGGTGATTCTTTTCTCATGTGTATATTTGATAGTTAAAAACTATTAAGATTAGTCAGATATTATTAAGATTAGGTGCGATTCTTAAAACTAATGCATATGGTAAGTTCGTGACTCATAATAATATAGTATATTTTGAACCTCTCAGCGAATGGACGCTTATGGTCTGACTAGGATAAGTTCTTAAACTCATATTATTGTGGCAAGTCCTGAACTTCCAATGTCCAATAAGTTTGATGAACTGGGGTATAATTAAGTGTAAATGGAGTATTAAGGATTATAGGAATAGATAGACCTATTAAGCAATGGATCATTATAGAAAGTGGAGTAGATGGGGGAAGCACGTGTATTCCAAATCTTCTAGCTATGCTGACTTCAAATTTTTTGACATCAAGCTAAATTCGCACTATGTGCCTTTTTAAAATGAATTTTTACTCTCAACGCATGGTGATCGACAAATGTGTATGTGTGGACTTCGGGACACTGACACATCGTTACCTATTGAGATATGATATCACTAAAATTTATTTTCAAAGATTTTTGAATTGTTTAAAGAATAGTCTATGCTAATTGTTTCGGCTAAATGAAAATGATTTAAAAATATCAAAATGTATTTTATATCATTAATGCATCATAGAACCTGGTGCAAATATGATAACAACGATGGAGGTATCAATGGAGAATTACTTAGTGTTGGATGTGATCTAAGGATCGTCACCCCTCTATGGTATGATGTAGTATGACAAAGTCACAAAATGACGGAATCCTCAAACGGGCTGTAAATACAGTGCGGTATAATGACGTCATAAAAAGATTTTTGAGATTTCTTGAAGATAGGAGAATATATATATATATATATATATATATATGTGTGTGTGTGTGTATGTATATTTCGATATATGTTCGAATTGTTGTAGAAGTCTATGCTATTTGATTCAGCTAGACGATTATTGAAAGATGTTCATGAAATTCAAGTGTTTATTGAAAAGTTATGCCAAACCAAATTGTTTTGGTGCGGATTCAGATGTTGAAAAGCTGATGTGAACAACCCAATAAGGGGACATGTTTTCGGGGACAATGGTTCTGAGCGTAACGCATATAGTCGTTACAAAACACTACGTTATGCCCTTGACGTGGTGGTACAAATAAATCAGCCACCTAGTGTATGTGTGGAGGGTATTTTCAGTCTTTATGATTGATAAACACTCTGGGTTACATTGTGAAGGATTGAGTTGAAGCACTAGTAAACCTAGAGGAGAGTTCACGGTCTTGTGACCCCTCAGCATGATTTGGAATCTTTTAAATTCTTGTTATTCATACCGCGTCCCAATTATTGAGCAATTGTGGAAGAATTCTTATTATTCTGAAAGGTGAAAGTGGAAAGGATGAGAAAATTAAGCAAAACTTAATAATTTCAAGAAAGAAATGAAATTCCAAAAAAAAGAGAAATGTGAAACTCTTAAAAGAGGAAGAGGTGAGGAATATGATGATCTTAGAAAGATCCTTTGAGAAAGAATTTAGTTGTGGAACCAAATGAATGAATAAAGTATTAACGTAAAATCTATTTTGATAGATTGAATGAATAAAGATTAATAAAATTTTGAGGACAAAATTCTTAGAAGAATGGGTGAATGTAATATCCTGAGTGTTTATGATAACGATCCTTAGAAAAGGAAATGAATGGGTTAAAGGATATATAATACTCAAAATATAATTGAGTTCAAGTGAAAGTTATGAAATAAAAACCTAGAATTTGTTGAGGTAATGAATGTAATAGGAAATATAAAACTTATATTAAAGTAATGTGTTGAAGATATTCAACGATAAATTTTGAAAAGAGATTTGGTGAAAATCGAGTAAGAGAGGTTTCGTTGATTCCGAGGACGGAATCCTTATAAGGGGGGAAGGATGTGACAACCCGAATTTTTATAAATTGTTAAAATAGGAATTTAATAATTAAAATTCTTATTACGAGATGTTTTGAGTTTGAGTATGTATATGTATATGTTGTATATTTTGAAATATGTGATCTGGGGTGAAGAGAAGTATATATTCATATATTGGGAAAATGAGGTTTAATAGTACCCCTGAGTTATTTATTTAATCTGTATTTTCAATTCTGGGGACAGAATCTTTGTAAGGAGGGAAGAATGCGACAATCCAAGATTTTAGTAATTGTAATTTAAAATATTTATTAAATGAAATAAATATTTTATTGGTGCGGTTATTATTAGTAAATATTTATGACAAGATAATATTCTAAATTAAATTAATTTATAATTTAGAGAGTTGTAATATAACATGAGATGTTTTATTGTTGTTTTAATTTAATAATTTAAGATGGTATGATAAGTTATTAAATAAAAATTATAATGAGATTATAATTTTGTGATATTTATTTAAGTGGAATATTTATTTTAAATATTGTATGTGTAATTAATTTGTTTGATTATTATTGGATATAGAAATCCAATAAAATAATATATGATTATAAATTATAAACTAAATTGATTATTAAATTAAATTAAGGGAGTTTAATTTAGTTTTTTTGCTTAATGTATTTAAATATATTAAGTCTTTAAATTTTAAAGGGTTTTGCAAAACAAAGCCTTATATGGCTTTTGGATTTTAATTTTTTAAATTTAAATAATCTAAATAAAATAAATAAATAAATCAATAAAAGGTATTTATAATCTCTCTTTTATTAGTTTCGTTAATTCTGTTGATTCCGATATATTCCATTCAAATCTTGGGAGATTATATTTTTGTTAGTATTTATACTTGAGGCTTTGTTCAGTATTTTATCTCGATTGATTTCGTATATCAGTTGTACATCTTCGTATTATCTATATTCGTATTTGTGTAATTGGCTCATGCCAGTATTTTTCTTCCGGCGAGTTTTGCAGGAGGGATTCGTATTAGTGTGATGAGAGAGTTGTCTTTGACCATCTAGGTTGTTTTGAATTTTAGTTTTGGTTATTTTGACTCTATTTGGAGAATTATAATTAGTACTTCATTGATGGATCACCACTATTAATATTTTGTAGTTATTAGTGCTCTTTTTACTAATTTTGAGGTTTGTTGTGCTTTGCACGTGACCTCCCTTTCCTTTTCGGGAAGGGGGTGTTACAGAGATGGTATCAGAGCTTAGGTTCTTTCTTGTAGAAAACCTATTTAGGTTTGACCTGTGAGTTGTGGGTAAATCACTGGGTAGACATAGGAGTTTGACTCGATTTTGTTCTCTGTTTGGTTGGTCTTGCTTTTGACGAAGTGTCCTCCACTTTTTGAGTTGTAGTTGATTTGAGAAAGGTGAGATAATTTGTTAAGATTATCATTGTTATGCGTTGGAGCAATGATATTAGTTAATAATTGTGATTCAATCATTGAGGTGAATAAATCTATACTTTGTGCAGATAAGAAACGATCTTATATGAGATGCGATTATGATATGAGTACTTATATCAGCGAATATTTTATATTGGAGAATTATTTGTTAGAGTTATTTCAGGTATCATTTATTATGAGATCTTAGAATTTAGAATTTGATTTGATTTGGGTTATGCTTTAAATTTTGTTAAGTTTGTGGATAATTTGAGGTATGTGTATCGGTGGGATATTATGATAAAGTGAAAGTTATTAAATATAGAGGATGTCTTGTAATTTTGAGGAGTTGTAGAGGTTTGAGGTAATAAGATTAATCTTTTGGAGTAAATCAACTTTTCAGTTATTCTAGACTTTTCTGTTATTCTAGTAAGATATTAAAATTATTTTATATGAAATTTCTTTGTGATAATAGGATGAGATTTTGAAATTTGTTGAGTTAAGGTTTGCACTAAGAGAATGATTGATTTATTAAATGATTAGATATATAATAAGTGATGAATCCAATATATCTTAAGAGATTTTGAAAGCTATAGTTTGTTTATTCAGATAGTAGGATATATGATTTGGAGTTTGGTATGGTGATGGAGAGATCTTTGTAGTAGTATATTTTTGGTGTAATAATATTTGAGATCTATTTTGATTTGAGGTTATGATATTTTGAAACTCTCAAGGACTTAGAAGAGTTTGTGATAAAGAGATATAAGTAGTATATTCTTTGGTGTAATATTATTTGATGAATAGTTCAAATTGAGGATGAGATATTTTGAAGCTTTTGAGGACTTGGGGAGAGTTGGTAATATAGTTTGCATAGTTGTTTTGTTTATCTGATGTCTTTAGAGTTTTGTATGAATTTATGTAAAATAAAACAAAAATAATTTGTTAGATCTTTGTCATTATGTGGAATATAAAACGCTTTTACTTAATTAAAGATAATTTTAAATATTTTGGGTATTCAATCATATTTAGATGAAGAAAATTTTTGTGATTTTGAATTATGTTCAAGAATACGCTTACAAGAATTAAATTCAAAGATATTAGCGACGAGTCGCATGAAAATCTGGATCATGTGATCTAATTTGATGCAACGCCAAGAACCTTACCAAGGCTTGACACGATAGTTGATTTAATCTTTTACAAGTACATTGATAATTATGTTGACCGATGACTTATCCGCGTTGATCGTTACAAATGGCGACGCTACGTCGTAACTAAAATTATTTATTTTTTTTCTGTAGCTTATTTGAATTCCGAGGACAGAATTATTTTTAAGGGGTGAAAAATATAATAACCCATTTTTTTAATAATTAAATATTAATTGATTTTATTTTATACAATTGGAGTTAAATTAAAAAAGGTACATGATTCTTTTTTCCCTCTTTTCTTCCTTGTTTTGTGTGGAAAATTAATGTCTTTTAGTAAATAATTAAATAACTGATTAAATTAAAATTGAGGAAGATAATTCCTTTTGTTAAAGTCTTGTGGTAAAATCATTCAGAACGGGGAGCTAATTGAAAGATAGAAAAGTCTATTCGAGAGGAGTATCCGCATCTTTTTGATAATTAGCTACGTTCATTCTTTTGATTCTGGGGACGGAATCCTTTTTAAGGGGTAGGTGATGTAATGCCCGGTAAAATTTAATAAAATAAAATAATATTTAAATCCATATTTTAATTGGGCTCGTCTTATGTTTGGGTCAAATTGTATTTAATTTGTGTGAACTATAATAAATATGTGATTACATTAATTTGGGTATTTAAACTAATTGGGGCAAACTAATTTTTTTAAGTAAAGGTTTGGGCTTGTTAAACTATTTGAGCCCAAATTAAGGTGATGGGTTTATAAACAAAATTGAAATAGGAGTAATATATTAGGTTAAATTCCTTTCTAATACATATACTGACATAATCGACTAAAGAGGTTTCTAGCGTAGCGAGAAAGAGGCGGAAGAAGAATGAGGAGAACGATGAAACGTGGCTGGAATTAAAAAGGGTTTGAGAGCAAGACCATTAAAACTTTATTCATCATATTCTTCTTCTCAAAGGTAATTATTGGACTATTCTTGAATACAAAATAATTATTTTGCTGCTGTAATTACAATATAATTTCTTGTTGTGTTTGCAATCTATTTTAAAAATATATTATGTAGTTTGATTAATTGAATTTGTTAATAAAATTTTAATTTATAATAAGGATATATGATATATATATATATATCAAATATATTATATCTTTTTTATATATATCGATTAGTTATATATATATATATATATACGCTTATTATCTATATATATATATATAGATTAGATTATATATATATATATATATATATATATATAAATAAATGATATGCAAAATTTTTAAAAAAGGAAATTGATAAATAAATTATAATATTGTTATTATAATTAAAATGTATCTTTTAATTACAAAGTGAATATAGTATATTAAAATTATTGAATTTATGAAAATATAAACTATATAAGTTCATAATTTAATTATTTGTATTGTATTTGATTTTGATAATTAGATCGGATTGAGGGAGTCTAGCGGGTGATATTTGGATTCGGGGAATTATTTTGGTGTTATATTAAGGTACGGATTTCGTACTCTTTCAGCGATACTTTTTGTTAAATTTGATTTATTCGTTTTGTTCCTCGTTTCAAAGTCTGTTATTATTTCATATAATTGTTTCTTGTGAAATTCATATATTTGTTTCATTTTGGAGTTGACACATTGGACTCGTATTTGTACTCTTTGAATTAGGATATCATGTTTAGTATTTATTTTGATAATTGTAGAGCGGTACATGTTGCTACCTTCTTTTTGAGACCTTATGACTATAATTTGTTTTGGTTCAACATGTACATATAGAACCCTTTTGTTGGTATTATGTCGCATGTGTTGTGACATAGTATTTTTGTTAGAATATATCGTAGGGTATACCTGAGTTATAACCACCTGTGGGGGTACCATAGGCATGTCGTCTTGGCACGAGAGGCATGACACTTTCCGTGGCGGTGTGATTAGTCCACGGCATCTCCGTTTTGGGATCCAGAGGAAGTGGGTCATTTGGTGTTTTGTTGTGGGAGGCGTATGGGTTAACCCTAGTTTTTTGTTCTGCAAATTTTGATGTTGTGCCAAACACACCTATCCGATTTGCATACATTTGGATTCGCGGTCCAATGTGTGATTTGTCTGTGGCATTATTTTGGTTGTCTGTGTGGCATCATTTTATTTGCCTGTGTGGCATTATTTTGACTTGCCTGTGTGGCAATGTATATTTCTGAGCTCATTCGGTATGAAATAACACCCAACCATATGATTCAGCCTATTATTTCATTGTATAAGTTTTGTTTGTTTCTGTTTAGTTCAATTCATTGAGTTAGTTATTTCAGTTCATTAGTTCTTTACTCTTTTATTAGTTTCGTTAATTCTGTTGATTCCGATATATTCTATTCAAATCTTGGGAGATTATATTTTTGTTAGTATTTATACTTGAGGCTTTGTTCAGTAATTTATCTCGGTTGATTTCGTATATCAGTTATACATCTTCGTATTATCTATATCCGTACTGGGCAATTGGTTCATGCTTTGTTTTTTCTTCCCAGCGAGGTTCATAGGGTGATTCGTAGCTAGTGTGATGAGAGAGAGTTGTCTTTGACCATCTAGGTTGTTTTGAATTTTAGTTTTGGTTATTTTGACTCTATTTGGAGAATTATAATTAGTACTTCATTGGTGGATCACCACTATTAATATTTTTCAGTTATTAGTGCTCTGTTTACTAATTTTGAGGTTTGTTGTGCTTTGCACGTGACCTCCCATTCCTTTTCGGGAAGGGGGTGTTATATTAGGGCCCCAACCCAACCCGCGCTTTTGTGCTGCTGGTTCAGAAGACATCTATAAATAAAAAATTTAGGATGTTAATATGAGTTATAAATGAAAGGTACATAAACATGTCAAGGATATAGAGAATATATATATATATATGTAATTGTATGTAATACAATTAAAACTAAACATTCATTTTATAGAAAAGGACAAATTAGTTAACTATGACAACTATAAATGAAAGGTACATAAACATGTTAAGGATATAGAGAACATTTCTATATGTAATTCATTGTAATACAATTAAAACTAAACATACATTTTAATGAAAATCGTTGTTTGAATAAGAATCATTTTGCACAAGTATCGGAGATTCATAACCATCTTCTTCTTGATTACGTAGTCGTTGTCACCAATAACTCTTCCTCAAGATCACCGCTATCCGCACAATATGTGAGACCCCAGATTTTATCAATAAAGATTTAAATTTTGTTGAAATAATTTTTTTTTAATATTATGGTGTGAATTTAAGATAATATTATAGTTGTGGGTAGTATTTATAAACTTTGCAAAATATGCAAGTGGTTATATTATATTCGATTGGTCCTGGGAATATTCGGTTTAGCAGGAATATTCGTGACAACTACTCAATCATTGGTGGACCCCATTAATGTAATTATTGTCGGATTGAGAAAAAGCGACAAAAATATTTTATTGAAATAACGGCGGAAGTTTTACTGTGGTTACCGTTGAACTACTCGGTAGTAAAGTACAAGAATACGTGGTTGCATAGTAGATGCTTACCTGTATTGATTATCGATGCTTATGTGAGAAGTCACTCAGTTTGTTTCCATTATTGTCGATTAATAATATGAATTATTATAGCAATAATGATGTTTTGTTTTATTCGTATTATTAACGTAATAAAATGTAAACATCTTTTTATATAAAATAGAATACTTTATTAAAGTTATTCTATAAATAGAATATATTATATTTTATTATGCATAGTGTTGCATAGTATTTTTGCATAGTGTTTTGCATAGTATTGCATAGTGTTTTGCATGGTAAAATGTTTTTATATAAATAGAATATATTATATTTTATTTAAAAGATTTTTCTTTAAATATGGACCGCCGATTAAAGTAAATCAATCTGACCGCTTCATGGATTAGTTACTATGCATTCCATTTTCCTATAAATAAAGCTCATTCCTTCATTATTTTCTTACGAATTCATTGAAACTCTGTAGAGAAATTATAGAGAGAAGCTATAGAGAAAGTTATAGAAAGAAGAAGAGTATTCTCGCTACTTCACTACTTCTATATTCAGTTCTTTTTACTAGTAAGAAATGTTATTCTTTCTTCTTGAAGAGAACTTCATTATTCCATTCATTATTATTACGTTGAATAACTCCGTAAAAGTGGCATACCCTATACATAACCTTGTATAATGCCACATACCCTATACTTGGTGAAATCCTTATGTTATTCCATTGCTTATTATTCTGTTGGAATAACTTTTATATAATGCTATTTACCCTATACTTGGTGACATTCTTCTATTATTCTCGTTGGAACATCCTGTCTCATGTGTTTTACACCGGACACGGTTCCGCTTTTATTATTCTGCTGGAACATCCTCATCGTGTGTTTTACACCGACCGGTTCCGCTCTTTATCATTCTCGCTGGAATATCCTATCTCGTGTGTTTTACACCGGATCCGTTTCCATCTTTATTATTCTGTTGGAACATCCCGCTTGGTGTGAATTTCACCGACCGGTTCCGTTATTATTATTCTTGGAATAACTTTTATCTATGCGGGCAGCACCGCATGCATGGTGATTTCTTTTGTTATTCCATTCTTTATTATACCCAGGTTGGTTAAAACTTTGACTTCTATACTCCATGAAATTAGTAGAATATCCTTGATATTTGCGTTTCATCCAAAGATCTCTTTCATGGAAATATTCTTCCGATCATTATTGAATTTTACTCTCACGAAACAAAGATCATGTTGACAATTTGGGCGTTAATAATTCATGGATTAAATAATTCTTGAATTTGTTTTATTGAATTATTATGTCATTGTCATCATCCTCATGTTATATTATGTTATCTTTGGCTTACGTGCATAGATGAACTTAGTATGATTATGACCGTGGATCAATCGGTATAATCACGACTTGATATAAATTATGTGACAAAAGTTCTCGATGGCTCGTAATGCGGTGATGGATAGTTTTTGGTATGATTATGACCAGGGTGATTCGGTATAGTCATGACCATTCGATAACTTGATGAAAATCCTCGACCGTGGTACGAGGGATGATTAGATGTGGTGGTTTATTTATTAAGTCGAGTCTCAATGATAAAATTGATAAAAACCTTTTAAAACCTAAAAGATAGTAGATTTTATTCTCTACTTGACTTTGTTTTAATGGATTGCATATTCCACCGCAGCTTAAACCGGTTGTCTATTGTATTTTATCGCTTTAACATCATTGTTGAAGGCTAATGATAATTTATTCTCGCATTATCTTAGTCATAATATTTCTTCTTGAGCTAGTTGAGCTCACCTTTCTTTCACCGTTTCTTCTCTTGAAATGAGAACATAGTGGGGACGAGTCGGGGAACGGAGTAATGGTCCGAGAGGATAGCATTAGTAGTCCTCACTATTCGTGAAATAGTGTGATAATAGTTGTAATGAGGACTCCTTTTGAGTTTGTATAATATCTAGTAGACAATATTTGTATTCAAACTCACGCTTTATGTCGTATTGTACACCTAGATTATATTAGTAAGTTGTATTTGAATTTATATACCATGTAAGTGGCGACCCAAGATGGGTGACGATACCTAATTTTGGGGCGTCACAGTTGGTATCAGAGCTTAGGGATATGATCCTTGGCTAAGATGTGAGAATAGTACTAGGAGGGGAGAGACGAGGAATACCTTCGCTAGTATGACCTACCTAAGTTTATTTGGTATTTGATTGGTCACGTGATATAGTGATAATATGTTGCAGTCAATTAACCCTTATTTTATGGCAAAGTTTGAAAATGGCATCCAAAATGTTGAGAATAGCAATGGAGCACAGAGACTGTTGATTCTCCACAAATCAATAATCGTGATAATGTGCAACAGGATGGCGATAATCCTCCCATAAACAACAACACCGATCAATTGACTAACGACGAATGACGTTTAAGAGGTTTTTAGAATTCATGCAACATCAAAGTAAAGCGACTCGCTCCCCAAAACGTAGGTGGAAACACGGAAAACTCTCGGCATCACCGCTAAACAATTCAAGGAGCCGGGACCACCGGAGTTTAAGGAGAGCCAAAACCACTTCAAGGAAGCATGGATAAAGCAGATTACCAAGATATTTGATGTCTTGGGATGCTCGAGAGCAAAGGTTCCTTTCACGCCTTTATGTTCTTGTGAGAGGCGACATCGTGGGGAAACGGTAAAATGTACTCAACTCATTGTCATCAAGATATCTTGGGAGAAGTTCCAGAGTCGTTCAACGACAAATACTTTCCCGAAAGTATTCGCCACATGAAGGAGGTGGAGTTTATCAAGTTGGAACAAAACAATATGGCCGACCGTGTCGCAATACGAGGCAAAGTTTATGAGTTATCACGATTTAACGTCCCATTTGGTGGATAATGAAGAGAGAATGGCGCGAATGTTTTTAAGAGGTTTGAAGCAGAGATACGTCAACATCTTATTTCTCATAAACCGTGTTTTTATTCGAGATGTTGTAAATAGGGCTCGAGAGATAGTGGAGCGCGATAACGAGTCAACCCAACTAAAAAGAAAGTAGCCGGCAAAATTATAATACCAAATGAGAGTAGTCATCGGCGGTGACAACAAGCATGGAGGGAATCAACAGCGAGATATGGTAACCACTTCTATGGTAATCGTACAAAACAATAAGAATGGACATTTCAAGAAAAGGAGATTCAACAATGATGGAAAGACGTCAAAGACCAAAGACTGTTGTTAAGGAAGGAGAAGGACCACCTATTATATGCTTCAAATGCGGAGGAGAGGGACACATCGACCGAATCACTGCGCCATGCCATTCAAAGCATGTTATAATTGTGGAAGAGAAGGTCACTTAGCTCGATTTTGTCGCCATCAAGACAAATTCAACTAGGATGGAGGCACCAAAGGTCATCCCTGACAAAACCAAAGCCAGTAGTTTAAGAGAGAGCGTTTTTTCGTGACGTGGAACTCCGAATAAAATTATCACGGGTAAGTTAATCATAAGCTCTTGCGAAGTCTATACCTTATTAGATACCGGTTCTACCCATTCTTTGATCTCTCTTGCTTGCGTTCAACGTTTAAATTTAACTCCGAAGAAGTTAAACTTTGACTTATTGGTTGAAACTTCATTAGTAGGAGCTTTCGTTACCGCTACTATTTTTAAATCTTGTTTAATTCAAATAAACACTTTCACGATCTTATCTCTTTGAAAATACTTGCCTTTGAGGTAATTTTTGAAAACGATTGATTAACTACTCATTATTCTTTTTGTAAGGTTGTTAGCTTTCATATTCCTAACCAACCTCGTTATACTTAATTCAAAGTAACCAAATCCTAAAGTTAATTCTTTGTTATATCAAGTCATAAGTTAAGAGCTGGATCCTTTCGTTGTTGACTTCCTTGTGTGGAATGCAAAAGCCGGCTTTACTTTCTCAGAGGCGACGTTGTGATCAAGATGGCAAGTTTATAGGTATCATTGTGAGGTGCTATCTAGGTTAAGGGATAGAAGTCACAATTGGTATCAATGTGACGTACTATCCAAGTCTTGGATGAGAGTCACAGTTTTGAATGATATTTCTATTATTAATAAATTTCTTGGCGTATTCTTGAAGACTTCTTAGCCTACTTAGAACGTAAAATCAAATTTTGTATTGACCCCAGTACAAAAAACCATTTCTTAAACCCTCAAATATTTCTTCAACTAAAATGAACAGTTTATGTGGTTTATGATGAAAGTCATAATAAAAGCATTGGACTAATGAAAATCATGGGTATATGAAGTATTAGTAAGTGTTATGATGAGTTATGTTGGTTATTATGTGAAAACATGAAAGTTTCTTAGAAATCACAAAGAGTTGAAAATCAGATTTTGGTGAAAAACGTAACATGAAATTCAATTGACTATATCTCTTATTATATTTTGAATTTTTGAATGTGGTCAAGTCCTAGAGTTAGATCTACGAGTTACCTAACTAATCCAAGTGGAATTACTGGAAAAGGTGTTGTAGATTTTTGTGTGGACTGATTTTAGCAAAGGAGGCCAAAGCTGTAAATTTCGAAAATGCTACTGCCTAGAAACTTTAAGGGACTGTTTCGGCCACTTAAATTATGAGAAAAATTCTGGCTTTTTGGGACATGAAGGTATATGGTATAAAGTATCTCCTGTCCAAAAATGAGCTCATTCTGACTTAAAATGAGCAAGTTATGACTATTTCAATATTTAGGTTTTTTCGACGAAAAACGCTATAACCGGAGTTCTATAACTCCGATGACCATGAAATTTAAACTAGAAGCTCACGTTAACATGTGTAAGGTCCTGCCAAGATTTGGGAATTTTTGGAGTTAAACTTGAGGTAGCTAATTTCTTAAGAAATTAATTAGAAATTGATTTTTGAAAAATAGTAAATGAATTTTAAAAATTAGAAAAAATATATTTTCATCATGGGACTATATTATGCAAAATCCCAGAAAAGAAATATTTTTGGGACTGATTTGGTATTTTCATGAAAATAGTTTAGTTACTGAACATATGAGTTAAATATGTTATGTGAAGTAACAAAGTTGAAAATAGGATTTTATGGCTAGAGAATCCTATATAGAGTATATGCATATTTTTTTAATGAGGATTTGATAATTGGTGATGATATTGTATGAGTATGGCATTTTGAATGATTAAATGCATTATATGGTAAAAGCGTAAACAATTGAGATAAATTGTTTATAAATTTAAGAAGTGATTAAAATATTGTTATAATATTAATGTTATTAGATTATGAGATTATTAAGTGTTTGATAACATGGGGATATTCTTGAATCCTGGATAAATTATATTATAAATGTTTAATATTTATCCTTTATCTCATTTGATTGATTCTTTATATCATTATCCTCATGTTTATATTATGTTGAAAGTCATCTGTGGCATGTAGTGCATAGATGGACTTGGTATGATTATGACCACGGATTATTCGGTATAATCATAACCGTAATTGAATACACAATTATCTTTGGCCGTAGTGCATGGATAATTTGTGGTCGTGATACTAATGAATACACAATTATCTTTGGTCGTAGTGCATGGATAATTTGTGGTCGTGATACTAATGAATACACAATTATCTTTGGCCGTAGTGCATGGATAATTTGTGGTCGTGATACTAATGAATACACAATTATCTTTGGCCGTAGTGCATGGATAATTTGTGGTCGTGATACTAATGAATACACAATTATCTTTGGTCGTAGTGCATGGATAATTTGTGGTCGTGATACTAATGAATACACAATTATCTTTAGGTAGTAGTGCATGGATAATTCGTGGTCGTGATACTAATGAATATCCTCATCCGTAGTGCGGGATGATTCGATGATATGGATTAATTATTGAAATTTGAGTCTCAAAGAATGAAATATTAATTCATGGATGTGGTAAAGTCATCTTTGGTAGTAGTGCATTGATAGACTTGGTATGATTATGACCACGGATTATTCTAAGTATAATGATGATCAGATTGAAAGCACGAATATCCTCGCCGAAGAGTGCATGGATAATTAAGTGGTCGTGATACTATTAAGCTAAGTCTCAAAGATTATTGGTTTTACGATTTATATATCTTTGGCTCAGTAGTGCAAAGATGAATTGTTAATAAATATCTTTGGCTTTGGCACGTAGTGCAAAGATGAATTGTTAATGAATATCTTTGGGCGGATTGCAAAGATGAACTTAATATTTTCAACGATAAAAGGTATTCAAGGTATCCTCACCTCTTTATCATATCAAGTATCGCACCCTAATTTCGAGAAATTCCATAAGGAGGGAGATTGTGAGACCCCGTTTTTTATCAATAAAGATTTAAATTTTGTTGAAATAATTTTTTTAATATTATGGTGTGAATTTAAGATAATATTATAGTTGTGGAGATATTTATAAATTTTGCAAAGTATGCAAGTGGTTATATTATATTCGATTGGTCTTATAATATTCGGTTTAGCGAGGAATATTCGTCTAACTACCAATCATTGGTGGACCCTATAATGTAATTATTGTTTGATTGAGAAAACGACAAAAATATTTTATTGAAATAACGGCGGAAGTTTTACCGTAGTTACTTTGTTGAACTACTTTCGGTAGTAAAAGTACGATGTACGTGTGGTTGCATAGAAGCACACCAGTATTGATTATCGATGCTTATGTGAGAAGTCACTCGGTTTGATTCCATTATTGTCGATTAATAATATGAATTATTATAGCAATAATGATGTTTTGTTTTATTCAGTATTATTAACGTAATAAAATGAAACATCTTTTATATAAAATAGAATACTTTATTAAAGTTATTCTATAAATAGAATATATTATATTTTATTATGCATAAGTGTTGCATAGTGTTTTGCATAGTATTGTATAGTGTTTGCATGGTAAAATGTTTTTATATAAATAGAATATATTATATTTTATTTAAAAGATTTTTCTTTAAATATGGACCGTCATTAAAGTAAATCAATCTGGACCGCTCATGGATTAGTTACTATGCATTCCATTTTCCTATAAATAAAGCTCATTCCTTCATTATTTTCTTACTTAATTCATTGAAACTCTGTAGAGAGAAATTATAGAGAGAAGCTATAGAGAGAAAGTTATAGAAAGAAGAAGAGTATTCTGCTACTTCACTACTTCTATATTCATTCTTTTTTACTAGTAAGGGTGTTATTCTTTCTTCTTGAAGAGAACTTCATTATTCCATTCATTATTATTCATTGAATAACTTTGTAAAAGTGGCATACCCTATACATAACTCCGTGATATCGCCAGGCATACCCTATACTTGGTGAAATCCTTATGTTATTCCATTGCTTATTATTCTCATTGGAATAACTCAGTATACGCCATTTACCCTATACTTGGTGACATTCTTCTATTATTCATTGGAACATCCTCATCTGTGTGTTTTACACCCACCGGTTCCGCTTTTTATTATTCTGTTGGAACATCCTGTCTGCATGTGTTTTACACCTACTGGTTCCGCTTTATCATTCTCGTTGGAATATCCTATCTGTGTGTTTTACACCGGATCCGGTTCCATCTTTATTATTCTCGTTGGAACATCCTGCTTGGTGTGAATTTCACCGACTTCGGTTCCGTTATTATTATTCTGCTGAATAACTTTTGCCTATGCGCAAGTACCGCATGCATGGTGATTTCTTTTGTTATTCCATTCTTTATTATACCCAATTGGTTAAAACTTTGACTTCTATACTCCATGAAATTAGTAGAATATCCTTGATATTTGCGTTTCATCCAAAGATCTTTTCATGGAAATATTCTTCCGATCATTATTGAATTTTACTCTACGAAAACAAAGATTATGTGACAATTTGGGCGTTAATAATTCATGGATTAAATAATTCTTGAATTTGTTTTATTGAATTATTATGTCATTGTCATCATCCTCATGTTATATTATGTTATCTTTGGCTTACGTGCATAGATGAACTTAGTATGATTATGACCGTGGATCAATCGGTATAATCATGACTTGATATAAATTATGTGACAAAAGTTCTCAATTGGCACAGTAATCTTGTTGATGGATAGTTTTTGGTATGATTATGACCAGGGGTGATTCTATAGTCATGACCATTGATAACTTGATGAAAATCCTTGGCCGTGGTACGGGGATGATTAGATGTGGTGGTTTATTTATTGTTTGAGTCTCAAATGATAAAAATTGATAAAAACTTTTAAAACCTAAAAGATAGTAGATTTTATTCTCTACTTGACTGCTTTAATGGATTGCATATTCATTCACGCAGCTAAACCGGGTTGTCTATTGTATTTTATCGCTTTACACTTAACTGTTGAAGGCTAATGATAATTTATTCTCGCATTATCTTAGTCATAATATTTCTTCTTGAGCTAGTTGAGCTCACCCTTTCTTTCTTTCACCGTTCTCTTGAGAAATGAGAACATAGTTTGGGACGAGCCTGGAACTCAGTAATGGTCCGAGAGGATAGCATTAGTAGTCCTCACTATTCGTGAAATAGTGTGATAATAGTTGTAATGAGGACTCCTTTTGAGTTTGTATAATATCTAGTAGACAATATTTGTATTCAAACTCACAGCTTATGTCGTATTGCATACACGCTTATATTAGTAAGTTGTATTTGAATTTATGTACCATGTACGTGATGCACCCAAGATGGGTGACGATACCTAATTTTGGGGCGCCACACAATAACCTGCTCCTCGGTAACCAATTCATCAGGTTCATCTCCACCCTCCAGCTAGATTAATTCATTGTTGTCCTCTATATTTATTATAGGAGGTCTATGAAGCATCTCCTCTTGGTAGAAATCCCCGTCTATTACTTGGACACGACTGCGCACGGGAGTATGAATTTCAACTTGCCAATCTATAGGCGGTCTATCCCTTTTCCTAACAAGACTAGGAGTGTAGTATACTTGTACTGTTTGAGTTGGTAAACCAAATGGTTCGTTGGAGTACGCAGACCTATAGAGGTCAATATCGACGATTCCATGTTTGTCAACACGTATCCCTTTTTCTGAATCAAACCAACAACACTTAAACAAGTTAATATAACCCCCATACGTGCCCTTGGACTAGCCATATGCACGAAGACATGCATATATGGTCATTTTTAGGCACCCAAGACACAAACCAAGAGAAATATACAAATTTCCAATATAATAAGACCAAAACAATAACGAATGAATGCAAATTAAAATAGTAAAAAGTTCAGGACTATACTACAAATTCAGAGTTCCCATCTTTCTAAATGTGGATCATTGTCCCCATTTTTTATTGATTTTCATTACTCATACTATGATTTGTGGGGAGATTACTTTATTTTCCTGCCACATATAGAAGTTTGTTATTCTATATGGCAAGGATTGACATATTGTTAGTAGTCACAACCTCGTAGACTACAACATTAATTTAACCTAGCTAGGATCGAAGCTAGTGTGACGAACCTTGATGATTAGGTAAGGTAAATAAAGATTTTGGCCACCAAGATGTATTTTAGTTGACAAAGCTTTTGATCAAAGGATTGCTATATTCAAGGCTCAATAGATTTTATCTTTGGTAATGCCAAGTCATTTTATGAGGTAATTAACTAATATAAGCAATTCATTCTTTCAAATCTAATATATAACCTTTAGAAGAAAATTATTTAAGCAATAATGTAACACCCCAGTCCCACATCGAAAGATAGAGGAAAAATTTATCAGCATATAAGTAAATAAGTTACTACCAATAGTACCTTCAAGTCATGACCTTTTGGGAGCCTGTGGTGGGCTAAGATGACCCAAGAAGATACTATTGGGCCAGTAGTTTGAGGCCTTATTGTGATAGATTTGATTCGATTCGAACTTGGGATTTGACCCAAGATTTGTTCTGGACTCGGGATTTGACCCGGGTTATTTCATATGCTATCAGAGCCGACTCTCGAAAGCTTGGGTCGGGTCATCCAATCGAGTTGCCTGAGGTGGGGACACGAAGGCTGGTGGTATTATCCCACAATGGAGAGATGGAGGTCCGGAGGTGGGGACACGAAGCCAGCCGGTATTATCCCACAATGGCTAGAGTGGCAAAGATCTTTAGGTTGTGTGTGTGATCGGATTCTGACGGGGACGTCAAAAATTTAAGTGGGGGAGTTTGTAACACCCCAGTCCCACATTGAAAGATAGGGGAAAAATTTGTCAGCATATAAGTAAATAAGTTACTACTAATAGTACCTTCAAGTCATGACCTTTTGGGAGCCTGTCGTGGGCTAAGATAACCCAAGAAGATACTATTGGGCTAGTAGTTTGAGTCCTTATTGTGATGGATTTGATTCGATTCGGACTTGGGATTTGACCCAAGATTTGTTCCGGACTTGGGATTTGACCCAAGATTTGTTTCGGACTTAGGATTTGACCCGGGTTGTTTCAAATAATGTTATATATCATCACAAAAACATGCATAAACTACAACATTTTGAAGTAAAGCACCAAGGTACCTTCTATTCTATATGTTGATACTAGCTTCTTCTTCTTTCTTTTCCCTTTTATATATATTAGTGCTTGTAAACTTGTCGAAACCATCAGATAACTGTTGCGTCAAACTTATCTTCTAAATGGCTTTGAGCTTTCAATTGTGTTCTGAATTTTGATCGAAACCATCAGATAAGTGTTGTTTAGTGTGCTAGTTGTCTGTGGGTTTCTAGTTGTTACTTGTTAGAATGTCTTGTTGTTTAGTGAGCTAGTTGTGTGTGGTTTTTCTGTAATGTTGTTGTTGTATGTGTTTTGTAGTTGGTTGCTTTTGTAAACTTTTGTTCATCATGTAATATAAGTATCTCTTCCTTTCAAACTAAAAAAACTTCATGTTCCTAAATAATTTATTTCAAAGTGCTTTTGAACTCTCAATAATGGATGGATGGTTTTTTTAATTCTCATTTTTACAAAAATTAGTTAGTTATCAATGCAATGTCGGCGGTATACTTGTATTTTACTTGGGAATTAGGTACTACTTGTAGGATGATGATATTGAGGATGAGCATGATGAAGATTCAAGCAATGATAATGACGAAGATGGAATGTGATTATGCATCGTTTAAGTAGTAGTACATAGTTTTTAGAAATTACTTTTGTTTACCATCGAGGATGGAGACTTGTGACAATGCATATATGTTTGATCTTTTCAGCGGTTGTTTTTGGAAGTTACTTTTATGGAATTGTAATACTACTCATCCATATAGAACTTACCTATTAATATTTATAAATAACTAGTGCAAGATAAAAGAGTACATGTGTACCACTTCTGGTAATTTGAACTTCAGTCATGGTATAAAATAAATAGGGTGCTAGTCTAATCAGCTCAAGTCCAGGTATGATCAGCATGTGGAATGGACCTTCTCCTAATATACATTTCTAACCTATTTAGAGAAACACAAAATACTGAAAACTCCATGCAAAATTTATTTAACATTAAGTACTTGAACTATTAATCTGTATATGACAATACAAATAAACCAAAATATAACTTAAACTAGACACTTCCATAAGTTCCTAGCTTACTGAATTAAATTCATCACAAAATAAGCAAGAATCCTTATGGTTCCTGTAGTATTATTGATTCTCACATCACCAAATCAATACCAATGCAAATAACAACAAAAAAGAAACATTATTGAACAAGATGAAATTATTGTAGCATCATACTATTCACTATACTATTCAGCTATCATAGGTAACAAATTCACAAAAATCACACTAACAATACTTTGCAAAAGTTCTTATTTGAGAGAACACTATTGAAGAAGATGAAAAATTTGTAGTTAATACCTGAGTTTGAAAAGATGGGCGGCGGCGGTGGCTAGCAAATTCCCTCCCTCTTCTCTTCTCCCCCTTCTCCCTATTATCCCTCTTATGTTCTCCCTCTTTTTCTTTCGTCTAATGATCGAGCGAATAACTGATTCTGATTATGTTTAAGACGATCAGCGACCGCCATCAGCGACCTCCTGTGGTCGCTAATTTTTAATTATGTGGACTTGTTAGCGATCGACTAGAGGTCGCTGATAGAGATTGGTTGCAAAAGACAAACACGCCAACTTTTCACACCAATTTTTGGGAGGAAAAATCATACCAGCGATCGCATGCGGTCGCTGATATTAACTAGCGACTAGAATCCATCGTGGTCGCAGATAGCGGTCACTATTACTATTATCAGCGACCGGATAGGGCGATCGCTGATATTATTTGTCACAGATAGGCCTTTTTCTTGTAGTGATAGCCTTTTAGAACTTGCACTTCCATAAACCCATCACAAGATTACATAAAACATACAAAACATAAAACTAGGGTTTTATTTTTTCTTACCTAGTCTTGTGGAATGTCCTCTTTTTTGTTCCAAAGTAAGTTAGGAACTTGGGATTCATGAGCCACTACCTTCTCTTCTTCCCCCACAAGGTCTGAACCTCTCTCTCTCTCTCTCTCTCTCTCTCTCGTTCCCTGTTGGTGTTTTGCTAGTTTGGGAGAAAATAGAAGAAGAAGAATGGTGGAGAGAATGAAATGAAATGAAGATGTGGTGAAATTAAATGGGATTTGGTGATTAAGCTAATATCCCCCATGTTCTTTTTGTTCTTTGGATAAAATGGTTAGCCTTATCTCTTCCTAACCATGCCTATTCATGTCATTGAAGATGCTAATTAGATTTTCCACCAATGGGAGCATGAAACACTTGTCCTTGTTGTAAGACTTTCTACTTAAGGAACTTGATTAGCTTAAACTTATTGCCTTAAAAGGCCTAAAAGGGGCGGTCCCCCATGCCTATTATCCACTCCATTTTACTATAATTTCAATGCACAAATTTGATTAATCAAAAGTCTAAAATACCCTTAATCAAGTGGGCTAAGTATTGATTTGCATTTTATTTCTTTTGAGCTTCTCTTTTAATTGTTTTGGGCTAAGTAGTAAACACAGTTTAATAATTTGAATATATATAGTACCCTCGTTGTTTATTTAGGGTTTCTATTTCCAATCTTATAGAATTTAATTACTTACACATATCTCTTTAACTTGTAACCTAATTAGGTTTACTATAATTAGGTTTAAAATTATTAATCACTTGCAATAATAAAACTATCCACTTAAGTTAGTATACACATTAAATACTAACTATTCCTTATTACCATAACCCTTAGGTTATTTAATTATCTCATATATTGTATAATTAGGTTATGAAGCTTTCATTTTTAATGAAATCTAAAATATACATATCCATAACTATAGCATATATATTTATTTAGCCATACCCATTTACACACAAATTCCTCACATATTTATTCACTATATAATAGTCATACTAATTAATCATTTAAAGATTATAAATATTTCTATTTAACATTCAAGGCTAACACTCAAGCTATGTTAATGTTTCAACATAACTTATCTTACTCTTCCTTAATCAACTTGAGTAAGTATTGATCTTAGTTAATTTGAAATAACTAAATTAACTATCTTGTTTAATTTATATCTTATAACACAAATTCACTTATAAACTAATTTCTTTTTTCGTAAAAGTTAAATATATAATCATATAAAGTTCTCGGTCTTTACACCAGGTTTGAAGACCTTTAAATATTTGAAACATGATAATTAACATAGTAATTAGTTACAATAAACCTATCTATTATAGATAGGATCCATATCTCCTTAAGCATTCAATTTGCCTTCACCCTTGTACTTTTCAGAATCTTCTATATGCTCAATTTTCGTTGAAATCATTTAATTTTAAGCAAGAAAGAGCATTTACATGCCCAACAAGTATACAATTGTATATAAAATAACAAAAATCAAGAATCATGTTTTTATACTTCTAAATCTTCAACAAGTAAATGAAAGTTGTGAAAAAATCTTAAATGATAGGAAATTACTTCATTTGTTTTCAAAATATATTTTTGAAATGACATATTGACTTTAGCTGAGCGGTCATAACACCTCGAACTTTTATTTTCATTTCGAAAAGGTTTGAAAATCTATTTCGTTGTAAACCATCACGACTCCCGGGCACTTTAGGGATCAACCAAGTGTACCCTGCGTTGATCAACACTACATGGCGAACGACTTAATTTACATTCTTCTGTCACTCTACATTACATGTCGACAACATAAAACATTTTCCCTAATATTAGGGTCGTTCATTCTAAAACTGAATCCGTAACAAGTAGAAATTGGTTTGGAGACTTTACTTAAACTCAATTACAATTCAAAAGATCTTATTTTTATAATTGACAAACTATACAAATGGCATTGACATACTTCTTAAACAGTTCATGTAAGACCCCAACTTTTTTATGAATAAAATTTAATTTTCTCTAAATATTATTTTGAATAATAAGGTATGATTTGATATAATAATATTGTATGGGTGATATATGCAAATTTTGCAAAGTAAGCAAGTTGTCATAAAATATTCATTTGGTCGGAGAATATTCTTTTTGTCGGGAAATATTCGTACGACGACACAATCATTGGTGGACCCCACAATGGAATTATTGTCAGATATAGAAAGTGACATAAATAACCTTTTTATAAAAATAACAGCAAAACTTTTACCGTTAACTATTAAAATACCCGGTGATAAAAGTACAGTAATACGCATGGTTGCACAGTAGCACACAGTATTGTATAGTATCTCTTATTATTGTTGCTTACTTAAGAAGTCACTCAGTTTTATTCAATTATTGCCACAATAGGTGTTGCATAGTATCTCATATCATTGATTCAATTATTGTCACAGTATCATCTGCACAATATTTTATATTATTAAATCAATAATTGAGACGACACAATTATTCATATTATTATTTACATTATTGACAATGTCTAAAAAGTTCTGTCGAGGAAAGGGGTTAGGTTATTTAATTGTGCGCTAATAAGGAGAAGTCCTTATCGGAAAGCCCCATCTTTCCTGGGAACGATCTGGTTGTTAATATTGTGAGTTATAATATTAATAATGAATAATTGTTGAAAGATTAAAAATATGTTTATTGAAGATAAGTTATTTGTAGTAAATATTTATTCAATTTTTGATTTAAGTAGATGGGTTTTTCATGAAGTATTTGTTGTAAGTTTGACTTATTACATGGACCCCCACTTACTCATTTTTCAAAATCTTTGGTAGAAAGTTATCACAGATTTGTTTTATTATTATAATAGTAATAAAACAAAAAAAAATTCATATAAAACAGAATAATTTTTATATTATATATAAAGTTATTCATTTTATTAGATTATAAATAGAATATATTATATTTTATATAAAGTTTTTATTTTATTAGAATATTTAATTGCACGGTAATGAATAATAAAAATCAGATTTTTGCCGAATTTTTTGTGCCTATGAATTCCTTACTATTCACCCGTGATTATTCTTAAATAGAGCCCTGTCATTCTCCTATAAATAGGATGCTTAGTTAAGAAATGAAAATCATACCGGAATCAGAGAATTCTTCTTCTATAATATTGTGCGTATTTCTTTCTAGTATAAGGATACTTTGAGTGTAGAAAATAGTGCAAGTTTTCTTCAAGAATATCTTCGCTACATCAGTCGTAATTACTCTTTTACTAAGGTAAGGGATATTATTTTCGTTCAATATTCGTAAGAAATATTATTTTCTTCCATACTCTATAGTATATAAGTAATATTTTTTTGTTTCATATTCCTAAATCTACACTTACTTTGATAAGTATTGCTTCTATAATCCCCAAAATTAGTAGCATATCCTTGAGTTTTGCGCTTCATCTAATATCATTTCATTGGAATATTGGTTTGAACTTTCTTACTAAATTTCAATGTTTTTATTTTGGGTACTATTCATGGGGTACTATTCACTCGGGGTACTATTCACGGGATACTATTCATGATAAAATTGGTTTCTTTTCTGTCCAAATTATTTCTGATACATGAATATCATTCGTGAATTTTACTCTACAATTAGTTATCATGTTGACAATTTGGACATTCTTGAACTCTGGATAAATTGAATTATAAATCTCTAATATTTATCTTTGATCTCATTTAATTAATTTTTTTATATCATTGTCATCATCCTCATGATTATATTGTACTGAAAGTCATCTTTGGCCCATAGTTATGATGGAATATTGATTTGTATGATTATGATTAGGAAATGTGTATTGGTATAATCATGACATGTAATGTTACAAACAAATGATGTGGTGAAAGTCCTATTTGGCCCATAGTGCATAGATGGACAGTTGTTTGGCAAGATCATGACCACTGGTGATACTAACGAATATCCTTGGCATGTAGTGCATGAATAATTCGATGATGTGAAATATTTATTGAGTTATGTTACACAAATAAAATATTGACGATGAACTTTTAAATCATAGAAGATAGTAGACATCATGCTCTACTTAACTCTTCTAATGGATTGCTTGTTTCGCTGCAGTTGTTGATCTAAACTTGTTGTCTATTGTATTCTATCAATTTTTACACTGTTGAGGACTAAAGATAATTTATTCTACATTATCTTAGTTATAATATTCTTTACTGGGCTAGTTGAGTTCACTCTTTTCTTTCATTGTTCTCTTCAGGAAATGAGAATATAACTGTGACTAGTCGGGAAATAGAGTGATGGTCCAAGATGGTAGCTATATTAGTCCTCACTATTCTATAAAATATTGTGATAATAATTGTAATGAAGACTTATTTTGAGTTTGGATATTGTCTACGAGACAATATTTGTATTAAAACTCACAGTTTTTTGTTTTGTCATATTTTGCACGATAGTTCAATAGTTGTATAAATGAAGTTTGTATTTAAATTATATACCATGTATTTGGTGACTCAGAATGGGTTGTATAGACAGATTTTGGGGGCGTCACATTTCATGTATATCATAACTTGAAAACTTGAAAATTTCATGTGTTATAGCTAAGCTTTAAGCATTTGATGCATTATAGCATAATTGAACACTTATACAACCAACAAAGAGTGTGTATAAGTCTGGATTTTACATAATATTCAATTAACGTGTAAAACATAGCATACATATGAATTATTAATGAGAATATATATTTACGTTCTTAAAAACTACATTCAAAACCAAAAGTTGAATAGAGTTAGAATACATGCCTTAATCATCTTCTATACTTTAGCGTCAATCGCCCTTTATAAGTCCTACACATTCAGTGCACATAAACGTACTAATTAGCCACATATAAATGTTACTAATTGTTTACTTTAACTTTATTCCATATTTTATAATGTCTGTTTCATAAGAATCGGAACACTATTTAAGTTCATTAACATTCGACTCGGCATTTCGACGTTCGTGCGCCCGACTTTTTTACCCTGAATACTTAACCAATACGCCATTGTATATGATTAACACATCCCATATACCTACCAAACAATGTTTTACAATTCTCTAGACTATATATCCAATGTGCAATGTTTAGAACTCAGAAATACTACTCAAATATGGCTCAACACCACAATGTTCCAATGAAACCACCACGGTTTGCCTTATATTACATAATAGTCCTAAATATTCCCATTTTAGGCCTTTATCCTGACCTCAAATCTAAAAAATTAAAAAATAAAAGGTGTAGGCCTACTCCTTAACTTTCCGAAGCTTCTTGAATCGCCTCAATCGAAGTTTGGACGAAAAAGTTATGTCCAATTTACTAAAGGACGTCCAGATTGTCAAACCTTACTGCAGGTCCATCACGCCTGTGCCCCAGTGGTGCACCATGCGCTACTCCGTCACGGTTTTAGGTGCCCATTTTATAAAATCTTCATATTTCGCCAATTTCAACTCATCTATTTCGTTCCTTCATAACTTGTTCGTCCGATATCGGAATGAGCTTGTTCTTGCGTATATTTCTTCATTGTAAAAAATTCTTCAAATACCCCCATACAGAAAGTTTTCACAATCTGTAACTTGTCTAGAATTAAGCTTAAAACCCTTTCGGGAGCCATTTTCACCAAATAACGTTTTAAACGTCAAATTTTCTAAACCTCATAACTTGTTCATCCGAAGTCGGATTGAACTGGTTCTTCAGCCCACGACTCATATAATCATCCAACTACATATCTTCGGGAAAGAAATAATCTTCCGGAGACATTAAATATCTAAAAACTTGATCCAAAAATAGTATCAGGCTAAGGTTTCCTTATTTGACACCCTTTTACGAAAAAATTCGCTATAACATCGTTATAGCGTATTTTTCCTATGTTTCGCTAGGAAAATTTCCAAAACATACATATATATGATTTCATCATACTAAATCATACCGAAACATATAACAAACACACATTTAGGTTCGTTTATATTCCACTATTATCTTATTCTTTCATCCTTATGTTTGGGCTAAAATTTTATAATTTGATTCACTTGTCATGTATCTTTAAGGTGTTTTACAAGGGTTTAATCCTTCATATCCACCTTATTAATTTAAGATCACCCCCATGATCTTCACTTATCCAACCACAAACAACTACTTCAACAAGAAATAACAAGATGAAAAGATCGTGGTTTGAGATTTACCTCTTGTAGCTTCTTCTTCTTCTCATTCCTAGCTTGGTTTAAGCTTTTGTTCTTATCTCCTTCTCCTCCTTGATTGTCTGACCACTCCCTTTCTTTTCTATCTATCTTGAGCTTTCTCTTGTTCTTTTACTTTAGCTCTCTCTCTCTCATTATCTTGCTTGCAAATGTTTGGAACAAGAAAGCTAATAAATGTTGGGTAACTTAATCAAGTTACCCTAACACTTAACTCACCAATAAACTATGGTTAAGGGAACGCATGTGAGGTTAGAAAATGAAAGGATGACACTTGGTTTAGGTGGGTGGTAGAGATATGCAACAATTGAATGTTTATTTCCACATAAGGCTTGTGAGTCACCCATTCCTCCCCCTTTGCCTCCAATACCTAGCCACTTTGCCTTATTTTTCCCCTCATTAGACACTTTTGTCCCTTAACATCTCTTTGCATAAATAATGAGTCATAATTTAATTATCCCACATCGGATCATACCCAATTCCTTAGCTTTGACTCCAAGTATTAGGTTTTAACCCTAAGGCTTAAGTCATGGCTCAACCCTAAGCCAAGCCATCCATAACCATTAACGTCAACCTTTGTTGAACCCGAGCCAAGCCTTTCAGACCCTAGGCTCAAACCTAGCCATTTTCCAAAAAAGTTAGCCAATCGTCCATGTTCTTAGGCTTAGTTAGTCAAACTATTTCTAGTCAGACTTTTTCTTATTCAGTTAGGTTTCCTAACTTTTTTAGTTACTTTTCATAATCCACTCAGTGTAGCCAAAAAATTGACTTTCAATGTTTGAAAATTTGATTTCTCCACTGATCCTTTTTTCGAATAAATGTTATGCCTTAATTCAAAAAAATCAGTTTGCATTTACCGTGAATAGTATTTTTATGACTTCTTCCTAAAAAAAAACTTTTATTAGAGATTTCATCTCTCCTTCTCAATTAAACGCTATAACAAACTTCAAAATTCTCAAAAAAAAAGTTTATTAGCGTTTTATGAATAATGTTTTTATTTTCTCCTTTTAGTGAAACATTTTATTTCCCAATTTTACCCTCTAAACATTATTATACGCACACATAATTCGTAGTGCAATCATATAATGACCATAAGTCACATAAAACACAAATTATCAATAAAATATCATTTTATTAAATAATTTCTTATAAATGCTATTTACAAGGATATCCAATCTTTTGCGATCCTTACATTCTTCCCCCTTATAAGGATTCTATCCCTGGAATCTATGACACGCCAAAATTCAGGTACTCTTACCTCGAACATGGTGCTCACGATCCAAATATCTAACACACATCTAACTAATACATAGTGTCAAAGATAAATACATGAAATGATAATACTTAACTTACATTACAAACCCGGGTCTCATCAACTTTTAATCTTACATACCAAGTCTTAATACAATAACATTAATATTGTTCTTACATAAAATTTCTCATAAAATTAACATAATTTAAAGCTATTCGGCTGTCATAGCCTTGCCCTTATCCTTGCCAGAACCAATGGCCATGTTCGTCTTAATTGAAAGGTAGGTTATAAAGCAAGAATGAGCAACGAGTTTACTCAGCAAGTAATATAACAATAAATATTAACGGCCTTAATATGAAGTTCATAATCTCAAAGGTTATAATGACAATTGATAGCTCAAGTATTTGAATAAGAGGGTTATGAACAAATTAAATATCAATGATTCCAAATCTATCCTTTGAATTTAATAAAGAGACACTATGGACCGAAAAGAAATTCAAAGGTTTCAACAATTTCAAGTAAATGAATATTTATCACTGAGTAGTCGCTATGAACCATGAACTTTTACAAGAATTACCAAAACATGTTTCTGGTAACCCAATTTCTACTAGAATCACCGGGAAAACTCATGGCAATTCAAACAAGTACAATAGGTGATCAACATAAAATACCTGGTGCTATGCATAACATCTCCATGTTGTTTGCGCGAATGTCGATTCACCGACGTTGTATAGTTTCCCCTTCTACGAGGGTTGTTCATCTCAGCAGATTATAAAAGTCTTCACCAAAACAATTGATTTAGATCTCTTTCTAATTCATAGATATTTTTCTAGCCAAATTAAATGGCATAAATGCTTTTCTCAACACAGTTAGGAACAATTAATGCGTTCAATGTTCGCAACAAGACTCAAAGAATCATTTTCAAAGATGTAAGTATGATTTAAATCAAGCTTTAGGGAATGAATAATAATTTTCATGAATTTAGATAACACAAGAATTATTCAATCAATAAGTGTACAAGTTCAGATATTTGCTCAATATATATGGTTGATATAACAATAATTACAAACTTTCACAATATACAAGGTTGTGTAAGTTAGAGAACTTGCCTGAGTAGTCGACTAACTCCAACCTCGACATCTTATCCTTAGAATAACTTATGTTTATCACAGTCATTCCAATCGTTAAATCTCTATAATCTTTCACATATAAATCTAATCAATCTATCTTACTAGCCTCATACAATTAAGACTCACAAATTAATCAACTCTCATTTTATTTAACTCATTACGCCTTTATTCATTAGCCTTTACTATGAATGATTTTTCATTATCTTATTTGTTTAATTCATGATTCACACTTCATCTTATTTATTCATGTCTCATAAAGTATTCGTACTTTATTTAATTATTCTTTAAGTAATTTTCTTAATTACTTCTCACCCTTTATCAATCCATAAAATTATGTAGTTATTTTATTTATTTAATTATAAATGAGAGTTATCTCTCCATCCCATTAGTTCACAATCAAATAACCTTTAATATAATTTAATTAATCATTCTTCATCAATCCATAATTGATTCACAATTATCTTTTAATTAAGATAATATTTACCATTATCTTAAATTAGTCTTTAATTGTTATAATTTATCAATTCACAACATTAATTCGTAATTGAATTAACCTTTAAAACAATTTCTAAATTAGAGCATTTATTATCCCATAATTAAAATAATCTTTTTTATTATTTCAATTTATTTAATCATAGTTAAAGTAACTTTTAATGTATAACTACAGAATTCTCTTAATATTTTTTTTTAATTATTTATTAATAACATTTAATTATCATTTTATTTTGGATTTTTTTGTCCCGATTTGACCCGACCCAACCTAGTCAAACCTTACTCAACCCGATTTGTCCCGGATTCGGTCAACCGATAAACTGGTCCAGTTCCCCGGAGCTAGTTTTATGCCTTGGGTCAGTGCCCCAACGCTAGAGGGCAGAACCTCAAGTTCAATTTTTTCTACATTTTTGATTTCTACCTCTTTTAGTTCAATCTTGCATAACTTGTACGTTTCACACCCAAATGACTTCAAACCACTTTCATTATCTCATAAACTTATATATGTTTAAAATTTAATATCTTAATCAACTTTCCAAAATATTTATTTAATCGAACTTATTGATTTACCAAGTTAGGGTTTCATTTTGCCTTAATTTACTCAATGATTTACCACGGGTTCGGTTTAACTTCGATTTTGATGAGTCCACTTGCAGTGTTCTTGTGTTTCATAGATGTTCAACATAAGATTATGAGATCAAGCACAAACTTACATATTTTATGTTACTTAACATCAAATCTCATGTTTTCAATCATTATAACTTAGATTTCATACTTACATGCATTCTTATGGTTCCTTTAAACATAAAATGCATATAAAGCATGCAAATCACATATCCTCCTTCAAATACCCATCCTTATAACTTCGGATCCTTCATGATCCCACAAAAAAAAACTCCCACAACCAAGCATGCAAAATTATCTACAAGATAACTATGCTTATAAATTCGAATATATTCTATAGTGAGAAAGCATCATACCTTTTGTGAGCTCTTTTCCTCTTGGAGATGAACTTGTAAAAGGCCTTCACTTTCCTTCATTTTTCCAAGCCTCCTCTTGAATCACTAATTTGAAAGAGTTTCCTCTAGATTTTTTTTTCTCTCACTCTCTCACTATTTTTCTCTCTAGTACACTTAGCAATATTACAAGCAACTTACTTATGAATTTGGGAACTCCTATTTATAGGAAAATCCTCATACATACAATATCCACATACATGTATAAGACTTGTATTTAACCGCCATGAGATTGTTTTGTCCAATGGTTACACAAAATTAGGAAAAGGCTAACCTAGGCTATATTTTTGGCTTCATCATTACTTCTTATTTCCAACACATGCCAAAATCTAATACAATATTTTGTCATCATTGCCATCTTACTTGGCTACCTCCTAGGCCATCATTTCCATCACATGGCTCACCAAACAAAGGTTGACACCTCATGTTATCCTACACTTGGGCTACCTCTAGCCCATCACTTCTATCACATGGCCACAAATAAGAAATTGACACATCATGCTAACCAAAGGTCTCATGGCCTAAAAAAATAAAAATAATCCATCATTGTTATCCTAAGCCATTTGGCCGGATATTTAAGGGGGGGGGGGGGGGAGTACTATATTATTTTTATTTTTCCCACATGGAGCTTTCTAGAAAATGACCTCCTTATTGGGTCATAATTTTGGCCATGATAGTTTCTTCATTAGGCCTCCTACCTATAAGTGTAGGATTAAATCATTGGGCCCAAAATAAATTTCTACTACCCTCCTAGTAATTTTATTAGTAACCAAAGCTTTGAGTTTTTAAATTCACATTCAAACATGCATTCATAAGTCCACCCAATACACATAGTCAATAAGACTTAACTATTCATTATTGTTAACTTAATTTATAAATTAATTAATTAACATCTTTGATTTATTTCCCATCATCTTCCATGAATTAATCTCACACTTGATTAATCCATCATTTTAATTATTCATTAATTCACACAAGACTTATTCTCCCAAGCTTAGTTAATTCCTAAATTAATCTTGTCACATATTCTCATCATTTATAGTTTCATATTTAATTCCTTATCAATTTTTATTTTTAGAATTTTCTATTCCCATATCTTCTTATCACATAGATTCACATACACACATAAGTCCACACAAATATTTTTGAATAATTCCTTATTTCCATTAATAATAATCTTATGGGTTATTACATTATCCCCTTATAAAGATTTCATCCCCGAAATAGATACAAGGTCATTCAAAGAGATGGGGATATTCTATCTTCATTCTATCTTCTGATTCCCACGTAGCCTCATCGGCGTTGTGGTTTCTCCATACTACCTTAACCGAAAGTATCACTTTGTATCACTTTATTATGCAGTCTCTGCTCTTTCCTATCGATTATCTCGATCGGAACTTCTTCGTAGGTTAAATCACGCATGTTCGGAGCATATCTGTAAGACCCCGAATTTTATGAAATAAAAGTATTCAATTGTTCTTATAATTATTATTCTATTTAGTAAATAGTTAAATTGATAAAAGGTTAAAGTTAAGGGTGAGATGTGAATGTTTTACAAAGTAAGCAAGTTGTCATAAAATATTCATTATGTCGGGGAATATTCTTTTTGTTGGGGAATTGTACGACGACACAATCATTTGTGGACCCCACAATGAAATAACCGTCGGATATAAAAAGCGATAGAAATTACCTTTTTATAAAAATAAGGGTAAAACTTTTACCATTAAACTGTTAAAATACCCGATGATAAAAGTACAGTAATACGCGTTGTTGCACAGTATCACACAGTATTGGACAGTATCTCTGATTATTGATGCTTACGTAAGAAGTCACTGTGACACCCCTAAATCCGGTACTTCCATTTCCACAGGATTTGGTGTTCACTGTACAAACATCATCCATCTATCTACCCATAAATAAATGCAAATCATGCAATAGATAGAAATAATAATAAATCTCCCCTTATGGGGTTACATCAACTACATAATAAATAAATCCTAGGTTACTCTAACCTTAAATCATCTGTACGGAAACATAAACAAATAAGTCTTAAATAACATCAATTCTAATTATCATTACATAACCACATAAATAATCAATCTTCATTACTTTCTAAGCTTGCCCTTTCCCTTACTAGTAGAAGGTTCATCTGCTATTTCGTTCTTAACTGCAATGTTATTATTATGCAAGAGTGAGCACGATTGCCCACAAGTATAAGAATATAACAATGAATAATAACATGTGAGGGAAATAATAACTTCGAATATAAAAGCTCAACTTTTGAATCAAGAATGAATAACAAGAATCAAAAGAAATTCTGAGGGTCATAAGACCTTGAACTATGTCCTAAGTTATCAAGGGTTATACCTGAAACCTTTAACAGTCATAAGACTATCGATCTTTCTACTCGTACTTAGGGGGATCAGCCCTTAGTACCATACTGTGCACAATATCTTAACGTTAAAGCGTAAATAATCCCCTATACAGGGTTGTTCATCTAAGTTTGACATTCGAGTCCGCACCAAAGGAAGTTTGGTTTGGATAATTCATCAAGGGTTCTGAAATTTAGAACGCTCATCAACTATGGACTAATTGAATCATGAAGGGTTCGCTAGTCTAACAAGATTCACAATAACTGATATATAAACCGAATACCAATTCCAAGAGATATACAATAGAATAATTATTGTATAACAACATCATGCTTTGAAAGATTAATATACTATTGATATAACAACATGGGCTTAGTCAAAATAACGAGAACTTGCTCGATGAAAAGAGACAACTTATAATTCATATAATGATAACGAGTAGGGTTAAGAAACTTGCCTCGTGCGTAGATTACACTTTAATAAAACTCGTTCTTTGATTTAAATCCTACATATCAATTACGTTCACAATATCAGTCAATAATAACGTA
Source organism: Panax quinquefolius (assembly GCA_020205615.1). NCBI lineage: Eukaryota > Viridiplantae > Streptophyta > Magnoliopsida > Apiales > Araliaceae > Panax > Panax quinquefolius. The sequence goes on along the minus strand of CM035160.1, from coordinate 95,967,984 downwards.
CTAAACATCATAAGTTCACTCTTTGTCTAACTCGAATTCATGACTATACTTAGTCAGTTACTACACTTATTGTCAAAAATTAAGACTTCACGAACAATAAGTTAACCATGCATTCAATCAATTAATTCACACGTAATTGTGTTATGGACGTGTTAAGAATTTATTTTAACACCTCATTATATGTCTAACAAATTTTTATGATCATTAGACTAAGTTGATATCATATTTCTATACTTGAATACTTAAAAAAAAACATTTCCTGGACATTATGCTAAGTGGCGCTACGGCGCCACTTTTTATATTTCAGTCTTGGGGATCCGCGTGGCATATGCCTTTACATGCTGTTGGTCGTTGGCACAAGAATGGCGCTAACGGCCTAGCGATGGCGTTCATGGCGCGAGTACTAAGGCATGGAGTCGCGCCGCGACGCGAGACTCCAGTTTCAGTTCTGCAATTCGCGAAAATTGCAGAACATGGCCAAAAGCCTCCAATTAAATTATTTTTACACGAATTTAGACATACCCAAACATAATAATGCACAAATAACTAATACTCAACCCCTCTAACATGTTTTTAACAAGTTTAAACACATAATTTTCAGAAATCAATCATGTAATTTTCACTGTTCTTGATGTTCTTCAATGTCTTGAACAAAAACATGGAATTTAATACTACGGATTCATTATAAGGCCAAATCCAACCATTCAAGTTTCATTTACTTCATTTTAACATGCATAAATATATACAATTGTAAAATTTAGGGATAATATATGATCAACGCATTAAATTTGTGTGTAAGGGCCATATGGCCATACGACCTATTTTCATGAATTTGCTGTTATGAAAACATACAATAGAGAGTAAAACATGTTATGATGACATATTTCCAAATATATACACACAATCGCTACTCTTTTTCAATTACAGAGGCTTAACAAGGGTTTGAAAGCCATTATTTATAAAAACTAAATGACGTAAATAAAAATGGGTTGAAGAGAATTACCCAGAGCATAGAGTGTAATGTAGGAGATGAATTGAAACCCTTCTCAAACTCTTCTTCAATCACACACTCAAAATTCTTAACTTTTCTCTCTGAATTCTCTTTGAGCTCTCAACTTAGCATACATGAAACAACATAATACGCTAGAGGCGAGAAAAAAGCCCGACGTGATGATGGTCGGGTTACCCGACCATGGGTAATCATATTAACTTCTCTTAGGGCCTTGTTTGGCTAGCATCATAGATCTCAAAACTCCTTTAATTTAATAAAACTTATCATATAGTTTGAAAATGTCACACTCCTTATAAAATAAATCCAATATTTTATTTAATTTACTTTAAATAAAATGTAATAATTTCTCATAAATTCACATAGTCACATAATTAAATTTCTCATTAATAAATAATGTCAAATTATTAACTCTCTAATTAATAATTAAATTAATTAAAATACCAATAGGCTTATTAAATATTTCTTTTAATACAATAAACTCACATAATCACATACTTTGATAATAAAATTTCTCACATTAATTTAATAAATGTAACACATATAATTACATAAATGTAACACATATAATTAAATTAATTTACCATAATTTCATTAATTAATTATTTAATCTAATAATTAATTCATCAAAAAATGAATATTTATTCAATCCAATAAATATTAAAATTAAATTACAAAATCTCAGTTGTCATAGTCACTCAGTTTTATTCAATAATTGTCACATTAGTTGATGCATAGTATCTCATATTATTGATTCCATTATTGTCACAGTATTATCTGCACAATATTTTCTATTATTAAATCAATAATTGAGACGACACATTTACTCATATTATTATTTGCATTATTGACAATGCCTAAAAAGTTTTGTCGAGGAAAGGGGTTAAGTTATTTAATTGCGCGCCAATAAAGAGAAATTCTTATCAGAAAGCCCCTTCTTTCCTGGGAATGATCTGGTTGTCAATATTGTGAGTTATAATATATATTAATGATGAATAATTGTTGAAAGATTAAAAATGTGTTATATATATTTATTAGCTATAAGTGATGAGATTTAATTTAATAGTTAGTCAAGACTAATTAAATAGTCGAACTAACTATAAGAAAGCAAAAATGTGTATAAAACAAAAGAAAATGAAATTAAAACTCAAATTATAGTTCGAAATAGAATTTTGATGAGCGGAATACTCAATTGAATCTGGAGTGATGAATCTAGTAAGAAAAGATTGTAAACTCAATATGATTTCAAGGTTGACTTTTTGGTCAAAGTCAACAGGTGACTTTTATGTAAAAAAAGTTAAACGTAGAGTTCAGAGTTGAATTTGGATACACGAACAAGATATTTGAATCTGAGACAATGAAATTCGTCAAAATAGACTATAAACACAAAATTTGTCAGGTTGACTTTTTGGTCAAAAAGTTAACAGTTGATGTGGCACCCCCAAATTCGGGTACTTGAAACCCGTACTTGGTGCTACATGATAACATTCATTCAAACTACTTATGTATTAATTAATCATAAATATTATATCAAAGTTGTCTACCTCCCCAGTTTCGAGAACCTGTAAGTCATTCATTAAATAATAATAAGTAAATTATCATAAATCCAGTTATTACAAGTAACATTAAATAGACTAATTCTTCATCTTGCCCTTCCCCTTGTTTTTGCCAAAACCTTCAGGTCGATCTAGCTTAACTGAAAACATTTAAATTTAAAGCAAGAATGAACATTTGATTGCCCAGAAAGTAATAGCAAATAGTAAATATTAACTGAAAGAAATAAATGTTTTCTTTGAACTGTACTTCTACAACGAAGCAATAGTTGTGAAGTAAACTGAACAATACTGAACAACATAACCAATAATTTACATTTTTGAAACTACGTACTGACTATGAATGGAGCTCAGTCGATAGACTATGAACTTTTATTTTTAATTTTCGAAAAGGTTACACAGAAATTCATTCGTAAACCGTCATAACTTACAGGCACGGAGAGTGATCAGCCTGGTATGCCCTGTATTGATCAACACTATATTTTAGAACGATATTTTTTTTCATCATATCCCTTGGGCGTACAAAAGTTTCCCATTATCGGAATGTTCATACTAAGTCAAGAATCTGACCCGAAATAATTCAGTCGGACAACAATAATGTTCTATCATGTTCAATGATACTTTTCCAATCTATGTCTAGCCGAGTCAAATAGCTTAGACGAGTTTTAATAAACGTATACATACCGGAAATTAATAAGTATGTATCAACAAATGTTCAAATACAACAGTTATCTAAGTGAGGACACTTGTATAACCAACATAGCTATCAATAAACAGGATATACCATGATCATACAGTAATACTATACTTGTAAACAATGAACAAATAGAGTTCGAGAATTTTTATGAATACAAAGGTTTAGATACATGATCAATAATAATAGAGTTAATAAACTTATATAACAAGGATATAGTTCAGAAACTTGCTTACACATGTCCATTGCATAAAGTAAATGCAAAGGTAAGATATTTACCTGATCTGTTGCTTACAGAACTTAGTTGTATGTTTTATACATAGACCTATCATTCATAAGATCATTCTTTCGATTAGAATAATATATCGTAACACATAGTACTGCTATTTGTAGTCAACACATAACTTAATCATATTGTCATATATTTATATCAGTCATTAGTACATAAATAACCACCTATCAAATCAAACGATCTAGGTCTGGATCAATTTCGAAAATATTTCGGTGTACTGACGGCTTGTTCAAATAATTATCGATTTTGTGTTTAATTAAACTCTATTCTATAGCCTCAATATTATTTAAGATAATTCAAATATCAATCATATTATTTTTCAGTGGCTTATAATAATTTTTAAACAATTATTATCATTTATCAAGATTTTTCAATCATTAAAATCATTTTAAATAATATAAATACTAAATAATCTTATTATCATTAATATTTAAATATTAATGAAATACTTTCCAAAATATTAAAGTTATTTATAATAACTCAAAATATTTTTAAAACATTTTTATTCTCCTTAAATGATTTTTAAAACATTTAAAATCATTTTAAATAATTACCATTAATATTTAAATATTAATGTATTATTCATCAAAATATTAAAAGTCATTTATTATTACTTAAAATATTTTTAAATTATTTAAATCATTTTAAAATGATTTTAAATCAATAAAACCATTTTGTAACTATTTATTTATTATAATTATTAAATAAATCTAATATCATTAATATTAATTTATTAATGAAATTTACCTTAAAATATTAAAAGTTATGTTTTATAACTTAAACATTTTAATTACTTTATTATCATTTAAAATAATTTTTAATATAATAAAATTATTTTTAATCAATTTATTTAATATATTTATTAAATAAATTTAATATCATTAATACTCAAATAATAAATAATATTAATGAAAATTATGTCAAATTATTAAAAGTTAATTTTTATAACTTAAAATAATTTTTAAAACTAATTTTAGAATTTTCAGAAATTAATTTCTATTTTTAAAAGATTTTTGGAAATTAAATTAATTAATATTAATATAACTGTCGCCTATTGTGTTCTTGAGCCTCAAGAACACTCGTAATCAGTTTCTGGATGCCATGTTTGAATAACCTTAACTGTCAGATCATGATGTTTCTGGGCATGTTATGGCATTGATCTTGTAGTATTGATGTAATACTGCAAGTGTATAACAATTTCTGGGCCAAATTACAACAGATCTAGAAGATATAAGCCATTGAACAAGCTGTCAGAGCTGTTCTTCATTTTCTAGGTTACCTAGAAAATAAGAATAGTTCGAGTAGTCTATTTTGGGCTTCCACAACTTGCTGTCAATGTAATATTTTGGTATTTTAATGGTTTCACATTGTAGCCAACATGTTAAGGAACAGATCTATTACACTAAAACAGTCTAACAACAACACAATAACCGGATCTAAGTTGGTCAAACTATGTCAGAGGTCACATTCTTCACTTTTCTGGGTTACCGAGAAAACAAATTTCGTGATCGTTTGGCTTACTTTGACCATCTACTATATTAATTCTTTTTATCATTTAGGTGGTCTAAAGGCTTGAATCTAAAGTCCATCTACCATACCACAACCTTGTTACAACAACAGAATCAAATCACATAACACAAGAAAGATCTAGGCTTAGGAACTTACTGTCAAACGTTTTTGGGTAAGTTCTGGGTTACTCAGAAACAGACAGTCATGGTCGGTCAACGAACTTTGACCATCCATAACTTGCAATCTATACATGATCTAGGCATGATTCCAGTTCCAGATCAAAGCCCGCATATCATACTACAACTACAAACCTTTAAAACACTAAAACCATTAACATGCACCGATCTATGAGGCTTGACTTTTGACTGTCAGATAACATTTTTAAGTTTTACCAGATTTTTAAAATCTTCAATTTCATGCATCTTGATGTTATAGATCCATAATATAACAACCCAGATCACTTATTAACACAACATACAACATATTTAAACAAAAAAACACAATATCTAACATAGCATATAAGATCAAATTTTAAATTAGGGTTTATACCTCACTTTGACAAATCTGGATTCTTGGCTTCCTAATCTATTTTTGATGTAGTAGGGGCTTGATTTAGGACTGATCTACTATTGAAATTCGTGGGTTTAGAGAGAGACGGACTTGGTTGAGAGTATGTGGCTGATGTATATGGCTGATTGCTGGAATTTTAGGCACATGGGAGATCTTAGAGTTGTCCACCAACTACAAATATGGCAAGATTTGCAAGTTACCTACTAAAGAAATACAAAAAGAGCATTTTGGACATTTTGCTCTCCATTTTAATGGCTTTATTGTCATTTTATCCCAACCTTTAGGTTTTGCAATTTAATTTTCTAGAATTTCTAATTAGGTTTTAAAATAGAAGAAATAGGCTTTCTAATTTTAGGAATTAGGGTTTATTATTTGCATTAAGGTTTCATGATATTATTACGGTTCCCCAAATTATGAATTAGAGTTTCCTAATAGTTATCCATAATTACATAATATACACACTTTCATTTAAATACCAACATAATCAATTATTATGTTAATATTTAAATACAATAAATAATTAAATTCTTAACATATATTCATATAATTATATCAATAATCACAATTATATTTAAAATCTATATTCATGAATCGAATTAATGTACTTATATATATTTGAATACAAATATATATAGTTAATACTAATATTTAAGAAAATAATTTCTTATTATTCATAACTTAAATATATTATCCTTTTAAATACAATTATACAATAATTGAATTAATCATGAAATTACATAACATAGACCAAAATTTAGGGTTTTGATCAATATTCACACTTTACATCATATATACCCTTATTAATTAAGTTAAAATAACTAACTCAACTAATCTAGATAAAATCATATAATACAATAATTATTATAATAATTCTAATAATCATTTTATATATTATTTAAATAATACATTGATCATATTTTTATGGAAAATAAATAATAAAAATATTTTTACTTCAAAATTAATTTATCATAATAATATAATTTATAATGATCAACAATTCTTTTCAAAAAATTTATTTTCAATCATTCATGTAATAAATAAATCTTATTTATCACATAAACACATACAATTTACCTTGCACATATTCCCACCTTTATTTTAATAAAATATAAAAAAATTATACGCAATATTTTTTTATTTAATTATATCAAAATCTTGGGTTATTACAGTTGACTTTTTCAAAAAAAGTCGAATTTCAAAAATTCAAAGATGAAACTGTTGATAAAAATATTTTCATTGTGTTGAAATATTAAAGTTAATCGAAATCGACATTTATTTTGATAATAGTTGATTTCTGGATGTTAAATTGACCAAACGGGCAATTAATCGGATAAATGAGCAATTAATTACTATTGGTTCACATGCAATGAACTATTGGTTCACATTCAAGGATCTATTAGTTCACATGCAAGTACTATTAGGGGGATGTTATGCAAGATTGATAATACTTGAGGGACTAAATTAAAAATGGAGGCAAAGATGAAGGTACTAAAGTATAATTAACCTTGTAATTTTTAACCTTTTCCTAGCCTATAAATACTCTTCCATCCATTCATTATTTCCTACCACTTTTGAAGAGAAAAGTTATAATCACAAGCTATAGTGAGAGAAACTATAAAGAGAGAAAGAAAAAGAGTATTCTGCTACTACACTATTGCAGTATCAAATCTCATATTAAGGAAATGGATATTATTTTTCGTATTAATAAGGGGTATTATTTCTTTCGTATTCGTAAAGGATGTTATTTTCTTCATACTTAAAAAGGTTGTCATTATATTCCTTATTAATATGTGGAAATAATCTGTCTATGCGGACTACCGCATGCCTGGTGAATAACCCTTCGTATTAATTCCTTATTAATCTGTGAAGCCCCCAAATTCGGTTCTCTTCGAACCTCGGATCCGGTCCGCCACGATACTACTACTGTTCAACTATTTATTTCTTTTATTCATAACTTAATGAATAAACTTTGCTTATTATAATTTAGAATATAATTTCTTTCCATTTCCAGGATCTGTATAATGACCCCAAACTTTTATAAGTTTCAAATATCGGTCATTTACCATTATTGTCTTACATCATATTCGATGTTATAAAAATATGCAGAATAATTTAAACTTTTTCAATCTCTTTTGATAAAAATCTTTTATTGATTTCTTAACTTGCATCATTTACATATCCTTGAATCAAATTATGTTATGATTCATTCTATTCGAATTACTGTATAATTTTCTACATCTCGATTCAAATTCCTCTATGTATCACATAATACAACTTTACAACTTAGCATGTATTAATTACACATTGTAAACTACTACCATGTAAATCTCCTAGAACCTAAACATGGTTCAAGAGCATATATTTAAATAAATAAATAAATCTCCTTGGATGCTATTGAACTTTATCAATCAAGTAGCACGTAACTTTACTGTGAATCATTAACCTGCAAAAGTGGTTATCTACAAGGGTGAGCTTAACAGCCCAGCAATTCTAACAGTTTTCATGCAACACATAGCATATAATAACATACTCAATTAATGCATTCATAATCAATTAATATTTACTACGCATGTTACTTCATACATAACAGGCATAGAGATTTACTTCACAAGCATATCACAAATATTACTTTCAAATTTCATACATATCTCATATGCTTTTCATATGCATCAAAATTCTCATAGCATAATATAGCTCAACTAACAGTTATCGAATTCATATATCAAATAGGAACTGAAAAACTTGCATGATTCATAGTTTATCAACTACGACTTACTGCTTAAGGCTTATCTGCACTTCGTGTATTCCTACATAGTTATATAATCATGGATTCATAACCATCAGTCGTACATTCATACATTCTTAATGTAATAATAAGGTTACATTGATCTCTATCTTGGTTTTTAAGACATTCCCTTTGCTTTCTTAGTAAACTCTTAGAATAGCTATGTATATATAGTACATCTTAGCTACACATGCTTCGTTTCAGCATTCATAAATCTTTATCACACACTTGACTCGCTATGTGTTTGACACATATTTAAAGTTTATAGATACATGATCTACACCGTTCATACATTTTTGCAAACCTTAATAAATTTTAAAAAAATTGGGTTTTATATAACCAATACTTGTTCATATACTTAAATCATCACTTAAGTTAAGCATTGAAGCTTAAGATATTCATACACATATGCTTTAAGGTTCAGATGACTACTAAAATAGTTTGGCAACATCACATGTGCAGTAGCTTATTCTGTTACGAGCTTTGTCCTAGGATAAAGGCAATTGCTACTGGTCCCCAGCGAACTGCATTTTAGGCTTTATATTACCCAAAATAATTTCTAGCATAACATGTATTCTGATACGTATTGTAAACATACCTCAAGTAGATTGTCATCTATTTTCAAGTTCATATTCAAACTACTTAGCTCCATAATGATTTATTTCAATCAATAAGTCTTAACAACTTTCTTTAACAAGATTCGATATTATAAGTTTTTAAACCATATATTGGTACTAATAAGCCTCTAATAGCATGCTCACATGTATATATATTATTTACATAGACATAAAACAGTTCATTATTTGAAAACTTATTTCAAACCACACTTGAAAGGTCCAATTCATGCTTAGCTAGATGATGAACATATACGCCATGTCTAGAGGCATAAGGCATTCAAGATCACTTTTAAAAGTCATTCTAGGCCAAGCTAAAGCAACTAGGTGCAACTTTTAATCTCATTTCATAGCCAACTAAGCCATGTATGTATGTTATCACGTTTAGAACTTTAAGTACATAAGTTACTTTATGTTCGTTCTCAAAGTTTTAAGTTTTCTTTAGAAATCATTTTCAACTAAGCTATTGTAAGTTGATAATAAGTAAAGCAACATTAAATCACTTCTCATGCTTAGGTATACTCATAACTCAATAATATGTATGCGTTAAAATATTATAACTTCAAAGACTCAAGGTTCGTCAATATTTGTTTTCAAAACTCCAAGTTTCTTTTCAAAACACATACTAAATCATGCTAAAGCATTCCATTATGAGTAAGGTAATCTTATATGTCATGTCTATTATCATGAATATTTATGTTTTATCACTTCGAATAACATATTCCATCATCGGGAGCACTATACTTGTGTATGTGCTCGTCCGACGTCCTCCGATTGCCTTCAAATACGTAACAGTCACAAAGATGGACATTTTTACCCCTCTTAACCACTTCAAATCGAACAACTTAAAGAACAAAAGTTGTAGGTCTAGTCGTTAGCTTTCCGAATCATCCTGAATCACCTCAATCGAAGTTCGTATGAAAACATTATTCCTAATGTACTACACCAGCTTAAAGCAGTCCTACCAGACATCGATGTCCCAAGGCAATTGCGCCCCAAATGGCCATTAGGGCAAATAGCTACTTTAGTGAGGCGTAACGACTTCTCGTGTTCTATTTTTACAATTTATCAGACCCATACTCTTTCCGATTTTCATAACATGAGTTATACACATCCAAATTAGTCCGTTTTTGATTCTATGGGTTTGTAACTCATAAAACTACTACATACCAAATAATCAACAATTAACATAAACATTAACTAACCTAAATATTAATCCAAAACTCATGTTCATACTAAATTTTCATGTTTTGACAAATTTAGCGAATTCATTCATTACGAATTCGTTTCTAAACCATATTTGTCTGTTTAACTTCCGTTGTTTTCATATATGACTATATTATCAATATCTAACAACAATTCATGGATTACAACAATCCTTAGCCATCAAGTTTGCGACTCAAAAGCAACTGTTTCTTGTCATTTCTAAGGAATTATAAAACTTAGGAATCAAAAGCATATAGGTTAGCATTATTACCTCTTGAATGCTTGCAATTATTAAATATAGCTCCTCGATTCTCCAATTCTACTGGCTCTCTAATTCTACTAACTTCCAATAGCAAAACTCAGACACTTCAACAAATGAGAAAAGAAAAGGAGGAGCTCTATTTATAGAGAAATCAATATTTAACAACAGATTTGCCCAATGTTTTGAACTAGCAGTAAGAAGAAGATGATGATGGGCAATAAATAGTTGGTAAACTACTCCCTTCTCCTCCATCCCTCTAGCCATCATCAGCTACTACTTAGTGAATAAGGAATAGAATAGGCCAATGGCTTATTCATACGGCAGTTATAATACGTATGACATTGGTTTTGGGACAAGGCTTATTACTCTCTAGCTTATCAGTAAAATGGGTCTCATTCAACAAAACTTAATTCCTTTTGGGCTTATTAAATCAATTATAATGATTTAACCTTACAACACTAAACTAAGCTATGGGCACATAAATACACATATATTTGTACCTACCCACATATAGGAAGTATACTTATATTTTAAATATACATCAATATATAATCTTATATCCCATGGACATTGGGCTAGTCCAAATATTATTTTAATTGGGCTAAATATAAATCAATTGGGTACTCTTAACCCATTATCTCCTATCACACTTAAATATTACAATGATTATTATGAATTATTTAATCCCTTACCATTAATTCTCTTTTAATAATTCCAGTTAAACCTTTAGTCTGGTTTAACTTTAGTACTCAGGCCACACGATGCTCATTTATCGGAGTTATAAAACTCAAGCTCATTATCTCAACAGTAAAATTGTAAGACCCCAATTTATTATAAATAAAATTAAATTTCTCTATTTATTATTTTGAAATAGTAAGGGTTGATTTGATTAATGTGGTTAGTTATGGGTAAAATGCTCAAATATTTCAAATAAGCAAGTGGTTATAAAATATTCATTGTTGTCGGGGAATATTCGTTTGGTCGTGGAATATTCTTACTGTCGGGGAATATTCGTACGACAGCGCAGCCTTGTGTGGGCCCCATAACGAAAAGCGATTGGATGAAGAAAACGACAAGTATAAGTTGTTTATAAATAACGGCGTAGTTTTTACCGTTAACACTGTTGGAATACCCCGGTGGTTAAAACACAAGAAGACGTGGTGTTGCGATGAGATACCTGTAGATTGCACCAATTATTGATTCTTACGTAAGAAGGCCTTACTCAATAATTGTTACAGTAATTACTGTTCAATATTTTATTTTATTGATTCAATAATTGCTGCTTTGATATTTTATATTATTGTTGTTTCAATAATTGTCACTGCATATTATTTTCCATTATTAGATCAATAATTCATATTATTTGAATAATATTATTAGATAACATTATTGGCAATGTCTAGAAAGTTCTGTCAAGGAGAGGTTTGGTCACCCAATTGCGTGCCAGTAAGGAGAAATCCTTATTGGAAAGCCCTCTCTTTCTTGGGAACAGCTTGATTGTCAATATTGTGATTTTGTAATATTATTTGTGAATAATTAATTATTGATTTATATGATAAGGAAAATATTCATTTTATGTGGATATAGATGGAGAAAATTTTAATGTGACAATTGTTGAAAATTGATATTTTATCTTTTCTAATAAAATAATTTATTTAAATATATTATTATATTATAATAATATAATAATGGTGATATTTTTACAATGAATGTGTGATATATGAGTAAATGAGGAGGAAGAGTATTTTTGTTACAAAAAATATTTAAAACATGTTTTTCATGTTTGTGGACCCCATTTTTTGACTGAAATTTGATTATAGCCTGTAAAATCGTTTGTATATGGATTTCAGTCAATTTCTGTTTTGAATTTGGAAAAACTTAAACTTACAAAGTTGTAGAGAATTGAATTTCCTATGGAATGGTCATAATATTTGAATTTTTCTGATAAAATGGCTATTTATTATGAATTATTGAAGTTCCGAAATAATTGATTTTTGGAGTTTTAAATAATTTTTTTATGAAAAACGTTTTTTGTAAGACGGTGGGCCCCACTTGTGTGGTTAATGTGCTGAAATTGGAATGTCAAAGTGGGCGTAGGAAATTTATATAATTATATTAATATTTTATTAAATTTTTTGTTTTTGTGTTCTAAGCATTTTCCTATAAATAGGGTGCTTAGGTTAGAATTGAAAATTACACCAGAAACTAAAGATTTCTCTCTCTATATTATCGAATGTATTCTTCTGAGTATTTTGATACTTTGAGTGTTGCTATACAAGTTCCCTTCAGCACTATATCCGGTATTCAAATCAGAAGTACTATCCTTTTGAGGTAAGGGATGTTATTTTTTATAAATGATATTATTTCTTTCAATATCATTATGCCAGAATATTGGTAAGATTTTTCTTGTGAAATTCTTGTCTTTTAGTGTCAGGGTTACTATTCATGTATACGACACTATTCACGTATACGGCACTATTTACGAATACGACACTATTCATAGAAAAATTAAATTTTGGTTTTTTGTCCAAGATATCTATTATGGATACTAGCTTTGATTGTATCCATGTTTTAATCTTCATTCTTGAATTTTACTCCACTATGGTTGTTTATGAAGTATTTTTGAACTTGGATTGTTAAAAGTACGAATCCTTAATATTTGTTCTTTTGTTTCACTTGATTCATTTTTTTATAATATTTTTCATCATCCTCAGTCCTAAATGATGGTATAACTGAATATCTTTGGCATGTAGTGCAAAGATGAATGATTTTCTGATGAATATCTTTGGTCCGTAGTGCAAATATGAACATGTGTTGAGATAACATGACCAATTGATGAATATCTTTGGCCTGTAGTGCAAAGATGAATATTTGATTCCAGATATATATTGATTGATGTTACAGGGATAAAATATTAACGATGAAATTTTAAATTCATATATAGAAGATAGTAGATTTTATTCTCTACTTAACTCTTCTAATGAATTATTATTTCCGCTGCGAATATTGATTTAAAACTTGTTGTGTATTGTATTCTATTAGATTTTTCCCTGTTGAGGACTAACGATAATTTGTTCTATATTATCTTAGTCATAATATTCTTTACTGGGCTAGTTGAGCTCACCCTTTTCCTTTTTGTTCCATTTTTCTTCTCAGGAGGCGAGAATGTAGCGAGTACTAGTCGCGGTGTGGAATGATGGTTCTAGAAGTTATTTAAGTAGTCCTCACTATTTTGTAAAATAATGTATCAATAATTATAATGAGGACTTATTTGAGTGTGGATATTGTCTAGATGACAATATTTGTATTTAAACTCACAGTTTATGTGTTGTCATATTTAGCACGACAATTGTATTAATAAAGTTGTAGTTGTTTCCGTACCATGTATTTGGCGACTCAGAATGGGTGTTGTATACCTATTTTGGGGACGTCACAAAAATGTCAGGGGTCTAGGCCACGTTTGGCTTTTCCCCAATTCTACATTATTCAATATCCATTTAATGTAAAGCTTAGGTGTCACACTTTACCTTAATATTTAATTACCTTAAATATTATATACTATGAACATATACTCATAATATCTTTATCCAAATAGCCATTTCCTTATAATAATTAGTATGTACTACACTAATTAATATAATCATTCTTCCATAATATCACTTAATTAACCAATATTTATTTCGGGTTAATTAATTAACTCTTATTCAAATCCTGTTTTGATAATTAATCCATTCATGGACAACTTAATCATCACTTAAGATTTTATTATCCCTATGAGTCCTTAGTATCCATTTCTTGAATTTTTGAATTCCACAAACTTTCTCAGAACATCCTACAGACCGGCGCAACTGCGTTTGTCTTATGCTTGGAAGTGGCGCAGCTGCGCCACCTCAAATCTAGAGGCAGACAAGTTCTGCTTGAGCAGAACCTTAGTTTCAATTCATAAATACTTCAAGCTTTCAAATTACTAACTTGCTATACCAATTAACTAACATCTATCACAACCTTCTTCAATGATTTAGAGATTAACTTCAAGTGCAACTCTATTTCCCTTAATAGTTAGTTAACTATAAAGATCTCATATATATACCTAATTTCTTTCCACCAAATCACATAAATCAAGATATATATAACACATGCATACATTCCTTTAATCTTCACTTCTCGCCGTGTATCAAATTACTTAATAATTCTCTAACCAATTTAAAGGTATATCGATTTTCTTCTCTCGTCAACAACGTACACGCATACAAGTCTAAACCTAGCACGCGTCAAATCTTTAATAGTATTCAATACAGTACACTGAGTGGTTTCCCACAAACAACCAACAAATTGGTTTACGTCTCGTCTACACTGTTTTCACAGTGAGTTAGATCGGTTACTAATTCGTATATACTTTCGCTCTCTGAATGAATTTTTTAGCCCAGCTCCTATACATCCACCATTAAAGGGTACAGTTGCACTGCCTTAGACTTGATACTTACTCGTACATATACTCAAGAAATTGGTGATTATCAAAGATATTTAATGTCACCAACTTACTATGATAAAATAATTTCACATAAATTATTTAATATCAATAAATAAATTTCTACCCATCTTCTTTACTAATTCATCTCTACAATTTATAACAAATATATAATAATGATATATATTTATTAAACACAACATCACTTATTACATAGCTCATATTACCCTATATAACATAATACTACATATCTCGTAAATAATGTCAGAAATAATTGCTTTCATCAAAAATAATGTCATTTGTCGATACGGACAACCAGAGGCGATTGTGTCAGACAATGCCAAGAACCTCAACAACAAAATGATGGAGGAATTATGCAGTAAATTCCACATCAAACATCTTACCTCTGTCATCTATCGTTCGAAGATGAACGGTGCTGTTGAGGCTGATAACAAAAACATCAAGAAGATTATGCAAAAGATGTCCGCCAACCACAAAGAATGGCCCGACCTATTACCTCTTACTCTATTAGCCTATAGAACCTCAATGCATACTTCCACTGGGGCAACCCCCTACTCATTATCCTATAGGATGGAAGTAGTACTCCCCATAGAAGTTGAAATGGAATCCCTCAGAGTATTGATAGACACTCAGGTGGATGAAGACCAATGGATACAAGACAGGTATCACCAATTGTCTCTAATACACGAAAGGCGAACCGTGACTATCTTCCATGGTCAGTTTATATCAACAAAGGATCGCTAGATCCTACAACAAAAAAGTTTGGCTACGGCAGTTTAAACAACATGACTTGGTTTTGAAAAAGATCCTTGACAACCAAGATCAATCTAAGGGAAAATTCGCTCCTAACTAAGAAGGCTCGTTTGTTGTCAAAGAAGTATTGACAGGAGGCGCTCTCAGATTACAAGAAATGGACGGCTATGAATTTCCACAACTCATCAATTTGGACGCCATGAAACGGTACTATGTCTGAAGTTGCCATCAAGCAAACATCATGGTGTTAGATCATCAGATCACCAGTCATTCCGATTCTTTAACCCTTTACCACATACAATTCTTCCACACTTTGCCCCTCATTGAAACATACTTTTCAAGCTAGCAGCCTGGCTCTTCTTTGCGTTCCTATAACTTAGGTCATCCCACCGCGGATTGAACCTTTCGCGCTTGCAGTTTGGCTACCAATACATGGGATCAAACTTCTCATACCTGCAGTTTATCCTCAACCTAGGATTAAACTTTCTCCTCCCCGCACTCTGACCTACGCATGGGATCACGCTTTTCATTTCGCCCTAAGGGGCGAACTACGTCGACCTGATCTCCTCTTCAATAGGAGTACGTAGGCAACCATTTCATATGGCCCGGTAGCAATAAAAAAAAACAAAAACATTTCTACCCTTACAAAAATAAAAATAACAAAAACATTCCTACACCATTTCTACTATATACAACCTCTTACACCAGGTTCAAACTACGCAGACCTAATCTCCTCTTCAATAGAAGTACGTAGGTAGCCATTCATGGTGAGGTCACACCCCCTACCAAAACACAAACCCTTGTCAGTTGGTACTGGGATCATCCTTCAATCCACTACATTCCATTGGCTTCAGACCAAAGGGGTGGAATTACCTGAACTCCTCCCAAATAGGAGATTCGGCGACCATCTAAGCTGCGGTCATACATTGAAGAGCAACACCAATCCATGAGAGGTGGAATTAACTAGGCTTCTCCTAAATAGAAGTACTAGCGACCATCTGTGGTGCGGTAAATCTCAGAGAGGAAAGCCACACTCCTCTCCACATTTTCATCCAGAAACCAGTCCCAAGACACCAAAGATGGTAGGGATACACAGAGATTGATGATCCATTCTAAACTATCCAGAGACAACTCAATGTCCATCCACCCAGGAGAAATTCAGAATACATCAAGACCACAAACCCTGAAGCAGCAGACAAATTATCAAGCAAGTAGCAAAGCATATCTAAAAGGGAAGTGATACAAAAATATATTTCCCTGTCATATATATAATGTTGTTTGATATATACAATGTAAACTATACATGATAAAATGGCTAAGCTAGTCTGTGCAGGAAAATACAAGCTCATCTACACGTTAGGGTATATGCGAGCTAACAAGCCCAACATGGCATCCTTCTCAGAAGATGGAGGTGAAGCTGTGGTCTCCTGTATGAGAATATCCACACGACCCAACTGATCTGTAGCCATCTGCATGGTGACCATATGATCATCAATATATGTGCTCATCTCTACGATCATGCCAGTGGTAAGGGACCTCACGACAGTACTATCTGTGACGGCTACATCCCAGGTAGATATAGCACTATCTCGCTCAACTATCACTGCATCTCTGGCTGATCTGGCCTCATCACGCTCAACAACAGCGACATCTCTGCGAGCTAATGCCTCGTCTCTCTCTAATAGAGTTGCGTCTCTCCCATCAAGAGCAGTCAACATCATAGATCGAGCCTGATCTCTCTCAAAGGTCACAACAGTACTAGTACTGGGAGAATCCAGAAGAAATGCTGGCAACCCAGCAGCGGGCTCCTCCTCGATATATGAATCGATGTCCTCCATGGGCTCTACATCATCTGACTCACTATCCGGTCATCATGGACACTACCGCAAAGATAAAATCTCATCTCCATCCATACGGAATACTCTGCAGAACAACCTGGATGACTGACAGAGAAAGAAGCTATATCACGCTGATCCCAACAAGCATACACACGGGATCGGTCCTCTGCTGAGAGATATTGAGAAGCTGAACGCTAACCTATCGCCCCCTCGAAAGGATGAAAATCCTGGAACTGGTCAAACTGTGACATCACGGACAGTGGGTGATAAGTAGTCACGCCCCTCAAGCCATCCAGAGGGAGGAAGTCTATGCCCGGAGCGTGAGTAATGAAGCTGTATGGTGAGATAAGCCCCGAACACGGCAATATGCTGAATGGATCTCTGATATCTGCCAAAAATGTAGATCGGGATAGAGCATCTATACACTCCGATGGCTGAAAGGAGTATGATATAGCTACATCATGGGTGAAGCAATATCCATGCCATCTAAAGGTACCAATCGGTCTTAAGTGTGACATAAACCACACATACAGCATGACCAAACTCCCAGTGAACACTCCTGTCGGATAAGTGCAGCAGTAGGATGCTGACCGCAGGGTCTCTGCTACAATCATAGGTACAATGGTACGACCCTCTTTAAGAGCTCTCACAGCCATGATGACACCAATGTCTATCTCGTCCATGTATCGTGGCATATAGACATATGACAGTACTCACAGCAGCAGTACATCAACCCTGGTCAAACGCCAGTGATCCTCCGGTACGGTGAAATCCCTGGAATATCGTGAATAGCTATCCTCCGAGCCAAATCTATCATACAGAAAACGTTGGGATATCACATGGCTAGATGTCAATTCATCCTGTACTACTCTGCGCCGCAATCCAGTGAGAGTCATGAATCATCTACTCATGTCTCCCAAAGCCAGGTGCACGCAAGGTCTGTCTAAAGGCAGCATCGTCAATCGTGCATACTCCTCCAGAGTAGGAGTCAACTCATGGGTCCCGAATCGAAAAACCTGCCTATCCGGTATCCAATGCTCTAGCATCCCATCTACAAACCCTCCGGGAACCTGACACATCAATAAAGTCATGGTATGCTGCAGCAAATGATCTACAGTCACCTTGTCTGGTGGTGACATGCTATCATACTATAATCGCATACCCAATGCCTCCAATGATGGTGGGGTATGATCTATACGGCTAACTATCGAAGAAGACATCTGTGCGGGTCGTGTCATTAGACCATCCAGGGGTCAATGCCGAATATCTCTGGACATATATACATATGCATAACATGATACATGCATAACAGATAATGGATGGCAATATGATATAGGGAATGGAAAAAACTATGTATACATTCCTAAGTATATCATCATCTAATACATCATCTTTGTATAGCTATAAATACAAGGAAATGGGGCACAGATGCCTGACTACTAACAGAGGCCTATCAAAAGATATAGCGAGAATGGGGCACAGCCACCCAATATCTAACAGAGGCCTATCAAAAGATATAACGAGAATACACATCAGAAGAAGACAATGGTGTTGATGTCCACCTGTTGTAACTCTTCCTGAGTCACCGGATCTCTATCAACAGGGATGTCAGGCCTATAAAGAGGAGGATCTGCACCGACAAAACCAAATGGGTCATCTGAGGGGCAAGCGCCTGAGCTGGAAGGAACAAATGAAACTGCCTCTGCTGGATCTCTGCCCAAATGCCGGATAAATATATGTGCCTGGTCCAACTGCCGGGTCAAACTATCAATCTGGGTCATATGAGTCTGATCTCGGACACAAGCTATCCAATCCGTCATCATCAAGGATCTTGGAACCATATCCCCCATAAATTGTGTGGCGCGGGACTGAGCTCCAATGGTGCGAGGGGACCACCACCGCTGGAATGTCTCCTGGGTATATAGACCCTCTGACAATGCAAAACTGTCAACCCCCAACATTGGGATATCAGTGACGGGTGACTGTGATACAGGCCAATGACGTCTGCCAGGAGGCAAGATCGGCATACGGATCTCCCCTGTGGTGCTCCTAATAGCACGTTCTCCTAAATAGAGCTCCCACCCTCCATCTGTAAATAGAGGAACTCTCCTGGTGGAAATCAAGTACTCGACTCCAGTCGGGTACCCATCCTCAAAGCTGATGGTCAAGTGTTCCCCTGAATAGGGAATCCATGTGATGGTGTTAGGCATCAAGAACTCCAAATTTGATACTGGAAGTGAGTGAAGCCTTCACTCTGAGGGGACCTCCGGTAAAATAGAATGGTTGAGACATCCCAGATTTTTAGAATTTATAAATGAGAATTTTATAAATAAAAGTATTATTTATGAGATATGTTGGGTGTGAGTATGTGTATGTCATATATTGTGGAATATATGAATTGATGTGAAGAGAATGTTATATATTAATTTTAATATATACAAATATTTAATTGAATTATTTATTGAGTAAATAAATAAATTTTTTTTGATTATAGAGTAATATAATTAAGTGTAGTAGATTAATTAAATGAATATTTAGTATTTAATTTAATTAATATAATAATTTTATGTTATAGTTATAATTTAATTGAGATAATTAAATTTGATGAGTTATGTGATGATTGTTACACGAAATTATAATTAACAAGTAAATATAATTATGTGACAATTTGATGAGATTGATTGATGTTAAGCTATTGATTAATTAAAATAATGAGTATTTGCCAAACACGGTCTTAGGCTTTTCAAGTTCAAATTGGTGTAACCTATGTATTAACTAGTAATTAGTATATCTAATAAATACTAGGAGTTACATATATTATATATTACTAATATTGTATATTATATGTATAAACTACAAGTTAGTATGTTAGTTTTAGAAAACAAAACCAAAGAAAGAAGAAGAGAGTTAGAGAGAGTTGTAGGAGAAGAAGAAGAGGAAGAAAAAGAAGAAGAAAGGAAAGCTTTGAGAAGACAAAACAAGCCCCATCATCATCATCTCCATCTCTCTCTTAAATTTATACTAATAAGTGTAGGTTGTGCAAGGACGTGAAGTATTAGCGTGTTGGTAAAACGCTGGTAAAGGCAAGTCTTTCAGTTCCTTTTGCCTATTGAACTTGATGATGAACTGCTTTAAAATTTTAGTGTATGATGTATTGTATATGTCAAAAGTATGAAATGTGAAAGTCAATCTATGATTATGATGATTGAGCTATGAATGATGATTGAGTAATGAACTCAATTTTTATAGTTGTTATGTGAACTACAACATGTATGCTATGTTTGTTTTATGATTATTCTTATATGTTGAGCATGTTATTATGTGCTACGTGATGCATGAAAACTGTTAGATTTTGTCAATCATCGAGCTCAACCTTGTAAATAACCATTTTTGCGGTGTCAAGGATTGAAGGTAACACTATGTGCTACTTGAATGACGTGGATCGTAAATATTGCATTTGAGATTAATATTTTAACTAAAGTTGTTATTTCTTTACAACATGATTAAGATTCATGAGATGTACTAAATGTTTTATGATATATAATTTTATGTTGAGTTGTAAAGCTAAAGTTAGAGTTATCTGATATGTAAAGGTTATCGGATTGAAATGTAAAATTTTATATAATAACAGTGATAAAGTAAATCATAAAATAAGATTGATTCAAAGACATGTAGATGATAAAGGTTTTGATTCAGGGAATTAAAATAAGAAGACATAAAAGTTTAAATTATTCCGTATTTTATAATGTTTAGCATCGTGTAATGATGTAAAATTAGAGGTTGAATGTATTATTAACGACCGAAGTCGTGAATTAAATTGTATGAATTTTTGGGTTGTTACAGTTGGTATCAAAGCTGTATGTTATAAACCTTAGGTAGGAGTACCGTAGGCTATAACCTTAGAGAAGGAATGTGAAGATAATGAAAGAAAAAGCTCAGATAGAGTTTGAACAATAAGAAGTAATTTACGAAACGTATAGAGAAGGGATTAAAAACATGCGTGAGGAGATTCAAAGAAGAATCTCGCAGAGTTATGGGGTTACCCAACTCCAATAATAAGGATGTAAGGTGATAATAAATAGACAATGTCTATAAAAAGAGAATGATAAAGAAGTTAAGAATAGAGAGTTATATCTAAGTGGTGTAATTTTACTCTTTCGTAGTTGATGTATGATATCTGGGCTAAACGATTCCTTCATAGAGCGGAGGTATATACGAACTAGCAACTCGGAACCTAGTTTGTTGGTTGTTTGTGGGAAACCACTCAGCGTACCATATTGAAACTGGTAGAGACTCGATGTGTACCAAGTATAGAAAGTGGATACGTATGATGAAAGTGTAGAACATGAATGAAATGTTGAGCAATGTAAATGAAGTTAGAAATTCTTAAAAGAAGAATTGTTATATAAACAAGAAGATTCAAAGAAGAATCTTGAAGAGATATAAAGATAAGAAATGGGAGTTTCCTAACTCCAAAAGCCAAGATAATGAATAATGTCATAAATGATGAAAAACAGAAAGAAAGAGGATCATAAAACAAAACGATCATGAGTTAAGAAAAGAATTTTAAGGGAGATGGTTATAGAATAAGATCACGACGTGATCAGTTTAAGTTATAAAAGAAAGATGGTCTGTAATGTTTGAATAATTATAGCTTAATGCTATGAAGATGGAGTATTATTAAATAGTACGAGATAACTCATGGGGAGTTATAGATGATGTGATACGAGGAATTCGTATCGAGCAAAGAGCAAGTTAAGAGTAAGATAGAGTTAGGTGGGATTTCAATTGAGGACTCATGTGATGACTGAGTTGTACAAATCTTTGTATGGGCGAGGGTTTTGTGCTTGCACTCAGTTTATCATATTGATAATCATTGGAATGTTGGTGTCGCGCTATCAATGTATATGTAGTGAAAAGGTGATTCTTTTCTCATGTGTATGTTTGATAGTTAGAAACTATTAAGATTAGACATATATTATTAGGATTAGGCGCGATTTTTAAAACTAATGCATATGGTAAGTTCGTGACTCATAATAATATGGTATGTTTTGAACCCCTCAACGAATGGACGCCTATGGTCTGACTAGGATAAGTTCTTAAACTCATATTATTGTGGCAAGTCCTGAACTTCCAATATGCGGTAAGTTTGATGAACTGGGGTATAATTAAGTTATGAATGAAGAATTGAGGATTATGGGAATAGATAGAATAAGTGAGCCTGGATTTTACATCCGGTGCGTTTATCGCTTTTATATATATATATATATATATATATATATATATATATATATTTTTCGTCCCACATGGAGTTTACTTCGTGGTGGTTGATCGCTTGTACAACTTTATTTACGTTTCATCCTGCCTGGAGTTTACTTCGTTGCAGTTGATCGCTTTTTACAGCTTTATTTATATTTTCTGATCCCCCATGGAGGTTCTTCGTGGTTGGTGATCATGTCTGTATATATATATATATATTTACAGCTTTTATATATATATATATATATATATATATATATTTACTGCTTTTATACAAATTGCAGTATCTTGTGCACCTAGGAATCATGTGATCACAGATTCGGCCCATTGGATCTAGATTCGGTTCCCATGATGGATATTTTCAGCTGTAAGCAGCTTGTAAATTATCCTGCGATGTCTGAATTTCCTCAGATGGTTTCCATACCCACGAGGAAGCCGGCATTATTTTGTACATTATTTTCGTACGGATGCCTCGCATCTGTTAAATAAAATCAATCAAGCAGAACACTTAATAAAATGAGTGTAAAAGGTCTCAATTACTGTGACAACCCGAAAATTTGGAATATTTTTAAAATTTTTATTAATTGATTTAAGGTTCAATATTAGAACCTAGACATAAAATTAGTGTATGCGTTTGATATTTTTGAGATGAAATTTTGAGGATTTCAAAATTCTGTGAAGGATTTAGGTGAATTATTCAGGATTAAGTTTATGTTTTGTGTATATGGTATTATATGTGTACAGTATGTGGTTAATGGTCAAGGGTTGACGCATAATGACAAACTTAAATATTATATTAAGAACGTAAGCGTTCGCTTAGAAAATTCTTACGATTTATATGAAACCCTAATTTGGGAACTCTAATGCTAAGTATAAAACCCTAAGGATTAAAATTTATGTGAGTAATGAATATGAATATTATGTGATGGTTTATACTTGTTTAGTATATAAACAAATAAAAGAAACTAGTGTGATCGTAATTATATATTAGGAATGAAAAATTTATTTAACTTAAGGGTTATGGGATGAGAGAATTATGGTATTGAGAATATATATATACTAATTATAAGATATTTATTTTATACATCTCAGTTAATTAATTTTATAACCTAATTATAGCAAGTCTAATTGGGTTAAGGAAATAAATGTGCATGAGTTAGGATTTAAGTTATAATTGAGGAAATGAAAACCCTAATTAAATAATTAGGGAATTGTAATATTAAGGGTATTGGAATATGTTATTTATTTTGGCCCAATGAATTAAATTAGAAAGCCCAAACAAACTAAATTTAGTAGCCCAAAAGAATTAAAGTTGACCCAACATTTAGCCCAATTGTGAAGGGGTATTTTGGACCTTGTGTATATTAAATAAGAGATTAAATCAAAGCAAGACTTGAAAAATATTAGGCCAAGTGGCCGGTTATAGAGAGGAGAGAAAAGGAGGGGATGAATGTGATGATAGTTTGCTTTAGTTGGTAAACAACTTCCACCCACTCTCCCATGTGTCATTTCTTTATTGCACCAACACATTAATTAAACTTGCAAGCAAACTCTTGGCAAGTAAGAAAGAGAGAGAATGAGTGGGAGCAAGGCCACATGGCCGGATGGTTTTTGAGGAGAATAAGAAGCCACATGGGTGGTTTTATTTGTGGAAGAGAAAAGGAGCATGATTGAGGATATTAATTATATATCTATATCTAATAACAAGCTATCTTGTTTTTTTTTCTCTTTCATCCCTTCATATTAGCTAACATAAGAAACTAAAAGAGGAAGAGAGAGAGAGAGGAGAGGGACGGTTGAAAGATGGAAGAAAAGGAGAGAGAAGGCCATCCATAAAAATAGAAGGTATAAATACGTTTTGTGTATGTATTTTTGATGATTGTAAATCAAATCTTGAAACTATATTTCTAAACTCAAAAACCATGAATATACATGTTTATGAGTGTTTCATGTTTAGATATACCCATATTGGGTGTTAATTTGTTTGGAAATCAAAAATAAAGAAAAGTGATTTTTCTAGTTTATAAACCTTAAAATTTCTATGTACTTTGGATTTTCACCGTTTTTGATCTACACATTGTTTTTGCGATCCGTTAAAGAAAGGTGCTAGATATGTAAGTTAGCTACAAAACCCAAGTGGTAGAACTCAAAAATGTTGAGTACACAGTCCATAATGACAGATTTAGCAAAAACAACTTTGTGTCTTTTAAGAAAAACTGGACTGTTTTGGACAGTCAAAGGGTAGGGATAGTTTAATCATTTTTTGGACATCTAAAAATTCTGGAAAAATTTGGGAGGATACTATGATAAGTTATCTAGCATCTCCAAGTAGAATCACTGAAAAATGATTTGTAGATTTCCGTATGGAAAATGTTTAACAAAGCACGAAAAAACTGCAAAACGACATTTTGCTGCTGCGAATGACTTTCTAGGGGCTGTTTCGGCAACTTATTTTGTGAGAAAAATTCCGGTCTTTTGGGACATGAAAATATATGGTATTAAGTACCTACTGTCCAAAAATGAGCTCATTCCGACTTAAAATGACCAAGTTATGACCATTTCAATTTCTGTGATTTTCCGATTTAAAATCGCTATAACCGAGTTCTATAACTCCAGATGGCCACTGAAATTTTAAACCGAGGCTCACATTAACAGTGTACAAGATTGTGTCAAGAGATGGGAATTTCTGGAGTTAGGAACGAGGTAGCTAATTTCTTAAGGAATTAACTAAAAATGATTTTTGAAAAATACTAAAGGAAGTTGGAAAATTATGGAAAAATACTTTTTGTGTATGAAATATATGTATATGTGTTTGGTCAAAGGATGGAAAAATAATAAATTTATTTGGTATTTTCGTGAAAAGGATATGGAATCCAGCTTGCTGGATTGAAAAATAGTTCACTGTTTTGAAAATATGTTGAATCCAGCTTGCTGGATTGCAATCTAGTTACTGGATTTGATATCCAGTTTGCTGGATTGGCCATCTAGATACTGGACTTGGAATCCAGCTTGCTGGATTGCAAATATGGGTCGTTGGATTGGTATTTGACTTTTATGTTCAAGAAAAACTTATAATATATGAGATTAAAGTATTTAAATCATATAGCTATGATATTAAGATTGAAAAATTATGATAAATGATAATAATTATTTAAAAATTATTACGAGACTTTGAAAAATATTTCGACTGTTATTGAAATTATTTAAGTTAATTGTTAAGTGTTAAGCCAGAGTTTAATTGAACTTAGACTTGAAATTTTGCCCGACTAGACCGTCGGGATTTTAGAATTGTGTCGGAGTTCAACTCAGACTGCAATAGTTTGACTTGATACCGAGTCATATGGGTGTTGTAGACTGATAGGGTTATGTGTTATGTGTTATGTGTTTAGGTTATTCTATGTATATATATATATATTATAGTATTATATTGTGATGATATTATTCTAATATTGGAGATCTATATTACTAATATTAGGTCTTCGGATAAAGTGTTATAAATTGTGTTGTGGTAATCAACGGTTCAGGCAAGTTTGTTTTAATTAACTCTATTAAGAGTGTTTCATTCGGATAAGCTTATAGTTAATCATTGTTGATTGCCATGTATAATTGTACTCTGTACATATTGCATGTATAAGTCAGGTATAAAAGGCTGATCACCTTCAATACCAGTTGTTTCAGATATATTTGTTTATGTATAATACTTGTTTAGTCATAAATTTGTTCCTGCTAGTTCACAATTATATTGTTGAATTATAGCCAGCCAATTATTCAAATCATTTCAATCATGATATATTATTATATTGTTGAATTTAAACTTGCTGGGCAACTTTCATGCTCACCCTTGCTATATCATGATAAAACATTGTAGATTAAGGCGAATACGTCGGATATAAGGAAAGGTCCAAGACAGTTCCAGCTTTAGTAGATGCGTGCAGTTAGATTTGTATTATATGATATTAATGTTGTTATATGTTAGAAAATCTATGAATTGTGTATTAAGTTAAGGTTACTCGACCTTGGGGAATAGTGTGTTATGTAATGTATAAACAATTTATGTTTATATCTTTCGCTAATAGTAATAGTTGTATAGAATGATCGAACCAGATCCGAGGTGATTTGGGACCTGGATTCGGGGCCGTCATAATTATTATTGAGCATTAGGGTTTGAAAAACCTCTTTTATAAAACGTCACTGCCATATCTTGCTAAAAATTAAATTTTTACACAAATTCAAACCCTGTGTATATAGGTACTAACAAGGCCTCACATTACTTCCAAATAACAGCACATTGACCCACACACACACACACATTCAGATAATAGTTTCTTGAAAAGAGGCGGTCACCTTGGTAACACAGATGTCGAGGGGTGCCTAACACCTTCCCTCCGCATAACCAAGTCCCCGGACCCTAATGAATCTCGGTTTCTTCACCAACCCGTTTAGCAAAGGTCACATCACCGGGTCAATGTCTGCAAACTTTTTTCCGGTTGTGTTGGTACAACCATTTAAAAAACCAACTGGCGACTCTTAACAGTCCATCGTCGACATTATACATGTCGGACCTTTTTCACTTGTTTTTTCAAACAAATCTCACCTAAAATGAGAACACCGAAGAACAACGAAAAGGGACATCTAAAAATCCCAACGTCGACAAGTACTATTATTTGTATTCAAACTCACAACTTATGTGTTGTCTTATTTTGCACAACAGTTTAACAGTTGTAAATTGGAAGATTTGTATTTGGATTTAGTAGTGTGTATTTGGCGACCCAAAATGGGTTGTGTGGACCTATTTTGGGGGTGTCACAATGTCTTCCAACGTCTAAATAGTTCTTTTGCTTTGACCATTGGTTTAGGGATGATAAGTTATGCTTAGCTTCAGTTGACTTCCCATGCATTCTTGTAAACTCATCCAGAAGTTTGACGTGAATCGTGGATCCCTGTCGGATACGATTAAAACTGTCACTCTATGCCTCGACACAATTTCTTTGATATACAGCTTCATAAGCTGATCTAAATTGAACATTATCTTTATTGGTAAAAAGTGTGCTGACTTCGCTAATCTGTTTATGATAACCCATATCGCGTCGTAGCCTTTTGGTTTAGTTGGAAGCCCTATCACGAAATCTATCGTGATGTTCTCCCATTTCCACTCTGGTATCTCTAACAGCTGTAATAATCCACTCAGCTTTTGATGCTCGACTTTAACCCTCTGGCATGCCAAAAATCTGCTGACACATTCAGCAACTTCACGCTTCATGTTTGGCCACCAAAACTGTTGGCGCAAATCTTTGTACATCTTCGTGATTCCTAGGTGAATTGAGTAGGCTTAATTATGCATTTCCTGAAGAATTTCCGCCCTTAGCTTTGGCACTAATGGAATCCAAACTCGATCTTCGTACATCGATACTTCATCTCTATCCACCCTAAATTTCTCTTATTCTTTCTATTCTTCTATTCTTCCACATTCCTCATCCTTTTCTTGTGCCTCCCTAATTCTATCCAACAACGTTGGAAAAATATCTACCATAAATAATTTCTCCCTTGTCTCAGTCGGTCTTATTACTTCCAACTCCATTTTGGTTATTTCTACTCTTGACTTCTCCTGATCTGTTAACATCATTAACTTTTATTTTCCCTTCTGACTCAACGCATCCGCTACTACATTTTCTTTTCCTAGATGATATAGAATCTCATAATCAAAGTCTTTAATTAGCTCCAACCACCTCTTTTGTCTCATGTTCAATTCCTTTTGTGTGAAAATATATTTTAGACTCTTGTGGTCCGTGTATATCTCACATTTTTTCCATACAGATAATGCCTCCAGATCTTTAATGAAAACACCACTGCTGCTAATTCTAAATCGTACGTCAGGTACCCCTTCTCATAACCCTTCAGCTGTCGTAACGCATACTGTAACAATAATGATAATTTTTAAATATTTATTGAGTTATATAAATATTTAATTTGATTTGACTTGATTGGGTAATTATTTGTTAAGTAAATAATTAAAGAGTTAAGAAAATTAATTATTATGAGATAATATTCTAATTTAATTTAATAATTAAGTTAGAAAGTTTATAATGATTAAATGAATTATTATATTTTAATTTGAATTTGTAATTAAAATGATGTGTTAGTTGATTAAATAAAGTTATAATTATAAAGAAAATTATAATTATGTTATGTTGATTTATGTGTTAAAGTAATTTAATAAATTATTATTAGAATTAATTAAATTGATTATTAAAAATTTAATTAAATAAAAGTGTGACAAATAACCTTACTATAAAGGAACTATTAAAATAAGCTAAGGGAGGTTAATTTAGTTTTTTTGCCAAACAAGGCTTAATGTGTGAGACCCCGAATTTTATGAAATAAAAGTATTCAATTTTTTTATTTTGGTAAATAGTTAAATTGATAAAAGTTTAAAGTTAAGGGTAATATGTGAAAATTTTGCAAAGTAAGCAAGTTGATATAAAATATTCGTTGTGTTGGGGAATATTCGATTAGTCGGGGAATATCCGTACGACGGTACAATCATTGGTGGACCCCACAATGGAATTATTGTCGGATTGAGAAAGCGACAAAAATATTTTTTATGAAAATAACTGCGAAAGTTTTACCGTTAAAACTGTTGAACTACTCGGTAGTAAAAGTACAGTAATACGCATGGTTGCATAGTAGCACACAGTATTGATTATTGATGCTTACGTGAGAAGTCACTCAGTTTTGTTCAATTATTGCTACAGATGATTGTTTGCATAAGATCTCACGTTATTTGATTCAATTATTGTCGATATTTTATATATTATTAAATCAATAATTGAGATAACAAAGTTATTAATATTATTATTTACAATATTAACGATGTCTAGAAGTTTTATCAAGGAGTGGTTTGGTCACCTAATTGCACGCCATTAGGGAGAAATTCTTATTGGAAAGCCCCCTCTTTTCTGGGAACGACCTAGTCGATTAATATTGTGAATTTTAATAAAGGTGATAAGTTTTGTTTTATTATTATTATAAATATAATAAAACAGAGAATTTTTTATATAAAACAGAATACTTTTATAAAGTTATTTATTTTATTAGACTATAAATAGAATATATAATATTCTATTATGTATAGTATTTGCATAGTGCCTGCATAGTGTTTGCATAGTAAAATCTTATTATATAAAATAGAATACTTTTATAAAGTTATTCGTTTTATTATATTATAAATAGAATATATTATTTTTTATTTAAAAGATTTTGTTTTATTAGAAAATTTTATTAATACTGCATAGTAAATCAATATGGACCGTCTGTTTAAAAGTAAATCAATCTGGACTGTTCATGAATTAGTTACTATTCAGTCCATTCTCCTATAAATAGAAGCTCATTCCTTCATTATTTCTTGCGAATTCACTGAAACTCTAGAAAGAGAAACTATAAAGAGAAAGAATAAAAGTATTCTGCTACTTCACTACTCCTATATCCAGTTTCTTCTAAGGTAAGGGATATTATCTGTTGTACTCGTAAGGGGTATTATTTCTTTCGTATTCATGAAGAGAACTTCATTATTCCATTCTTTATTATTCTCATTGGAATAACTTCGTATACTGTGATCTACTCTATACTTGGTGAAATTCTTCTGTTATTCCATTCTTTATTATTCTGTTGGAACATCATGTCTGTGCGTTTACGCATGACCTGGTTCCGTTATTTATTATTCTGTTAGAATATCCTGTGTGTGCGTTTACGCATGATCTAGTTCCATTTTTTTATTATTCTGTTGGAAATAACCTGTCTGTGTGGCTATCTCATGCATGGTGAATTCTTCTTTTATTCTATTCTTTATTATTCTGTTGAAATAATCTATCTACGTGGATTACCGCATGGCGGGCGAAAATTCTTTTGCAGTTTTCACAAATTTTTTGACCCTCAAAAATTCTAAAAAAATTTGAAATGATAACTTGATGAGTTTTCTATATTGTGTCCAAAAATGGCGATTTTTGGATGTATAGATTAAGAGTTATGAATTCTACGGGAAAATACTATTTTAAAAGTAAACCCTTATAACTCCTTGTGGTTAACTCCAAAATTGGTAAAATATTTATTGGGAGTACATGTATATAACAAGAGTATACCGTGTAAATTTCAGAATTTTTGGGCAAAAGTACAGTTTATAAAAAATGTCTAAATATTCGGCGGTTTTGGCCATGTGAAAAATAGTAAATGAATTTTAAAAATTTCAAGAAAATTATATGTTTAATATGAAACTATATTTTGCTAAATCCCAGAAAAGAAATAGTTTTGGAACTGATTTAGTATTTTTCATGAAAATGGACTAGTTATGAGTAAATGAATTAAATATGTTATGTAAAGTAAAAAAATTGGAAAATAGGATTTTATAGCTTGGGAATCCTATATAAGGTATATGCAGAACTTTGTTAAGTGTTTTGGTTATTGATGATGAAATCTTATGAGTTTGGCATGTTAGGATGATTAAATACATTATCTGGTAAAGTGTAAATAATTAAAATAAATTGTTTATAAGTTTAAGAAATGATTAAAATATTGTTATAATATAAATGATATTAGATTATGAGATTATTAAGTGATTGATAACATTGGGATATTCTTGAACCTTGGATAAATTATATTATAAATGTTTAATATTTATCATTTATCTCATTTGATTGATTCCTTATATCATTGTCATGATCCTCATGCTTATATTGTGTTGAAAGTCATCTGTGGCTTACGTGCATAGATGGACTTGGTATGATTATGACCAGGAATTATTCGGTATAATCATGACCGTAATGTTACAAATGATGTGGTAAAAGTCATCTTTGGCCCGTAGTGCATAGATGGACTTGGTATGATTATGACCATTGTGGATTATTCAAGATAATCATGATCAGTATTGAAAACACGAATATCCTTGGCCCGTAGTGCATGGATAATTCGTGGTCGTGATACTATTAAGCTGAGTCTTAGCATTATTGGTTTTACAGTTGTATATCTTTGACCTGTAGTGCAAAGATGGACTGCTGATTATTGGTTTTACAGTTGTATATCTTTGGCCTGTAGTGCAAAGATGGACTGTTGGTTATTGGATTTACAGTTGTATATCTTTGGCCTGTAGTGCAAAAATGAACTGTTGGTTATTGGTTTTATAGTTGTATATCTTTGGCATGTAGTGCAAAGTTGGACTGTTGATTTACTTGATTATAAATATGAATTGTGATTTAATTATAATATGTGGTGGTTCAGGTAAAGACAGGTGATGAAAATTATCTTCATCCTGGGTGCGAAGAGGAATTTAGAATCACAATTGTGATTATGAGTTATTCACATGATCGTGGATGAGAATTGTTGATTGATTTTACAGGGATAAAACATTATTGGTGGACTTTTAACACAGAGAAGATAATAGACCTTATGGTCTATTTGACTCTTCTAATTGATTGCTCGTTCCTCCTGCAACTATGGTTAAAAAGTTTTATTATCTACCATATGTTCTAAATCTCTGATTTATTATTGATGAAAGCTATTGATAATTTAATTATCTTTAGTCATGATATTCTTTACTGGACTAGTTGTGCTCACCCTTTTGCTTCACAATTCCTTTCATGTAATAAAAGTGTAGCTGGGTCGAGCGGGGTATTAAGAGGATTAGAACGGTGGTCTATAGCTGTTGAGGTTCTCCCTAAATAGTATGTAAATAATTTGTTGAGAACTTTGGATAAGTTTGTCGTATTGTATACGTTATTTGATATTTAATTTTGATGAACTGAATAGGGTGAGGTGAACCCAACTTTGGAAGGGTGTTTTGCCACTATCATACAAGATGTCTAATGACATACAACCTCGTGTTATCATAAGACATGGTTGTGCATCCACACTT
Source organism: Panax quinquefolius (assembly GCA_020205615.1). Lineage (NCBI taxonomy): Eukaryota > Viridiplantae > Streptophyta > Magnoliopsida > Apiales > Araliaceae > Panax > Panax quinquefolius. The sequence goes on along the minus strand of CM035160.1, from coordinate 95,935,250 downwards.
CTTTGTATATCTACGAGCACTACCTATATGATCTTGGAGTATATTTGAAATATAATTTTCACTTGGAGACAACAGAGATAATTATATGTCATGAGAAGACTCACCATTGGAAAGAAGATGATAGTAATCTTCTTATTTTTCTTTGGGGACTTTTGGGTCAACCAAGGATAATTCTGTGGACATATTATATCTATCATAACCTAGACGCATGGCCTCCCATGTACGAAGGTTTCCTTAAGCACTTCCCAAAGATTTTAATTTCTAAAATAGTTTTTGACTGTACTTTTATGTAAAGTACCATTGTAAGGTTGTGGTCGAGGCACCATGAGAGTTACATACATTTGTATTAAAACTACATCTTATCTGTTGTCGTACTCTCCACGACAGATCAACAGTTGTATAAATGAAGTTTGTATTTGATTTTTATAGTACGATATCTGGCGACCCAGAATGGGTCGTGTGGACCTATTTTGGGGATGTCACATAATACATATTAAGTCTTTAATCTAATTGTGTTTTACCAAACAAGACATAAGGATTAATTGATTAAATTTTAAGGTAGTTAGTCAAACAAGCCTTATGGCTTTTGATTTTCAAAAATAAGATAACTGATGTCAGTTAATTGCTATATTTATATTATATAATTAATACCTATATTATTATATGTTATATTGTTAGTACTTAAGTTAGAGTTAGATAGAAAGACTCAGAAAAAGAAAAAGAAGAGAATGAGAAAGTTACAGAGAAAACATGAGAGAATTCTAGAGAGGTTTTGAGAGAAGAATTGGGGAAAAGAAGGCTTGTTGATCAAATAAAAAGTTATCATCTTCTAGAAAACAAGGTATCATATTACTCTTTTAAATTTCTTTAAAGTTATAGTTTTATTCTCTTCCAAAATTCTCTGTAAAAACTTTGTGAATGTTAAATTATTTGTGTTATATAGTTTCTATGTGATAATTAGTTGTTATGAAACTATTTTCATAAGTTTACATATGAGTATAGTAAATGAATTCATGTTATATATGTATTTTGTGAAGGAAATCATATTATAGTGAATTGGTATGAATATATATATATATATATATATATATATATGAATATGACTTCGTTTAAAGTAAAATTGAGGTTTAATTCTCTGTGTAATATATAAATTGACTATTGAATTTGAAAGAGGATGAATAAACATAAACAAGGTATTTTGAATTAACAATTTTGGTTGAAAAATAAAATCACAGTGATGATTTTCACTGAAAATGTCAAAAAGTGAAGTTTTATCAAAAACAGTGAAATTCGATGTTTATGTTGTTATATGGGTAAAATCATGTTAAGAGTCCTTAAAATATGTTTGTGTGAAGTCTGTATATGTGTTATGTGTTAATTCAGTCGTTAGAAATTAGCTTATAGGCCAAAATTGGCTTTGTTCATGCTTTCATCTTAGGCCGGGTCAATGAGGACTATAGTTCAGTCGCAAGTAGCAGCCTAATAGTGTAATTCTCACAACGCAACGCCAATCTTTTCGTCATTGACACCAAGCTTTGGCTTGTGCCTCATAAGAAGTGCCAATGCCGACCCAATGTAATGTAAATCGTGGTAATACTAATGATGAGTTAAGCGAAATGGTCGAGACAAAGTGTGTTTTAGTTACACAAAGTCTGAAAAAGTTTTTATCATTTAATAGAAGGACTTTTAAGATATGATTTCAGTATTTCTATACTAAGAATGAGCATATTTTTAATATGCTACTAGTTTTATTACTAATGTAATTTGATTATGTGATTAAAAATCAAACCTTACATGATGTAAATACTTATTTATATATATAGTGTTGGTAGTGACTAATTATGTCATGATGACATATATATAGGGTATTGTGATTCGAGTTGTTACGATTTAGCTTTTACTCAAGGCAAGTTTTCTAACTCTGCACTTTCGTTGAGCTAGTTCTATTATTACATTGTGCAAGTTTATTCTTACGATTGAGTAAGTTCTTGTATCTAGTTTGTTTACGATGATGTAAGTTTTCTAAATCTTATTCTGACATTGAACAAGTTATTCTTATCTTTAACTTGTTATTTAGCATGCAAGTTTACATATTCTGATATACTAATGTTGAACAAGTTTTATCGTTCCACTTACTATTTGTTATGCATGTTTAGTTCTCAATTCTAAATAACCTTGACTTAATATTGTTCAAGCAAGGTAAGTTATAATTATTCAATGTTTATGCTCTTAGATTATTCATAAAGCATGACCTTAGTATACAATGTTGATTCAGTTATGATTTATTCCATAGCATAACGTTATGAACTTTTTATTCAACTAATCCTTAGTTGATGTTTGTTAAACCTAAATTACCTTGAAACTTATCCAAACAAAACTTACTTTGGTGCAGACTTATATTCTAAATGCTGAGATGAATAACCTTATTATTAGGGATAATTTACGCATAGCGTTGAAATGTTTGTGCACAATACATTGTACGAGAGCTGATCCCCCTAAGTACGAGGAGTCCATATAGTTTTAGGATTTTTAAAGTTTAAGTTGAAAGATTTCTTATAACTATGGACATATTTCATGGTCTTATGACCCTCAGATAAATATTTTATGATTCTGATTATCATTGGTAAAGGATTTTATTCAGTTCTATTGAGCCTATTATTTGGCAGTTGTTGTAAAGATTTTCTTCATTGTCATTTCAAGTGAGCTTTGTTTTCTCACTCTTGCTAATATAACTATTACAACTATAGTTGAGAAGGTCGATGTACCTAGCACCAGTAAACGGAAAGGAAAGATGAACAAGTATTGAAGACTTGTAATCATGTTGACATGTTATTGTCAGACTTTATTTTAATTATTGTAATGAAGTTATTTAATTTTCCGCATTTGAATGATTGTATTTAAATGTTACATAACCTGGGAGATATTTATTAATGTAATCCTTTAATGGGAAGGTTTATTATTCAATTCTATTATGATTCGGTAGTTAAATATGAATATTTTTATCAAGTGAACACCAAATCCTGTGGGAATGAAGTACCGGATTTGGGCGGTGTCACAAGTTGGTATCAACGCCTTAGGTTATGAACCTGAGGTGGAGGGAAAAGCCTTAGGAAGTAACCTTTGAAAAGATAGTGGTGATAAACTCTTATCGAGTTTTAAGGAATAAGTAATAAAAACACTTATGTGCTTATGTGATTTCAAATTATGTGCTCGTGAGTATCGAGTAATAATGATTAGTAATTAAAACTTAAAATTTTTGTTGTCAGGATGACTAATGTAGGAGAATCCAGTTAGGCTAGGGAGGAAGGACCTCAGATGCCTAGAGAGGAGGAGCCTCGTGACATTCAGGTGGTTTGGGAACAACTACTGCCATGGGAGTCAGCTCCGTTGGTTACAGTGATTGAGCAGGATGGTTTACCTGATGAGGATGATGATGTGGAAACGGATGAGGAGGATCCCGTTGAGCTGCCACAGTCGAATGAGGAAGACAAGGACGAGGAGGAAGAGGTTCCACTAACCTTGATCGCTGATCATATGTACAATGAAGTCTACGACCGCAATGTGGAACTTCAGGATACTGTCGAGGAGTTGGAAGAGATAGTAGCTAAACAACAGACCTCGATGGCACAGAAGGACGATGAGATCCAGGATCGAGATGAACATCTGACTAATGTCGAAGAAAAGCTGGTCCACACCGAAGGAGAGAATGAACAACTAACCGAGGAAATCGTAGAACTGAAGAACAAGTTACAAGAAGAATCAACTAAGAGGGCAAGAGCCGAAGACATGTATGAGGAAGTTTATCAACGAGCCGGGATATCAGAGAGAGACGCATAAGCAAAGAGGATGAAGATGGAGGAGATGAATAACGTATTCAACACTGTGATTAATCGAGCTCAAGATCGGGTCATGGGTTATCCGATTTAGTTCGAGACGCTGCCATCATTCATATTAGATCACAGAATAATGTTCTGGATTATGGAGGAAGAGTGTCGTAAGGCTACACAGTATCTTAGTAGGACATCGTAGGGAATGTACCTGTTATGCGATTAATAAAATGTTAAATAATATGTAAATCCCAAGTGTTATGTAACCTATGGGATATGATGATGATGTTGTCCTGAAACTTTTGTAGTTCAGGAAAGTAATGTAAATAGTCGTGATGCTATTGTTTTTATGTTTTTTTAAAAAAAAAATTATGAATGAATAAAAGTTATTATTTTATTTTATTCAAATTGTTAGGTGATATGTGATGATTTCTTTTATGGGGTGCAAGTTAAGTAGAAAATACTTAAAGGAGTTGAGTAATAATCTAATGAGTGTATTTTAATAGAAAATGTCTCCAAGACGTCAACCACGACAAAGAACCACTGAGGGAACCACCAATAACGACAATGTTGATGCTAACCCGCTTCAAAGAATTGGTGACGCATCGACGAAAGTGCATCGCAGAATCAACCAGCAAATCAAGCTACAACGTTTAAGATTTCAAGGCGGTTGGACCACCGAATTTCCATGGGTCCATGAATCCAAATGAGGCACAAACTGGATCATGGAGATAGAGAAAGTATTCGATGTTACGAGAGTAGGGAGAATCAAAGATCTGCTTTTACAACATTCATGTTGAAAGCAGAGGCTAGTTATTGGTGGCAGACCAATAAAACTGGAGGAGGTCAAGGGGTTATGACTTGGGATAGGTTTAAGGAGATATTCTTTGAGACTTATTTCCCAGAAAGTTCAAAGAGTCAGATGGAAGTGTAGTTTTTGGAACTGAAGCAGGGATCAATGACGGTATCGAAGTATGCCGTAAAATTTAATGAGTTGGCGAGGTTTGCGCCATATCAAGTCAGCACAGATGAACGCAAGGCGAAGAGGTTTGAACAGGGACTGAAGGCCTGGTTGTACAGTAGGGTCTCCATGTTCCAGCTGAAGACATTTACAACAGTAATGGAGAAGGCCATTCTCATTGAAGGTAGAGGCGAGGTGGTAACAAAGTTCAATCAAGAACAAAAAAAGAAGAAGAATGAAGTGGAGGTTAAGAATGGTGGTAGTGGAAATGGTAACCATAATCTGAAGAGAAAATGGAATGGAAATGTGGGTGCTGGAAGTAAACAGGGTAACCAGCAGAATAAGAAGTTGGAAGCATGTGCTACATGCGGGAAGTTTCACAAGGGTGTATGTTTACTGGGGAAACGAGTATGCTTTAAGTGTGGCCAGGAGGGTCATATCGCCCCAAATTAAAATCAACCCAAGAAGAACGTTTGCTTCACGTGCGAGTCCAAGGATCAGTTTGCTCGTGAGTGCCCTAAGAAGAAGGCTGGAGAGACAACAGAAAGCAAGGGAGGTAGCAGTGGAGGTACATGGGCCATTGTTGGACCAACGACATCAAACAAACCCACATCTAGAACCTTCAACATGACTGTGCAAGATGATGTGCAATCAAAGGATGTGATGTCAGGTATTATCCCAATCAATGATATTGATGCTTATGTATTATTTGATTTGGGTGTTACTTGCTCATTTATATCTGATTAATTTGCTAAGAGGTTAGGATTGCTTAGTGAAGAATTGAATTTCCCTTTAAACATAGAAATTGCGAATGAGGAAGTAATTCCTATTAGGTTTGTATACATGAACTGTAGGGTGAATATTAAGGGGAATATTATGATGGTAGATTTAATTCCGATTAGACTCGGAGAGTTTGATGTTATTTTGGGAATGGATTGGCTGTTCAATTATGGAGCGGTAATTGATTGCCAAAAGAAATGTGTAAACCTTATGACTCCGTCAAATGTAATTTTCTATGGTAGCAAATCGCCTAGACAAATGAGATGTCTGACGATTATGCAAGCCAAGAAGTTGTTGAGTCAAGGCTGTGTGGGTTATTTAGCTTACATAGTCGATACTCAGAAGAAGGGTGTGAAACTGGAAGAGATACCAGTGGTTAGGGAATTTGTAGATGTGTTTCCAGAGGATTTGCCAGGACTTCCGCCTGACAGAGAGATTGAGTTCGTGATCGACTTAGCGCCAGGAACAACATCGATATCGAAGTCCCCGTACAGAATGGCTCTGGTAGAGATGAAGAAACTGATGGTACAACTACAGGAGATGTTAGATAAGAAATACATTATGCTGAGCGTATCACCGTGGGGAGCACCGGTGTTATTCGTGAAGAAGAAGGATGGGTCAATACGTCTTTGTATTGATTATAGGGAATTAAACAAACTCATTATTAAGAATAAATATATGTTGCCAAGAATAGATGACTTGTTTGATAAATTGAAGGGTGCTAAATACTTCTCAAAAATAGATGTGAGAAGTGGGTATCACCAATTGAAAGTAAAAAAGGAGGATATACCTAGAACAATATTCAGAACTCAGTATGGACATTACGAGTTTCTGGTGATGTCTTTTGGTTTGACCAATGCCCCTGCTGCATTCATGGATTTGATGAATAGCGTGTTTAAACCATTTTTAGACAAGTTTGTGGTGGTATTTATCGATGACATTCTAGTGTACTCCAAATCTCAAGAAGAACATGTGGAACATTTACGTGTAACGTTGGAAACCCTAAGAAAAGAAAAGTTATACGCAAAATTCTCTAAGTGTGAATTTTGGCTAGATCGTGTACAATTTCTTGGGCATATAATTGACAAAGATGGAATCTCAGTGGATCCATCAAACGTTGAAGCCGTAATCAATTGGGAACAACAAAGAAAACCTTTGGAGGTGAGGAGTTTCTTGGGACTGGCCGATTATTATAGACGATTTATTTATTCAAGATTTTTCCAAGATTAACAAATTTGACAAGGAAAGCTATAAATTTTGTATGGACGGAGAAGTGTGAAGAATGTTTTCAAGACTTGAAGAAGAAGTTAAGTTTGGCACCTGTGTTGTCATTACCAGATAATGCAGAGAAACTTTGTGGTGAATAGTGATGCCTCACATAAAGGATTGGGTTGTGTTTTTATGCAAAACGGCAAAGTTATTGCATATGCATCAAGACAATTCAAGGACTATGAGAAAGGGTATCCGACTCATGATTTGGAATTGACTGCAGTAGTATTTGCTCTGAAGATATGGCGACACTATCTCTATGGAGAGAAATGTGAGATCTACACGAACCATAAAAGTCTGAAGTATATTTTCACTCAGAAGGACCTGCACATGCATCAAAGAATATGGATGGGATTGATAAAAGATTACGATTGTGAGATCTTTTATCATCCAGGCAAAGCGAATGTGGTTGCAGATGCTTTAAGTAGGAAAGGTTGGGAAAAGTTGATGATGATAACCACTCAGGAGGAGCTTATTTCAACAATGACAAAGCTAGAGTCGGAAATAAAATTTCCGAAAGAATCTAATGAACGACTATTCCAGATAGAAACTAGTCCAACTTTGGTGGACAAAGTTAAAAATGCTCAACTACAAGATGAAGAATGTGGGAAGATCAAAGACAAAGTGGTTGACAGTGGTGAAATGAAATACAAGATCGATACCGAAGGGTTACTGAGATTCGAGGGAAGAATATGGGTTCCAATAGTACCAGAGATTAAAGAAGAAATCTTGACCGAAGCTCATAATTCAAGATACTCAATTCATCCAGGAAGTACGAAGATGTATCAAGATTTACGACGTCATTTTTGGTGGCTAAACATGAAAAGGGATGTCGCAGAATGTGTCGCAAAATGCTTGACATGTCAAAGAGTCAAGGCCGAGCATCAAAGACCAAGCGGATTACTTCAACCATTGGAAATACCAAAATAGAAGTTGGAACACATCACAATAGATTTTATGGTGGGTCTTCCAACTACTCAGAGAGGATGCGATGCGATTTGGGTGATAGTGTACAGACTGACAAAATCAGCACACTTTTTGCCAATAAAGATTAGATTCAATCTTGATCAGTTGGCAAGGTTGTACGTTAAAGAGATCGTTTCGAGACATGGAGTGCTAGTGTCAGATAGAGATCCGCGGTTCACGTCAAACTTCTGGAAGAGACTACAAGAATGTATGGGAACACAATTGAGAATGAGTACGGCTTATCATCCGCGAACAGATGGCCAAAGCGAACGAACAATCCAGACATTGGAAGATATGCTTAGAGCATGCATCATGGATTTTAAAGGGAGTTGGGATGAACATTTACCATTGGTGGAATTTGCCTACAACAACAGTTAGCACGCGAGCATCGGCATGCCGCCTTATGAAGCATTATACGGCAGGAAGTGCAGAACTCCAATGTGTTGGGATGAAGTCGGTGAACGTCAACTATTACGACCAGAATTGGTACAACAAACTGCTACGGTTGTCAAACTCATCAGAACAAGATTGGTAGCTGCTCAAGACAGACAGAAGAAGTATGCTGATCAACACAGACAAGATCGTGCATTCGACGTAGGAAATTACGTATTCCTAAAAGTTTCTCATTGGAAGGGAAAATTCATTTTAGTAAAAAGGGAAAGCTAAGCCCGAGGTTTATTGGACCCTTCGAAGTGCTTTGAAGAGTTGGAGAAGTGGCTTACGAGATAGCTCTACTTCAAGAGTTGGAAAAAGTTCACAAGGTTTTCCATGTTTCGGTGTTACGACCGTATAAACCCGATTACAAGCATTGATCAAGTACGAACAATTGTAGTTTGACAAAGACTTGTCCTATGAAGAGATTCCTATCCAGATAGTTGATAGGAAAGAACAGGTGCTCAGGAATAAAGTTATACCTTCTATGAAGGTGATATGGAGGAACCACAATGCTGAAGAAACTACGTGGGAACTCGAAGATAAAATGATGAAAGATTACCCTGAGTTATTTGTTTAATCTGTGTCTTCGATTCTGGGGACAAAATCTTTGTAAGTAGGGAAGAATGTGACGAATGATTTGTTTGAATTGTGATTCTGGGGACAGAATCCTTATAAGGAGGGAAGGGTGTAATAATCCAGAATTTTAATGATAATTTTTAAATATTTATTGAGTTATATAAATATTTTATGGATGTGTTTATTGTTGAATAAATATTTAATTTGATTTGACTTGATTGGGTAATTATTTGTTAAGTAAATAATTAAAGAGTTAAGAAAATTAATTATTATGAGATAATATTCTAATTTAATTTAATAATTAAGTTAGAGAGTTTATAATGATTAAATGAATTATTATAATTTATTTTAATTTGAATTTGTAATTAAAATGATGTGTTAGTTGATTAAATAAAGTTATAATTATAAAGAAAATTATAATTATGTTGTATTGATTTATGTGTTAAAGTAATTTAATAAATTGTTATTAGAATTAATTAAATTGATTATTAAAATTTAATTAAATAAAAGTGTGACAAATAACCTTACTATAAAGGAACTATTAAAATAAGCTAAGGGAGGTTAATTTAGTTTTTTTTTTGCCAAACAAGGCTTAATGCATATTAAGTCTTTAATCTAATTGTGTTTTACCAAACAAGGCATAAGGATTAATTGATTAAATTTTAAGGTAGTTTGCCAAATAAGCCTTATTGCTTTTGATTTTCAAAAATAAGATAACTGATGTCAGTTAATTGGTATATTTATATTATATAATTAATACCTATATTATTATTATACGTTATATTGTTAGTACGTAAGTTAGAGTTAGATAGAAAGACTCAGAAGAAGAAAAAAAAAGAGAAGAACAAAGTTACAGAGAAAACTTGAGAGAATTCTAGAGAGGTTTTGAGAGAAGAATTGGGGAAAAGAAAGCTTGTTGATCAAAGGGAAAGTTATCATCTTCTAGAAAACAAGGTATCATATTACTATTTTAAATTTCTTTAAAGTTATAGTTTTATTCTCTTCCAAAATTCTCTATAAAAACTTTGTGAATGTTAAATTATTTTTGTTATATAGTTTCTATGTGATAAATTGGTTGTTATGAAACTGTTTTCATAAGTTTACATTTGAGTATAGTAAATGAATTCATGTTATGTATGTATTTTGTGAAGGAAATCATATTACATTGAATTGAGTATGATGATATATATATATATATATATATATATATATGAATATGGCTTAGTTTAAAGTAAAATTGAGGTTTAATTCTCTCATATAATATATAAATTTACTATTGAATTTGAAAGAGGATGAATAAACGTAAACAAGGTATTTTGAATTAACTATTTTGGTTGAAAAACAAAATCACAATGATGATTTTCACTGAAAATGTCAAAAAGTGAAGTTTTATAAAAAAAAATAGTAAAATTAGATGTTTTAAAGTCGATATTTATGTTTTTATATGGGTAAAATCATGTTAAGAGACCTTAAAATATGTTTGTGTGAAGTCTGTATATGTGTTATGTGTTAATTCAAACGTTAGAAAGTAGCTTGTAAGCCAAAATTGGCTTTGTTCATGCTATTGTTGAGGCTGGTCGCCGAGGACTGTAGTTCGGTCTTCAGCAGTCATGGCAACCCAACAAAGGTATTTCAATCCTCACCTCAGCGCTTGATTACCACATGCCTCAAGCTTTGGCTTGTGCCTCGTGCATCAGAGCCGGCCCACCATGTAAACTATGGCGCCGCAGCGCGAGTTAGCAGAATGGTCAGAGAGTGTGTTTTAGTTACACAAAGTCTAAAAAAGTTTTTATGATTTAATAGAAGGACTGTTAAGATATGATTTCAGTATTTCTATACTAAGAATGAGCATATTTTTAATATGCTACTAGTTTTATTACTAATATAATTTGATTATGTGATTAAAAATCAAACCTTACATGATGTAAATACTTATTTATATATATAGTGTTGGTAGTGAATAATTATGTCATGATGACATATATATAGGGTATTGTATTCGAGTTGTTACGATTTAGCTTTTACTCAAGGCAAGTTTTCTAACTCTACACTTTCGTTGAGCTAGTTCTATTATTACATTGTGCAAGTTTATTCTTACGATTGAGTAAGTTCTTGTATCTAGTTTGTTTACGATGATCTAAGTTTTCTAAATCTTATTCTGATATTGAAAAGGTTATTCTTGTCTTTAACTTGTTATTTAGCATGCAAGTTTACATATTATGATATACTAATGTTGAACAAGTTTTATCGTTCAACTTACTATTTTTTATGCATGTTTAGAACTCAATTCTAAATAACCTTGATTTAATATTGTTCATGCAAGGTAAGTTATAATTATTTAATGTTTATGCTCTTAGATTATTCCTAAAGCATGGCCTTAGTATATAATGTTGATTCAGTTATGGTTTATTCCATAGCATAACGTTATGAACTTTTTATTCAACTAATCCTTAGTTGATGTTCGTTAAACCTAAATTACCTTGAAACTTATCCAAACCAAACTTACTTTGGTGCGGACTTGTATTCTAAATGCTGAGATGAACAACCCTATTATTAGGGGATAATTTACGAATAGCGTTGAAATGTTTATGCACAATACATTGTACGAAGGGTTGATCCCCCTAAGTACGAGGAGTTCTTATAGTTTTAGGACTGTTAAAGTTTAAGTTGAAAGATTACTTATAACTATGGACATATTTCGTGGTCTTATGACCCTCAGATATATATTTTATAATTCTGATTATCATTGATAATGCATTTTGTTCAGTTCTATTGAGCCTATTATTTGGCAGTTGTTGTAAAGATTTTCTTCATTGTCATTTCAAGTGAGCTTTGTTTTCTCACTCTTGCTTATATAACTATTACAGTTATAGTTGAGAAGGTCGATTTACCTAGCACCAGTAAACGGAAAGGAAAGATGAACAAGTATTGAAGACTTGTAATCATGTTGACATGTTATTGTCAGACATTATTTTAATTATTGTAATGAAGTTATTTAATTTTCCGCATTTGAATGATTGTATTTAAAGGTTAGATAACCTGGGAGATATTTATTAATGTAATTCTTTAATGGGAAGGTTTATTATTCAATTCTATTATGATTGGGTAGTTAGATATGAATGTTTTTATCAAGTGAACACCAAATCCTATGGGAATGAAGTACCCAAATTTGGGGGGTGTCACACATACGCAATGACCTTACCATTCTACATCAATACACAACCAAGTCATCGATGTGATGCATCACTATATACCATAAATCCCCCTGAATCGTCTGGTAAAGATAATACAGGTGCTTCACTCAATATCTTCTTCAATTTTTGAAAACTTCACTGATTTTCTCGTTAGATTGGTCAACGCGGATTCATTATTTTAGAGAAATCCTGAATGAAGCTCTGATACCCTGCTAACCCAAAAAAACTCCTTACCTCCGTAGGTGTCTTGGGTTGTTCCCAATTGATCACTGCTTTTACTTTTGTTGGGTCCATAGATATCCCATCTTTATCTATTACGTGTCCCAAGAATTGAACTCTCTCCCGCCAAAATTTACACTTCAAAAATTTAGCGAGTAATTTCTCTCTTCTTAATGTTTCTAACACCACTCTTAGTTCTTCTGCGTGCTCCTTTTGAGTTTTCAAGTAAATCAAGATGTCATCGATGAAAACTATGACGAACTTATCCAAATATGGTTTAAAGATCTTGTTCAGCAAGTCCATGAATGATGCAGGCTCGTTTGTCAAATTGAACGACAATACAAAAAATTCGTAATGCCTGTATCACGATCTGAAAGCCATCTTGGGTACATCTTTTATCCTGACCTTCAACTGGTGGTATCTGGTCCTTAAATCTATTTTAGAAAATATTTTGCTCATTTTAGCTAGTCAAATAAATCGTCGATCCTAGGCAAAGGATACTTATTCTTTATCGTGACCTTATTCAACTGCCTATTATCGATGTAGAGTCTTAATGACCCATCCTTCTTCTTAATGAACAATACTGGTGCTCCCTATGGACACATTCTTGGCTGAATATAATGATTATCTAACAACTCTTTCAGTTGTATCATCAATTCCTTCATCTATACTGGTGCCATTCGGTATGAAGCCTTCAAAATCGGTGTTGTTGCGGTCACAAGATCTATCGCAAATTCGATATCCCTATCAGGCGGAAGACCTGGCAACTCATCAAGAAATATGTTTGTGAATTCCCTCACTATTGTTATTTCATTCATCTCTACTATCTATATTCGAGTATCTATAATATGGGCTAGATAACATACAAATCCTTTTCTTAAAATTTTATTGGCCTGCATCATCGTCAAACAACACGACTGTCTAGGCGACATGCTACCATAAAATACTATCTTAGACCGATTAGGGGTATGAAGTTTTACACATTTCTTCTGACATTCAATGACTGCACCATGGTCGTATAACCAATCCATCCCTAGGATGATGTCAAATTCCCCTAGTCGAATTGGAATTAAGTTAACATATAGCTTATTTCCCCTAATGTCGGCATAGATATTTCGATAAACATATTCTATAGGGATTATCTCCTTATTGGTGACTTCTATATTTAAAGGAGGCTCTAATTTCTCTTAAGGTAAATTTAAACATCTAGCAAATTCCTCAGATACAAAAGAACAGGTAGCACCTAAATCAAATAGCACATAAGCATTAATATCGTTAATCGGGATAATTGGGATAATTCCTGACACCACGTCCTTGGAAGCCATGGCATTCTGGAGTATCATCTTAAAAGTTCAGGCAGTTGGTTGGTTAGGTTGCGTTGGCCCTCCAATCATCAACTTCTTGTTTCCTTTCTTGTTACCGCTTCCTCCAGTCTTTCTCTTCTTCGGACAATCCTTTATCTGATGGTCAGTTGATCCACATGCGAAACATCCTCTAATCTTCTTTAGGTTTGGGTAATTTGGAGATATATGCCTCTCTTGGCCATAATTATAACAAGTGTTCCTTCCCTTCATACACTCAACTTAGTGTCTTTGGCCATACTTCCTACACTGTTTTATCCTTCTCTTGAATAGTTTCTGACCACTCCTTGATTGGGTGTTACTGTTGTTATTGTTATCCAACTTCCTCTTGTCGGTGTAGCTGCCACCACTACTACCTCCACGATTCTCACCTACAGACTTCTTATTCTTCTTATCCTTGTCACACTGACTCAGTGTCGCGTTGCCTTCTTCTGCAATTATCACCTTCTCTAATATAGTTCCAAAAGAATCATTCTATAGAACTTCCACTTTATTATAAAACCATGGTTTCAAGCCTTATTCAAATCTACTAGTTTTCCTTTTCTTAGTGTCGACTTGATACTGCGCGAAACGTGCGAGTTCGATAAACTTTGCGGTGTATTGTGCCACCGTCATCTCTCCATGCTTTAAGTCAAGAAATTTCATCTCCATTCTTGTTTGCATACTATTTCGGAAATAGTCTTTGAAGGATAGCTCCTTAAATCTTTCCCATGCTAACACTCCTTCTTATGCCCGCTGTTTATTTGTTTACCACCAAAAATTAGCTTCCCCTTTCATCAGATATGCTGCAAATGCGGTCTTCTGATTCTCCCCGACTTTGGCGATCTCAAATGCTTTCTCTATATCCTTTACCTAGAATTGGTCTTCAATCGGGTTTGTCGTGCCTTTGAATTCGGGAGGTCCCACTATTTTTAAAATCCATTAAATTAGCTATCGAAGCCACTGGGGGATTGGGGTTAATTGGTTCAGGGCCTCGGTGTTGGAATGCCACTTCTAGAAAATCTACGAGACTTTTCATAGGGTCTACTTGACCCCCTTCTGTGTTGACTGAATCTTCTGATGTTAGTACCCTACGTCTTGGCGACATGGTATGTTTAATAATAATTCTATATTATTATTCTATCATCTATTGTATCAACCATATTTAAAGTGATAGCTCAATATCATAAATGTAAGACCCCAACTTTTTATAAATAAAGATTTAATTTCTTTTTGTCGAGGAATATAATGCTATGGTCATGGGTAATATGTTCAAAGTAAGCAAGTTGTCATAAAATATTCTTTTTGTCGAGGAATATTCGTTTTGGTCAGGGAATATTCTTTTTGTCATGAAATATCCGTACGACAACGCAATCATTGGTGGACCACATAACGGAATAACTGTCTGATATAGAAAGCGACAAAAATAACATTTTTATAAAAAATAACATCAAAACTTTTACCGTTAACTGTTTAAATCCCCTGTGATAAAAGTAAAGTAATACGCGTGGTTGCACAGTAGCACATGGTATTGCACAATATCTCTAATTATTGATTCTTACGTAAGAAGTCACTCAGTTTCATTTAAGATTTGTCACAGTAATTGTTGCATACTATCTCATATTATTGATTCAATTATTGTCACAGTATCATCTGCACAATATTTTATATTATTAAATCAATAATTGACACGATACAATTATTCATATTATTAGTTAGCATTATTAGTAATATCTAGAAAATTCTATCGAGAAAAGGGGTTACGTTATATAATTGCGCGCCAATAAGGATAAATCCTTATCGGAAAGCCCCAACTTTCCTAGGAATGATCTAGTTGTTAATATTGTGAGCTTATAATATTAATTGTAAATAATTATTATGTGGTGAATAATGGTTCAATTTTGATATAAATGAAGGAATTTATCATGAAACATTTGTGAAAAGTTTGACATATTTTTCTATGGAATCACAATTATTTTCTCAAATAAAATATGCATTCAAATATATTATTATAATATATTATAATTGTTTAAATAATAATATTATTATAATATATATAAGCATGTGATAAAAGGGACGGAGGTGAGCAAATTGTAATTGAATGCTTTATTTTCAAAAGAATTATAGCCTTGTCCTTTTTTCCAAGTTGGTTATTCCTCCTGCGATTCTTTTCTCCAAATTTAGTGGGCCCTCAACCATTGAAAAATGAGAAGTCAGGCAAAGAAGAAATTGCAAGTTAGGCGGAGAAGAAAAGAAAGAAAAGTTAGGCAAAGTTTATTGGATTTCCTTCCGAGGTTGCACTATAAAAGGGCGGTAACCCTCCTTCCTAAAGACACTAAAAATCTCAAGCATTCCTACTGCAATATTGTGAGTATTTCTTTTGAGTATAAGAATACTTTGAGTGTAGCTTTTAGTGCAAGATTTTCTCAGGATAATATCCGATATTCCAGTAAAATCTAGTTTTCTACTAAGGTAAAAGATATTATTTTATTTCAATACTCGTAAGAAATATCATTTTCTTTCATACTCTATATAATGTAAGTGATATTATTTCATTTCATATTCCTAAATTTAAACTTACGATGGTAAGTATTGCGTCTATAATTCCTGAAATGATTAGAAATTCCTTAAGTTTTGCACTTCATCTAATATCATTTCACTAGAATATTGGTCTAAACATTCTTATTAAATTTTAATCTTTTCATGTTGGGGTATTATTCATGGGTACTACTCATACGGTACTATTCATAGGGTATGTGACGACCCCAAAATAGGTATACATCACCCATTCTGAGACGCTAAATACATGGTACAGAATACAAATACAAACTTAAATATACAATATGAGTTGTTAGTTTTAATACAAATATTTTCATCTAGAAGGTATTCAAACTCAAAATAAGTCCTCATTACATTTATTATCACACTATTTCACAGAATAGTGAGGACTACTATTGCAAATATCTAGACCGTCACTTCGTTCCCCTACTAGTCCCAGCTATATTCTCATTTCCTGAAGAGAACAATGAAAGCAAAGGGTGAGCTCAACTAGCCTAGTAAGAAATATTATGACTAAGATAATGCAGAATAAATTATTGTTAGCCTTCAACAGTGTTAAACTGATAAAATATAATAAACATCAAGTTTAACTGCAGCGGAACAAGCAATCCATTAGAAGAGTCAAGTAGAACATGATATCTACCATCTTCTATGATTTAAAAAGTTTATCATCAATTTTATTGCTGAGACTCAGCTTAATAAATAATACACATCATTGAATCATCCCTGTACAATGGCTAAGGACAATCATTAGTATCACGACCACGAATTATCCATGCACTATGGGCCAAGGATATTCGTGTTTTCATCAATGGTCATGATCATGCCAACAATTGTCCATCAATGCACTACGGGCCAATGAGGACTTTTACCACATCATTTGTAACATTACAATCATAATTATATCGAATAATCCCTGGTCATAATCATACCAAGTCCATCTATGCACTACAGGCCAAAGATGACTTTCATCATAATATAAGCATTAGGATGATGACAATGATATAAGAATTCAATTAAAAGAAAGCAAAGGATAAATTTTTATAGATTTATAATTTAATTTATCCATAATTCAATAATGTCCAAATTGTCAACATGATACTGCTTTGTGGAGTAAAATTCAAGAATAATATTGTATCAAAAATGATTTGGACCGAAAAGAAATAAATTTTTGTCATGAATATTACCCTGGGTGAATAGTAACTGAGTGAATAGTACCCCATCAATAGTACTTCGAGAATAGTACCCCGTGAATAGTACTCTGGCATAAAAAGGGTAAAACTTATCAGGAATGCAAAAAATAATATTTTCATGAAAAAGATACTAGATTAAGCGCAAATATCAAGGATATATTCTACTAATTTTATGGAGTATAGAAGCCAAAACTTAACAAATGAGTATAGAATTCGAAATCTGAAACAAAAAAATATTACTTACATACTACAGAGTATGGAAGAAAATATAATTTCATACGAATACTGAACAAAAATAGTATCCCTTACAAATACGAAAGAAATAATACCCCTTATCTTGAAAAGAAGAGTATTCCAACAAGTATAGCGGGGATATTCTTGAAAAAAATTCACTGTTTTCTACACTCAAAGCTTTCTAAGACTCGAAAGAAATACGATTCATATAATAGAAGAAGAATTCTTTGATTCTGGTATGATTTTTAATTCTAACTAAGCATCCTATTTATAGGAGAATGAAAAGGATACTATTTGAATAAAAATCACGGACGCACAGTGTCAAGTTTCACAAGCGTCGAAAATAGTCGTCTAAAAATTTTTAAGGTTATTATGCAGACACTATGCATAATAAAATATAATATATTATATTTTTCATCAAAAACAAAACTTATAATAATAATAAAAATAATAATTACAATCCTTCCTTTCTCAGCAATCCATTCCCGTGAACCATCCCACTTATTCCACATCTGGGCCCCACCTTTATTACTAAAAAACTTTCTACCGATTATTTTGAAAAATAGGTAAGTGAGGGTCCAAATAATAAGCAAAATTTACATCAAATACTTCATAAAAATCCCCTCAATATTTT
Source organism: Panax quinquefolius (assembly GCA_020205615.1). Classification (NCBI taxonomy): domain Eukaryota; kingdom Viridiplantae; phylum Streptophyta; class Magnoliopsida; order Apiales; family Araliaceae; genus Panax; species Panax quinquefolius. The sequence goes on along the minus strand of CM035160.1, from coordinate 95,917,063 downwards.
TAGCAACATTTATTCATAATTATTATTATTCGCAATATTTAACAACCAGATCATTCTCAAGAAAGAGGGGGCTTTCCGATAAGGATTTCTCCCTATTGGCGCGCAATTAGGTGACCAAACCTCTCTTCGACAGAACTTTCTAGACATCGTCAATATTACAAAAAATAATATGAATAACGTTGTTGTCTCAATTATTGATTTAATAATATATAAAATATTGACAATAATTGAATTAAATAACATGAGATATTATGCAGTAATTAGTGTAGAAATAATTAAATATAACTGAGTGACTTCTTACATAAACATCAATAATCAATAATGTGTGCTACTATGCAACCACGCGCATTATTGTACTTTTAACACCGGGTATTTTAATAGTTAACGGTAAACTTTCGCCGTTATTTTTAATAAAAAGATATTTTTATCGTTTTCTCAATCCGACAATAATTCCGTTGTGGGGTCCACCAATGATTGTGCTGTCGTACATATATTCCCTATTAAAACGAATATTCCTTGACCAATCGAATATAATATAACAACTTGCGTACTTTGCAAAATTTATAAATATTACCCACAACTATAACATTATATCAAATTTACTCCTTAATATTCAAAAATGACATTTATAGAAAATTCATCTTTATTCATAAAAGTTGGGGTCATACAACCTCCCCGTCTTATGAAATTTCGCCCTCAAAATTAGGGTACATACCTGGTATGTCGAAGAGGTGAGGATACCTTGATCTCATTTCGGATTCTAACTCCCACGTCATTTTCTCAACATCGTAGTTTCTCCACAAAACTTTGACTTGAGGTATAACCTTGGAGCGTAAAATATGCTCCTTCTTATCCAAGATTTTAACAGGTACCTCTTCGTACGTTAAATCTTCTGCTATTTCGTCAAGTTCTAACTCAATAATGTGGTTCGGGCCTTCCACATATTTACGTAACATGGATATATGAAAAATGTTATGAACACGAGACATACTTAGTGGTAAAGCGAGTATATAGGCCACATTTCCTACTCGGTCAAGGATTTCAAATGGTCCTATGAATCGAGGATTGAGCTTTCCTCTCTTTCCAAATCTTGTAACTCCTTTCCATGGAGCAACACGTAACAACAAATGCTCTGCATCATTGAATTCCACGTCTTTTCGATGAAGATCAACATAACTCTTTTGTCGATCTTGTGAGATTTTTATACGTTATCGAATCATTTGAATCTTTTCCGTTGTCATACGTACCAACTCCAGTCCTAACAACGTTGCTTCACCCACCTCATCCCAACATACTGGAGAACGACATTTTCTTCTATACAACGCCTCAAATGGATCCATGCTGATACTTGCTTGATAACTGTTATTGTAGGAGAATTCCACTAATGGTAAAAACTCGTCCCAACTTCCTTTGAAGTCAAGGACGTAGAGTCCTAATAGATCCTCCAGATTTTGAATAGTCCTCTCTGACTGCCCATCCATTTGAGGATGATATGCCAAACTAAATCGTAAATCTGTACCCATAGCTTTCTGCAAACTGACCCAAAATAGTAAAGTGAATCTTTAGTCTCGATCAGAAACTATGGATACTGGCATACCATGCAGTTTCATAATCTCATTTATGTATATACAAGAAAGACGTTCAAGTGTATAAGTTTCTCGTATAGCTAAGAAATGAGCAGACTTGGTCAATCTATCAACAATTACCCAAATTGCATCTATGCCTTGAGAAACCTTGGGAAGACCACTAACAAATTCCATGGTAATGTGCTCCCACTTCTATTCTAGAATTTCAATTGGTTGCAATGGACCTTTTGACACTTGATGCTCTGCCTTGACTCGTTAACACGTTAAACACCTTGAGATAAACTTTGTTATCTCTCTCTTCATATTGCGCCACCAAAATGTATGTCGAATATCATGATACATTTTGGTACTTCCAGGATGGATTGCAAACGGTGTGTTGTGCGCCTCCATCATGATTTTATACTTTAAATCCTAGTTGTTAGGAACACAAAGTCTGGAGTTGACTGGAAGTATCCCTTCTTCATTGATTCTTGCTTCCGGAATAGCACCTTCTTGGACTTTCTTCCTCATACGCAACAACTCCAGGTCTGTAACTTGAGCAGCTTTAACTTTATCGATTAAAGTCGGTTCTACTCGTATATTCTCCATCATCATGTGGGTCCTTGGAGTCTTTAACTCTACCTCTATCCTTTGCAAGTCATACAAAATTGGTCTTTCCGTTGACAATATCGCACTCGTACCCTCATATGATCTTCTACTCAATGCGTCAGCTATCACGTTCGCTTTTCCAGGATGGTATTGAATGGTATGATAATAATCTTTCAACAGTTCAAGCCAACGTCGTTGCCACATGTTGAGTTCCTTTTGGGTGAAGAAATATTTGAGGCTTTTATGATCTGTAAATATCTCCACTTTTTCCCCATATAGGTAATGCCTCCAGATCTTTAGTGTGAAAACGACAACTGCCAAGTCTAGATCATGAGTAGGATAATTACTCTCATATTCTTTGAGTTGACGTGAGGTATATGCTATGACTTTCCTATATTGCATGAGAACACATCCTAACCCTCTACCTGAAGCATCACTGTAGATGACAAATCCCTCCGAACCAGATAGTATTGTCAGAACAGGTGCTGAAACGAGTCTCCTCTTGAATTCTTGAAAACTCTTCTCACATTCCTCGCTCCAACCAAATTTTATATCTTTTCGAGTCAGCTGAGTTAATGGAGTACCAATTCGAGAAAATCCTTCCACGAATCTCCGATAAAAACCAGCTAAGCCCAGAAAGCTACGTACTTCGATCACTGACTTAGGTTGCTCCCAGCTTTATATTGGTTCAATCTTTACCGGGTCAACAAATATTCCATGACTTGATATCACGTGCCCAAGGAATGCTACTTCCTCAAGCCAGAACTCGTATTTCTTCAACTTGGCGTAAAGCTTATTTTCACGAAGCTTTTGGAGTATCAGCCTCAAGTGTTGCTCATGATCTTCACGGCTTTTGGAATAAATGAGTATGTCATCAATAAAGATGACTACAAAATGATCCAAATATTCCTTGAATACTCGGTTCATCATATCCATGAAGGCAGCAGGAGCATTAGTCAATCCAAAAGACATGACTAGGAATTCGTAATGCCCGTACCGAGTTCTAAAAGTAATCTTTGGAATGTCATCAGTTTTAATCTTAAACTGGTGATATCCAGAATGAAGATCGATCTTTGAAAAGAATTTGGCGCCTTGCAACTGGTCAAACATGTCATCAATATGAGGCAACGAGTACCTATTTTTGATGGTGACATGGTTTAACTCTCGATAATTAATACAAAGTCGCATACTCCTATCTTTATTCTTCTCGAATAGAATAGGAGCACCCTAAGGAGACGCACTAGGACGAATGAAACCGATGTCTAACAATTCATTCTGTTGGGTCTTTAACTCCTGAAGTTCAATAGGAGCCATTCGATATGGGGCTTTGGAAATGGGTAGTGGTGCACAAATGGCCCGAAGCCTGCAATCCGGCCTTGATCCGGCCTTGGTCCGGCCTGGTCAAAGCCTGGGCCAGACAGGCCCGACCCACTAGACTATGAACAGACCTTGACTTTAAGTATAATATCTGGCCTGACCTGGCCTTTAAAATAGTCCGGCCTGGCCCAAGGCTTGGACCGGCCTGAGGTTCAAGCCTGGCCCTTATACAACAAGTTTGGCTTGAATGCTTGATACTTGCTATACCTTTTATAGAAAAACACCTTCCTTACTTTCAGGAAATACTAGATGTGGGACTTGGTTATTTTGAAATAAAAAAATGAATCCTATGTCATTACAGAAAAAGCACACAGTGTATACATCATATACATTTTTTCACTAATTTTACCATAGTCATCCCACATGACAACCTCCTTTTTCTACAACTTTAGAATACTTAACACAAAGTTGACTAATATACTAAAGAAAAGTTCTTAAAATGAAAAATGTGGGACTTTTGCTAAAACTAAGATTTTGAAGCACAACTAACAAAGTGTTGGACAGAAACTTGGAGCGAAGAAATTTTTATCGAAGATTGGGTTGTGAACGTCTTTGCTTACTATTCTTTTCATCTCCTACTTATGTTTTATAAATAGAGAAGGTCCTCCACCATTAAGAGACTGTCCACTGTAGCTGGCTAGGTAAATGTATCAATGGAGGATTTGTTGTAATCTCCAATGAAAGTGTACTATAATTATTAATAATTTAGAGTGCATATATTTTATAATTAGTTTTTTGATTTTTTTGAAGAATTAAGAAATAATCTGATACAAACAAAAGTTAAAGAGGGTGTGGGATTCATTCCTATTATAATATTCGTCAGAAACTTTGGCTCACTCAAACTCTACATTATTCTTTTCTTTCTTCGATCCCGACTATAGAGCAAAGTATGCACATGCGAGACCACTTTCGATTTATTTGCTTTCAATTATTGACTCAATTTTTGATCCCATTTACAACTCCCCTTGATCCCGAGTTCTCTTTTTTCCTTTTCTTCTATTTTTGGTTCCCGAGATAATGAAGGAAATCTGCCTCTATATCTTCACTAACCCAACTAAAAGATTCCTCCTCTATTTGATAGATTTAGAAAAGAAATAATCTTCTTTAGTACAAATATATTTTATTTTTTTGTTCACATGGGTATGATTGTATTTTACTTTTTAGATTATATGTTCAATTCATCTCATGAAGTATTGGTTGCCTTTATTGTTGGTGAGTCTTATTTTTGTAACAAGTTATTGAACTTATTGAAAAAAAGGAAAGGAAGAAGTAACACATCTACCTTTGTGTTTTGTCCCACAAGTTTAATAGCAAACTATAAGAATGAGAGGCATTTAGTTTAATTACATTTTTGTTTCAAAGTTCCACATAGTCTAGTTAACATCTCTTGTCCCTACTTTTCTTCTATAAATAGAGGAGAGGTCAAGTTCAAAATTTTGAAGTACGATGCACTTGAGTTTGTGTTGAGTTTGGCTAAGTATGGCATAGTCCCACTCCCACATAGTCTAAAAAAAAGTTTTTTCTCTATGCTTTTTGTTAATAAATGGAGATTTGGCTAAGAATGGCATAGTCGGAGTCCCACATAGTCTAAAAATAAGTTTTTTGTATGGCTTTTCTTTAATAAATGCAGGTTTGGCTAAGCTTGGGCATAGTCCCACATAGTCAAGTAAAAAATTTATTATCCCGCCTTTCTTTAATAAAGGAGAAGTTGAGTTTAAATTTTTTGAAGTTAAGATTTCTTCGGTCCCGACTTGGGCTTAATGAGGCCTGGCTCGGCCTGGACTGTAGGTCTCAACAGGTCACATTTTTTTTGTTTCAAATCCGGCCTGGCCCGGCCTGCAGTCAGAAAGTCAAGGCCTGACCTGGCCTGGTCAACGGCTAAGGTCTGGCAGGCTTAGGTCGGACCAGGCTAGAACGACCTGTTGTGCATCACTAGAAATGGGTTTTGTACCGGGTTTAAGGTCGATACAAAATTTAATTTCATGCTCTGGGGGTAGGCCAGGAAGTTCTTCAGGGAATACGTCAAGAAATTTATTAACAATAGAAATATAATTCAAAATTGACGTATTTTTGTTTAAATTCGTGACATGAGCTAAGAAAGCTTGACATCCATTTTTCAATAAACGAATAGCTTTATGGCTTGAGATGACAGTAATTGATTTTAATGGTTTGGTTGCTTGGATTTGCATAATAGGTTAGTTAGGAATATGAAAGCTAACAACCTTATGAAAATAATCAATTTTTGCATGATGAGTAGTTAACCAATCAATCCCTAGAATTACGTCAAATGCAAGTATTTTCAAGGAAATAAGATCGACAGTTAATGTGCGGGTATCGATTTGAATCAAATAAGACTTATAAACAGTGGATGTAATGAAGGTTTCTCCCAACGGAGTTTCAACAGATAAGTCAAAGTCTAATTTCTTCGGAGTTAAATTTAAACGTTGAGCGCAAATAGGAGAAATAAAAGAATGGGTAGAACCGGTATCAAATAAGGTATAGACTTCTCTAGAGTTTATGATTAGCTTACCCGTGATGACCTCGTTCGGGTTCCTTGCTTTTTGGGAGGTCACGACAAACGCTCTTCCTTGAACTACTGGTTTTGACTTCTCTGGGACGACCTTTGGTGCCTCCATCCCAGCTGGACTTGGCTTTACTGTATGACAAAATCTAGCCAGGTGACCTTCTATTCCACAATTATAAAATGTTTTGGACTGATGCATACAGTTTGGACTGATATGTCCCTCCCCTCCACATTTGTAACATACGATCGATTATCGTTCTCCTTCTTTAACAACGGGTGCTGGTGCTGACGTCTTTCCATCATTATTAAATCTCCTCTTCTAGAAATTTCCACTCTTATTATCTTGGCCATGATTACCACTGAAGTGTTTACCATTTCTGGCATGTTGATTCCCTCCACGTTTGTTGTCATCGCTTCAATTACTGCTACCACTGGTATTATCATTTTGTCGGCTGCTCTCTCTTGATTGGGTTAACTCGCTATCGTGCTCCAATAACTGAGCCCTATTTACAACATCTGAATACAAACACAGTTTGTAAGAAATTAGGTATTAACGTATCTCGGGTTTCAAACCTCTTAGAAACATTCGCGTTATTCTATCCTCATTATCAACCAAGTGGGATGCAAATCGAGATAACTTAGCAAACTTAGCTTCGTACTGCGACATGGTCATATTGTTCTGCTCCAGCTTGATGAACTCTACCTCCTTCATGTAACGAATACTTTTGGGAAAGTACTTGTCGTTGAATAGTTCTTGGAACTTCTCCCAAGACATCTTCAACATGGCAGTTGAGTACGCTTTTACTGATTCCCACCAAAGAATCGCCTCTCCTCGCAACATGAAGGTGGCAAAGGGAACCTTTTGCTCATTGAAGCATCCCAAGACATCAAATATCTTGGTGATCTGCTTTATCAACGGCTTCGCTTTAAGTGGTTTTGGCTCTCCCAAAAACTCTGGTGGTCCCAGCTCCTTGAACTGCTTAGTGGTGATCATCCGAGAGTTGCCAGTATTTCAACCTGCATTTTGAACAAGAGTCGCTCTCGTCGAATGTTTCATGAATTGCATAAAGCCTCTAAATATCCCATCGTTTAATTATGCTCCCGATCTTATTAGGAATAATTAATTAAAATCTTTTAATTAATTTAACCTCCTAATCTTATTAGGAATATATGAGAGTACTTTTATTAATTAATTCTCAAACTCCTTTAGGAATTAAATAATAATAATAGTAATAATAATAATAATAATAAGACTCCTCTTATTAATTTATATTTAATATTTCCAAAATATTAAATAATGAATATTAAGTTATTTAATTTATTATACCCTTTAGGTTCTCCGTATGAAACCAGTTGTGAATAAATCAATTAGAACAATTCTAATATTATTTAAATAAATAAATTAAAATATTAATTTATTTAAATAAATAATATTTATTCTACAATAGGATAAGCCTCCCTAACGATCAACGACTTTTCGGATAATATAGATTTCAACATTAATCATAAAAAGAACCTTTGAGTAAATAGTTATCGCATGAATTCAATCCTTCCACCATACAATGTCCCAATTAAATATAAGACATGGAATTACTGTCAAGTCTTATTTTATTTAATTATATGTATTTCGATTCTTAAATGCACAACTCCAAATAATGCATATTAGAAACTCCTTTCTAATTTCATTCTGCCTTGGCCAAGGATTACTGGGTTGTCATTTATCGAATCACATAGGACATTTCTCTTCTTTTACTAGAAGCGGTAGATTCTTTATTGATCATACATTATCTCCATGTACAACTTATTATACCCAAGCATACCCTTTGATATACCCTAAGGGTCTTAAGCAATAAGTCAACATGTAATTCATCATACACAAGATACTATAATGATTTCAAGTCCAAGGATCACTTGTACTACTATCACTACAGGAATTCCTATTGACATGCAAGTAAAACTCCATTAGGTATTCCTTAGCGAGTCACGTTCAGTGAACTTATTCTCTAATAAGCACCTACATACTTGCTTTAGTGTCTCCAGACAAATGATCATGAGATCAATCATCCTCATCCAATGAGCAAGCAACGTATGTACTAATCTATCCGAATTCACTAATCCCCAATTTAGTAATCCAACGATTGGGAACTATTTTAGTTTTAAGCTTTCTAAGAATTTAGATCTCATTAAAATGATCATCATCATTATTCTAAAAGCATTGTTTAAAACTATGGGTTTATCACATATTATAAAATAGCATCATGTAGATAATTAAAAGCCTTTAATAAATTAATACTTTTTATTAACAAATGAATAAGATTGTTACAAAGTATATGCTTTATCATCAAACATGATTGGCTTGTGTGCATACTACTTTCAATCTCCCACTTGCACTAAAGCCAATCATCATGGTATCTCATACTCTACTTCTCTAAGTGACGATTATCCTGCTGTTGGATAAGCTTCAGTAAATGGATATGTAATGTTCTTCCTGAGAGTCCACTATCTCTATAGTGATTTCCCAACTTTCAATGATTCCATAATAAAATGAAAGTGCCACAACACATGTTTAGATTCAAGATGAGACTTAGGAACTATTTCTAGTTCTGTAATCAATTTATCATCCAAACAATCAACTTGCAGCTTCATTTACAGCTATATACTTTGCCTTTATCACTAAACCAGCAACTCTTTGTTGCTTGGAACCTTTCCAATTCACTGCACCACCGTTCAAGGTAACGCTTTACCTTAAAGTAGATTTTCTATCATCTTGGTCTGTCTGCAAAACTTGAGTCTGTTAAGCCTTCTAGTTTTAATTTAGACCAACCATAAATTTTAATCACATCCTTAGTGTCGGTTATGTACTTTAAGATATTTTTCACTGACTCACAGTGAACTTCTCAAGAATATGACTGATTATCATCAGGTCTCGTATATTTCATTGTATACAAGATTGTCACTCATGCGATCTCTATTTTCAGGAGTCTATGGGGACTATAAAGAGAGATACATTCCATGGCTCATCAGTATGAGACATCTCTTGGAGTTTGCCATGCTAAACGACTTTAGCATCAAATGAAAATAAGTTCATTGGGTTAAGTCGAGCATCCTCTTGAATCTATCTATATAGATTTATATCCCCAATTAAGATACTCTTCCCAAATCATTCATGGAGGAATGTTTAGACAACTTTATCTTTACTGATTGTAGCATTAGTATGTCATTCCTTATCCGTAGTGTGACACCCCCAAAACAGGTATACGTCACCCATTTTGAGTCGCCAAATACATGGTACACAAATTCAAATACAACTTAATTATACAACAGTCGTGTAAAATACGACAAAACATAATATAAGAGTTTTAATAAGAATATTGTCATCTAGATAATATCCACACTCAATGGAGTCCTCATTACATTTATTGTCACACTATTTTATAGAATAGTGAGAACTACTAAAACAACCATCTGGACTGTCAATCAATTCCCCGACTCGTCCCAGCTATATTCTCATTTCCTGAAGAGAACAATGAAAGAAAGGGTGAGCTCAACTAGCCCAGTAAGAAATATTATGACTAAGATAATGCAGAATAAATTATTCTTAGCCTTCAACAGTATAACAACTGATAGAATATAATAGACAACAAGTTTTAGATCAACAACTGCAGCGGAATAAGCAATCCATTAGAAGAGTCAAGTAGGCATAAAATCTACTATCTTCTATGATTTAAAAAAAATTTCATCAACTTTATCGCTGAGACTCAGCTTAATAAATAAAATCGAATCATCCCTGCATCATGACCAAGGATATTTATGTAATCATCAAAGGTCATGATTATACCGAATAATCCCTGGTCATAATCATACCAACAACTGTCCATCAATGAACTACAGGCCAATGAGGACTTTCACCACATCATTCGTCACATTACGGTCATGATTATACCGAATAATCCCTGGTCATAATCATACCAAGTCCATCTATGAATGTAAGCCAGAGATGACTTTCATCACAATATAAGCATGAGGATGATGATAATGACATGATAATTCAATAAAACAAGTTCAAGATAAATTTTAAAGATTTATAATTTAATTTATCCAGAAATAAATAACGTCCAAATTGTCAACATGATATTACTTTGTGGAGTAAAATTCAAGAATGCTCAGAAGAATATTTCCATGAAAAGATATTGGATGAAGCGCAAATATCCACGATATTCTACTAATTTCATGGAGTATAAAAGCCAAAACTTTAACCAACTGAGTATAATAGAATATATAAAACTGCAAATGGATTTTTACCCGCCATACGGTAATCCACATAGACAGATCATTTCCATAATTTAATAAGGAATGAATACGAAGGATCATTCACCATGCATGTGGTAGTCTACATAGACAGGTTATTCCAACAGAATAATAAAGAATGGAATAACAGAAGAATTCACCATGCATGCGCATGGTCAGGTGTAGCGAGTTATTCTAATGTAATAATAAAGAATGGAATAACAAAAGAATTCACCAGGCATACGATAGACCGCACAAACAGGTTATCCCAACAGAATAATAAAGAATGAAATAACAGAAGAATTCACTAGACATGCGATAGACCGCACAGACAGGTTATCCCAATAGAATAATAAGGAATGGAATAACAGAAGATTTAACCAGGCATGCAATAGACCGCACAGACAGGTTATTCCTACAGAATAATAAAGAATGGAATAACAGAAGAATTCACCAGGCATACGATAGACCGCACAGACAGGTTATTCCAACAGAATAATAAAGAATGGGATAACAACCCTTACGAATATTGAAAGAAATAACTCTTTTCATGAATACGAAAGAAATAATACCCCTTACCTTAGAAGAAAACTGGATACTAGAATAGTGAGGTAGCAGATTTCTCTTCTTCTTTCTCTCTATAATTTCTCTCTATAATAATTGCTCTATAGATTTAGTGAATTGGTGAGAAATGAAGGAAGAATGAGCTTCTATTTATAGGAAAATATAGTTTCGATAATTACACGTTTTAGGGCTCAAAATATTAGAGTATTATACCTTCCTCTTTTTTTCATTATTAATTTAGTCCTGCAAGTATTATCAATCTTGCACCAACTCCCCTAATAGTAAATCATGTTAATCAATAGTACACACATGTGAACATATAGTTATAAGCATGTGAATTAATAAAAATTAATTGTTCATTTATCCGGTGAATTACCCGATTGGTCCATATAACCTCCAAACATCAATTATTATCAAAATAAATGTCGATTTCCACTAACACTAATAATCCCAACACAATGGAACTATCAATTTCATCTTTAATCAACACGAACTTATTCATCATTAATATTATATCTCACAATATTTAACAACCAGATCATTCCTAGGAAAGAGGAGGCTTTCCAATAAGAATTTCTCCTTATTGGCGCGCAATTAGGTGACCCAACCTCTCCTCGACGAAACTTCTAGACATTGTCAATATTGCAAATAATAATACGAATAACTTTGTCATCTCAATTATTGATTTAATAATATAACATATTATACAGATGATACTATGACAATAATTGAATCAATAATATGAGAGATATGATGCAGTAATTATTGTAGCAATAATTGAGTATAACTGAGTGACTTCTTACGTAAGCATCAATAATCAATACCGTGTGTTACTATGCAACCACGCGTATTACTGTACCTTTACTACCGGGTAGTTCAATAGTTTTAACGGTAACATTTTCGCCGTTATTTTTATAAAAAGATAATTCTGTCATTTTCTAACTACGACAATACTTCCGTTGTGGGGTCCACCAATGATTGTGTCGTCATACGAATATTCCCTATTCAAACGAATATTCCCCGACAAATCGAATATTATATAACTACTTGCTTACTTTGCAAAAAAATTCACATATCACCCTTAACTTTAACCTTTTATCAATTTAACCATTTACGAAATAAAATAATAATTTTAAGAAAATTGAATACTTTTATTTCATCAAATTTGGGGTCTTACACATAGTATATTAACATATAATACTAGAAATGTCACGACGCTCCCACTGACCCTTTTGTATGCACTAGGTTCATTCTTGTTTTTGATAAAATCAAACTCTTTTGATTTATTTCATCAAAACGAATGTTCCATTTTTGAGAAGCTTGTTCAATCCATTTCTCTAAGTGTCTTCAACTCTTACCTCATCGTATGTAACTGGATCATCATCTTCTATGATATATACCTCATCATCATCATCTATGATGAATCCATACCTCCAAGGTATCTTCGGTACTATTCCAGATTTATGATTCGGTTGTGGTACAATAGTTCTATTTACTGGTTCCTCTAATTTGACTTATAGTGTTTTGTGGTTCTTGAACTCTTCAAGATCTATTATCCTCCCACTAGCCCATTTAATACTAAATACATTTATCTTGGAAGGAAGTGTGTTTCTCAATAAACACCTTTTGCTAAGTAGGAATATAGAACATATACCCTAAACTTACTTTACGATGTCCCACAAATCTTTACTTATCAAATCTTGTCCCAAGCTTATCCTTTTAAACTTTTTCACATAAGTTGGACAACCCCTTATCTTAACATACTTAAGATTAGGAATCATCCCTATCCATAATTTTTATGGAGTCTTGGGGCCGAATTTTGAGGTTACCTTTTTCGTAGATATGCAGCCATTTCTAGGGCATGACCCTAGAAGGATACTGGAATGTCGGTAAAATCATTATGGACCGCACCATGTCCAACAAGGTGTGATTTTTCCTTTTAGATACATCAATCAATTATTGTGTATCAGGAGGAATCCATTATGAGAAAACCATTTGAGATGATCTAGAAACTTACTGCACAAGTATTCCTTTTTTGATCCGATCAAAGAATCCTAATACTTTGCCAATTTGTTTCACTTCTGAATTCAAAACATTATTATTATAAATAGATCAATAATTATTCTTAAATATAATACCAAAGATTTCATTGTCCAACAACAAAATAGAAATAATGTTTCTAACGAGAACTGGAATACAATAACAATTTATTGACTTAATAGGTTTGCCCGTAGGTAATGCTAAACTATAAGTTTATATGGCTAATGCAGCAACCTTTACTTCATTTCCCACATATAGGATTACTTATCTTTGTTTAGCTTTCTACTTCTGCTTGGTCCCTTCATAAATCTATATTTATGATAACCAAAGTCAGTATCCAATACCCAAGTAGAACCTTGAGTTAAAGAAAAATTTATTTCAATCATGAACAAAATTATATTTGTAACCGAAGCTTCACTAAGCTTCTTCTGGTTAGCCTCTACAAGATACTTCTCGCAGTTTCTTTTCCAGTGTTCAGGCATATTGCAGTGGAAGCAAACTCATTTGCTATCCGATCAGTTTTGTTCTTATTATCCTTTGTTTTTGCCTTTCTATTTACCTTCTTAGAATCGTTCTTCTTTTCAGAAGATTCTTTTGCCCCTTACCAGTAATATTTGGTTTTTCTTGGTTGAAAAGTGACTCTCAACATTTTTCAACATGTTAAGCAAATCAGCGAGGCTGATATCTAGCTTGTTCATATGAAAAATTCACAACAATTGTCAAAGGAGTCCAGGAGTGAGTGCAAAATCAAATCTTGGCTCAACTCTCCATCCATGACAAAACTTGTCGTCCTAATTGATCAAACAAATTGATAATATTAAGGACTTTTATCTGTATTGTAGTGTCATCGGTCATTCTAAATCGGAAGAGCTCATTAGATATCTGATATCTATCGGTCCTACTTTCCTCACCATCAACTACTTGATGTACAGGAATATAGTAAGAGCATCCATAGTTTCATGCTGACGCTGAAGCGCGTTACTCATGGATACAAGCATGATGCATTGAGCTAAATGTGCATCATCTTGCCACTTTCTAAAAGCAACAATCTTTCCTCAGAGGCATTATCTGCAACCATTGCAGGGGTAGGCATATTAAAGACATAAGATAGATTTTCAGCCGTGAGAACTATTCTCAATTTCCTTAACCAATCCATTTAATTCGGTCCGGTTAATTTAGCATCAATATGCTACGCAGTGATAGTAATTTTAGACATTGTAAAATTCTATAAATGAATTTTTAATTAACAACATTTTAGCATACATTCTTTTATTAATTACCAAAATAATTTAGGTCTTGTTTTAAATTGGTATCTCCCACTATTTTCTTCAAACTATATTACCCTCAATTTATATAGTTCGACAATATCTAATTAAAGATATGCTATTAAGAATAAGGATCACATTTCAAATGTATATAGCCTTGTTGTGACACAACAAACTATATATAAATAAATAGGTAGACAACTCTTGTCAATTACATCAACTATGCAACTCCTTGTATTTTGTCTCTTAGATTATTTTTATCAAATGGTGGCACATCCGAATCAAAATTATCCAAGTTAAGTCCAACCTAGCACTCCATATATTCAAAAAAGAAAAATAATGTCCTTGTGGTGATACAACAAAACAATATTGTTTAATTTTTTTTATAAGCATCAAATGTGATAAAATTAACATCTCAAAGAATTAAGATAAGCCTTGTGGTGACACAACAAACTTTTAATAATTAATTGATACTCTATTATTTTTATCATGCTAGAAGGCGACGTTCGATATTCCAAATATCTTTGAATGCTTAGGACTTAATATAAAAAATTTGAGGGGTTTGCTATTAATTTGTCTCATCTTGTTTAGCGCGAATGCACACACACACACACACACACACACACACACACACACACACACACATATATATATATATATATATACAAAATACGCATCATATTAATTAACATGCGAAGCATGTTTGCATAATATATAATATATATATAGTACAAACATGCACATATAGAATACTATATTCTACCCGGATTGATTATGGACTTTTATTCTAATTTGGTTCACTAGAGCCACCAAGTGAACCAAAATGTCAAACCCTAGGGGTGCAAGAATTAATATTTAAATATAACTATTACATTTAAACCCGAACTCCATTACAAACGGGTCTTCAAGTGCTCCTTGTTTCTTGATCTCCAATTCTTCAAAATAATTCTAACTATTCCTTTTACAAAACTATTTAAAATAAATAGAAACCTTGATCAGCAGTCAAGGGGAAGTACATAGGAGGATGATAGAATTTACATTAAAAAAAAAAATTAGAGAAGACAAGGTATGCAGACCCCATTTAATAAAACTCATACATTCATGCATCCAACTAAAATAAAATTCAATCACATTGGTCAATAGTCCATAATCAATCCCATTTATTATCATACACATCACCATATGAATCAATAAATAACATTCATCTCATGAATAATAAACATTCAATATATATATTGATATCATTTAATGGGTAATTTTGTTAGCATAAAATCTAATTTTGAATCAAAATAAACTCCTTTATTTTAATCCAAATTTAAATCAAAATAAACCTCTTTTATTTTAATTTATCCAATTTTGAATAAAATAAACTATTTTTATTTTAATCAAAATTTTTAATCAAAATAAACTCATTTATTTTAATTAATTATGGAATCCAATTCCAAGTAAAAAATAAAAAAATACTCCTTTATTAAAGGAAACACGAATTCTCTTTCCTATTCACAAATAAACTCTTTTATTTTGAATAATATGAAATCTTATTCCATATCTAAATAAACTCCTTTATTTAAGGAAAGATGGATTCACTTTCCTATTCACAAATAAACTCCTTTATTTTAGAAAACATAAAATCCAATTTCAACTCCAATTAGTTATCATGGAATCCAATTCCAACTCTAATTAGTTAGCATGAAATCCAATTTTAAAATTAAAAAAACCTTTTTATTTTAATATTAAAATAAATCTTTTATTTTAAGATTAAAATAAACTTTTATTTTAATTATAAAATTATTAAGAATATTATATATATATATATATATATATATTACATAATATATATATATATCACGGATCGGATCAGTCCGGACTCCACTTTGATCAACAAAAACTAACCCCAATTTTATTTTTTTTTGCTTTTTTAAAACAACTAAATTTTTTAATATTTTATGGGCTCGAAATTTTTCCATAATCTGATGTTTTGAGCGTAATTTGAATACCTATACCAAAAATGGTGGTACAGATGCGCATGCAGACATGCATATACATGTTTTGTTATACGTACCCAAATCACACCCAAAACACTGTATTATGAAAAAATTTCAATTCCATAATTATTTATTTATTTTTTTTAGTTGTTTTTTAAAAAAAAAGCACAAAAAAAGGTACGGATTTTGTCCTAATTCCGAGTCCTGACCGATCCTACTTCTATATATATATATATATATGGTCAGGATCAAGAGCATTCTCCTTAAATAGCATTCTTTTATTAAAACTACGTTATTTTGGAGGGACGCGGTGGTATTTTTGTAAATACGCGGTGGCATTGAATTTATAAAAATGTCACCGCGTCCCTCCAAAATGACGTAGTTTTAATAAAAGAATGCTATTTAAGGAGAATGCTCTTGATCCTTATCGTATATATATATATATATATATATCTATATATATATATATATATAAGTAATCAAAAGAAAACAAAAGATTTCATATCACGTGAATCCCTTGAACCTTGCAGGAATCAGAATATATATGTATGATTAGTAGCTTGTAGGAAACATTAATATATATAATATTAATGAGAAGCATCATATTAATGAGAAGCACCAGGATTTACGTAACATATATTATATATATATGATTAAGCTGCAGATTCGCGAGTTACAAAATTTCGTGAATATGATTTTCGTTTTTTAAAAAAAAAAAAAATTATACAACAAAAATATGTCCAATTAAATTGTTCTAAACACATATCAACATACATATCAAATTGAAACAATTAATAATTCACATAAAGGTTTGACTTTGATACTACTGTTAGGTTTGTAATATTCATGAACGCAATCAAATTGCATAAAATAAGCGAAAACGTGGAAAATCAGAGTTTTAAAATTTTACAAATCATATACCGGGATCATCCTTTATGCACAATTATTAATTAAACGAAAAGATAAAGAACAAGAATCATACCCTTGAAAATTCGAGCTTCCTTAGGTACAAGTTCACCTCCAAATCCCTTTCGCGTTCAACTTGAATCAACCGGGTTTGGTTCCTTCCTATGATCAACGTTAGCCACTCAAATGTTTGGCCTCTAGAGGTGATCCACCAAGGAAGAAAAAAGATTCAAGAAAATGGGTGTTTGGCAAAATCCTAATTTTTCTATCTCTCATAGAAAAAAAGCGTACTCTTCCAACTATTGTAATTACGTCTGTTGTGAAAATGTCAACAACAACTCTCACCCACAATAAGACTCCTCTTATTTATAGATCCTCTTATTTATAGATGTGGGCAACTCTCCTTAACAATTAAGGAATTGGTTTTTTATTTTAATTAATTAAATTCCTTTAATTAATTATGCTCCCAATCTTATTAGGAATAATTAATTAAAATCTTTTAATTAATTTAACCTCCTAATCTTATTAGGATTATATGAGAGTACTTTTATTAATTAATTCTCAAACTCCTTTAAGAATTAAATAATAATAATAATAATAATAATAATAATAAGACTCCTCTTATTAATTTATATTTAATATTTCCAAAATATTAAATAATAAATATTAAGTTATTTAATTTATTCTATCACCATAGATTAAATTAAATATACTTAACTTATTATTACGATTATGTCATTAACTTCTTAAATAATTATTCTTCCTTTTATGGTGTGAACCTCTAGGTTCTCCATATTAAACCAGTTGTGAATAAATCAATTAGAACAATTTTAATCTTATTTAAATAAATAAATTAAAATATTAATTTATTTAAATAAATAATATTTATTCTACAATAGGGATAAGCCTCCCTAGCGATCAACGACTTTCCAGATAATATAGAATTCAACATTAATCATAAAAGAACCTTTAAGTAAATAGTTACCGTACAAGTCAATCATTCCACCATACAATGTACCAATTAAATATAAGATATGGAATTACTGTCAAGTCTTATTTTATTTAATTATATGTATTTTGATTCTTAAATGCACAACTCCAAAAAATACAAATTAGAAACTCATTTCTAATTTCATTCTGCCTTGGCCAAGGATTAGTGTGTTGTCATTTATCGAATCACATATGACATTTCTCTTCTTTTACTAGAAGCGGTAGACTCTTTATTGATCATACATTATCTCCATGTACAACTTATTATACCCAAGCATACCCTTTGATATATCCTAAGGGTCTTAATGAATAAGTTAAAGTATAATTCATCATACACAAGATCCTATGATGATCTCAAGTCCATGGATCACTTGTACTACTATCACTACATGAATTCTTATTGATAGGCAAGTAAAACTCCATTAGGTATTCCTTAGCGAGCCACGTTCAGTGAACTTATTCTTTAATAAGCACCTACATAATTGATTTAGTGTCTCTACACAAATGATCATGAGATCAATCATCCTCATCCAATGAGCAAGCAACGTATGTACCAATCTATCCGGATTCACTAATCCCCAATTAGTAATCCAACGATTGGGAACTATTTTAGTTTTAAGCTTTCTAAGAATTTAGATCTCATTAAAATGATCATCATCATTATTCTAAAAGCATTGCTTAAAACTATGGGTTTATATCATATTATAACACAGCATCATGTAGATAATTAAAAGCCTTTAATAAATTAATAATTTTTTATTAATAAATGGATAAGATTGTTACAAAGTATATGATTTATCATCAAACATGATTGGCTTGTATGTATACTACTTTCATAACTGACATCATTTATTTTATTTTTAAAAAAAAATCAAAAGCCATCAGGCTTATTTGGCTAACTAATTTAAAAATTAACCACTTAAATCCTTATGCATTGTTTGGTAAAACATATTTAAATTAAAGACTTAACATTCATTAAGTCATGTTTGACAAAACTGAATTAACCTCCCTTAACTTATTTTAATAACTCCTTTATAATATAGTTTATGGTCACACTTAATTTAATTAGGTTTTAATACTTAATTTAATTATTTCTAATAATAATTTATTAAATAAATTTACCACATAAATCAATACAATAAAATTATAATTTTCTTTATAATTATAATTTTATTTAATAAATTAACACATCATTTTAATTACAAAATCAAATTAAAATATCATTATAATAATTCATTTAATCACTATGAACTCCCCTAACTAAATTTATTAATTTAAATTAAAATATTATCTCATGATGATCAATTTTCTTAACTCATAAATTAGTTATTTAAAAAATAAATATACAAATCAAATCACATTAAATAAATATTTATTCAACAATAAACACATCAATTAAAATATTTATATAACTCAATAAATATTTTGAATTACAATTTAAAATTCTGGATTGTTACATCATTCTCTCCTTACAAGGATTCTGTCCCCAGAATCACAACTCAAATAAATCATTCATCACATTCTTTCCTACTTACAAAGATTTTGTCCCCAGAATCGAAGACACAGATTAAACAAATAACTCAGGATAATCTTTCATCATTTTATCTTCGAGTTCCCACGTAGCTTTTTCAGCATTGTGGTTCCTCCATATCACATTCACGAAAGGTATTACTTTATTCATGAGCACTTGTTCTTTCCTGTCAACTATCTGGATAGGAACTTCCTCATAAGACAAGTCCTTATCAAACTGCAATGACTCATACTCGATCACGTGCTTGTAATCGGGTTTATACGGTCGTAACACCGAAACATGAAAAACATTGTGAACGTTTCCCAACTATAGAGGTAGAGCTACCTCGTAAGCCACTTCTCCTACTCTTCGCAACACTTCGATGGGTCCAATAAACCTCAGGCTTAGCTTTCCCTTTTTACCAAAATGAATTTTCCCCTTCCAAGGAGAAACTTTTAAGAACATGTAATTTCCTACGTCGAACTCACGATCTTGTCTGTGTTGATCAGCATACTTCTTCTACTTCTATCTATCTTGAGCTGCTACCAATCTTGTTCTAATGAGTTTGAAAACCTCAACAATTTGTTGTACCAGTTCTGGTCCTAATAGTTGACGTTCACCGATTTCATCCCAAAGATATTCATCCCAAAGACGGTGGAGTTTTGCACTTTACGTCAGATAATGCTTCGTCGGTGACATGTCGATTCTTAAGGTGGTAACCATGTTGTTGTAGGAAAATTCCACCAATGGTAAATGTTCATCCCAGCTCCCTTTGAAATCCATTATGCAAGCCCTAAGCATATCTTCCAATGTCAGGATTGTTCGTTCGCTTTGGCCATCTGTTTGCAGATGATATATCGTACTCATTCTCAACTGTGTTCCCATGCATTCTTGTAGTCTCTTCCAGAAGTTTGACGTGAATCGCAGATCTCTATCTAACACAATTGACACCGGCACTCTATGTCTCGAAACGATCTCTTTAACATATAACTTTGCCAACTGATCAAGATTGAACCTAATCTTTATTGGCAAAAAGTGTGTTGATTTTGTCAATCTGTCCACTATCACCCAAATTTCATCGCATCCTCTCTGAGTAGTTGGAAGACCCACCACAAAATCCATTGTGATGTGTTCCCACTTCTATTCAGGTATTTCCAACGGTTGAAGTAATTTGCTTGGTCTTTAATGCTCAGCCTTGACTCTTTGACATGTCAAGCATTTTGCGACACATTCTGCGACATCTCTTTTCATGTTTGGCCACCCAAAATGTCGTCATAAATGTTGATACATCTTCGTACTTCTTGGATGAATCGAGTATCTTGAGTTATGAGCTTCGGTTAAGATTTCTTCCTTAATATCTAGTACTGCTGGAACCCAAATTCTTCCCTCGAATCTTATTAGTCTTTTGATATCGATCTTGTATTTCACATCATTACCCTCAACCACTTTCTCTTTGATTTTCCCACATTCTTCATCTTGTAGTTGATCATTCTTAGCTTTGTCCACCAAAGTTGGACTAACTTCTATCTAGAATAGTCATTCGTCGGATTCTTTTGGAAATTTTATTTCCAAATCTAGCTTTGTCATTGCTGAAATAAGCTCCTCGTGAGTGGTTATAGAAACAACCCGGGTCAAATCTCGAGTCCAGAACAAATCTTGAGTCAAATTCCAAGTCCGAATTGAATCAAATCCATCAAAATAAGGCCTCAAACTACTGACCCAATAGTATCTTCTTGGGTCATCTTAGCCCACCACAGGCTCCCAAAAGGTCATGACTTGAAGGTACTATTGGTAGTAACTTATTTCCTTATATGCAGAAATTTTTTTCCCCTATCTTTCGATGTGGGGTATTTGGGTGTTACAAACTCCCCACTTAAATTCGACGTCCCCGTCGTAACCGATCACACACACGCTACCAAAGATCTTTGCCTCTCTAGCCATTGTGGGATAATCTTAGGTGACTTCGTGTCCCCACCTCCGGACCTTCATCTCTCCATTATGGGATAATACCACCAGCCTTCGTGTCCCCACCTCCGGTAACCCGATCGGATGACCCGACCCGAGCTTTCGAGAGTCGGCTTTGATACCATATGAAACAACCCAGGTCAAATCCCGAGTCCGAAATAAATCTCGGGTCAAATCCCAAGTCCGAATCGAATCAAATCCATCAAAAATAAGGCCTCAAACTACTGACCCAATTGTATCTTCTTGGGTCATCTTAGCCCACCACACGCTCCCAAAAGGTCATGACTTGAAGGTACTATTGGTAGTAACTTATTTCCTTATATGCAGATAAATTTTTCCCCTATCTTTCGATGTGGGACTAGGGTATTACAGTTATCAACATCGACTTTTATCGACCTTTCCTACTTAAAGCATCTGTAACCACATTCGATTTGCCTATATGATAAAAGATCTCACAATCGTAATCTTTTATCAATTCCATCCATCTTCTTTGACGCATGTTTAGGTCCTTTAGAGTGAAAATATACTTCAGACTCTTATGGTCCGTGTAGATCTCACATTTTTTTCTTCATAGAGATAGTGTCTCCATATCTTTGGAGCAAATACCACCGCATCCAACTCTAAATCATGAGTCGGATACCCTTTCTCATAGTCCTTCAGTTTTCTTGATGCATATGCAATAACTTTGTCGTTCTGCATAAGAACACAACCCAATCCTTTATGTGAGGCATCACTATACACCACAAAGTTTCCTGTATTATCTGGTAATGACAACACAGGTGCCATACTTAACTTCTTTTTCAAGTCTTGAAAACTCTTTTCACACTTCTCCGTCCAAACAAATTTTACAGCTTTCCTTGTCAAATTTGTTAACGGAGTGGCTATCTTGGAAAAATCTTGAATAAACCGTCTATAATAACCGACCAGTCCCAAGAAACTCCTCACCTCCGATGGTGTCCTTGGTTGTTCCCAATTGATTACGGCTTTAACTTTTGATGGATCCACTGAAATTTCGTCTTTGTCAATCACATGCCCCAAAAATTGTACACGATCTAGCCAAAATTCACACTTAGAGAGTTTCGCGTACAACTTTTCCATTCTTAGTGTCTCCAATGTCAAACGTAAATGTTCCACGTGTTCTGCTTGAGATTTGGAGTACACCAGAATATCATCGATAAATACCACCACAAACTTGTCTAAAATGGTTTAAACACCATGTTCATCAAATCCATGAACATATTTTAAACGTAAATGTTCCACATGTTCTTCTTGAGATTTAGTTATTTTATTTTTTTGAAAATCAAAAGCCGTAAGGCTTGTTTGACTAACTACATTAAAAATTAACCACTTAAATCCTTATGCCTTGTTTGGTAAAACATATTTAAATTAAAGACTTAACATTCATTAAGTCTTGTTTGGCAAAACTGAATTAACCTCCCTTAACTTATTTTAATAACTCATTTATAATATAGTTTATGGTCACACGTAATTTAATTAGGTTTTAATACTTAATTTAATTAATTCTAATAACAACTTATTAAATAAATTTTCCACATAAATCAATACAACAAAATTATAATTTTATTTATAATTATAATTTTATTTAATAAATTAACACTTTATTTTAATTACAAAATCAAATTAAAATATCATTATAATAATTCATTTAATCATTATAAACTCTCTAACTAAATTTATTAATTTAAATTAAAATATTATCTCACGATGATCAATTTTCTTAACTCATAAATTATTTATTTAACAAATAAATATTCAAATCAAATCACATTAAATAAATATTTATTCAACAATAAACACATCAATTAAAATATTTATATAACTCAATAAATATTTTGAATTACAATTTAAAATTCTAGATTATTACGAATGTAACTTTCTAAGCATCGTCAATATTGCAAATAATAATATGAATAACTTTGTCATCTCAATTATTGATTTAATAATATATAAAATATTGATAATAATTGAATCAAATAACGTGAGATCTTATCAAAGAATTCTTGTAGTGATAATTGAATATAACCGAGTGACTTCTCACATAAGCATCAATAATCAATATCGTGTGCTACTATGCAACCACGCGTATTATTGTACTTTTAACACCGGTTATTTTAACAGTTAACGATAAACTTTCGCTGTTATTTTTAATAAAAATATATTTTTGTCGTTTTCTCAATCCGATAGAATTTAATTTTCTTTTCTATCCAAATTATTTTTGATACATGAATATCATTCTTGAATTTTACTTCACAAATAGTTATCATGTTAGTATAATCACGACCTTTAATGTTACAGACAAGGTTTGTGGTAGAAGTCCTCTTTGGCTCGTAGTGCATAGATGGACATATGTATGACATGATCATGACCACTGGTGATGCAAGCGATTATCTTTAGTCCGTAATGCATAGATAATTCATTGATTGGAAATATTTATTGATTGGTGTTATAACGATAAAATATTGATGATGGACTTTTAAATTATAGAAGATAGTAGACATCATGCTCTACTTGACTCTTCTAATGGATTGTTCTTTCTGCTGCAGTTGTTGATCTAAAACTTGTTGTCTATTGTATTCTATCATATTTTTCCCTATTGAGGACTAATGATAATTTATTCTACATTATCTTAGTTATAATATTCTTTACTGTGCTAGTTGAGCTCACTATTTTCCTTTTGGTTCCATTGTTCTTCTCAGGAGGCAAGAATGTAGCTGGGACTAGTCGGGGAGTGGAGTAATGGTCCAAGATGGTTATTTTAGTAATCCTCACTACTTTTTAAAAAAGTGTGACAATAATTGTAATGAGAATTTTATTTGAGTTTGGATATTGTTTACGAGACAATATTTGTCTTAAAACTCACAGCTTATGTTTTGTCGTATTTTACACGACAATTAATAGTTGTAAAAATAAAGTTTGTATTTGAATTACCATGTATTTGGTGACTCAGAATGGGTTGTGTGAACCTATTTTGGGGGCATCACAATTGGTATCAGAGCTTAGGGATATGATCTCTGGCGGAGATCTGGGACTAGAACTAAGAGGGGAGAGACGAGTAAAACCTTCACTAGTGTGTCTTACCTAAGCTTATTTGTTATTTAATTGGTCGGTCATAATATAAGGATAATATGTGGCATGTCAATCTCTTTATTTAACCCTTGTTTTGTGGCAGTATTTGAGAATGACATCTGAAAATTTTGAGATAAACAATGGAGCACATGAGACCGTTGAGACACCGTCAATTAATAACCAGGATAATGTGCATCAGGAATGCAATAATCTTCCTGTAAACAACAACACCGACCAAATGATGAACGATGAGATGTTTAGGAGCTTCCTACAATTCATGCAACATCAAACGAGAGAGACTCTTGTTCAAAATGTAGGTGAAAATAATGGCAACTCACGGCTGGTCACCGCTAAGAAATTTAAGAAGTTGGGACTAGGGGTGCTCAAAAAATTCGATTTTTTGGTTTTTTACCGAACCGGTTGAAACCGGTACCAGCGGTACCAGTTTTTTTCGGTTTTAGTTTTTTCGGTACCGGTTTTTCGGTTTTTTTATACTTTTCGGTACCGGTAATAAAAATTTTGAATTTGATAAATACCGAAAAACCGAAAAAAAAAAAAACGAATGGATATATACTGGGCGTAAATGCAGACTATGTATATGGAAACAGAAGCAGCAACAATGATGTTTACCTTTTGTTCTTATTTTAATTTCTTGTAATTGCTGACACCTTCACTCACGTGCATCCTTAATTTCTCTTGGTTTTGGATTCCGTGAAATTGTCTCTCTAACTAATGAATTTTTTTCAGTTATATATAATTTGTATTTGTACCGTGCAAAGCAAAATATCGTAGCTCTCTTGTTATATAATTACAACTTATTAATTTCTATAAGATTTATACTTGATGATAAGTTGGAGAACAATTAATTTTACAGGACTCAGATACGTTTCAATATATAAGATTGATACTTGATTTTGCAATATTAATTTCGGTTGATCCATTTATTAAACAAAGATTCAAAATTTTGGTATTCATTTGATAACTAGCATATATTATTGTAAATATATATATACTTCCTACATTTTTAAATATAATAATAAAATAAATTTTCTTTTTGTTTCAATATAAATGAGTAAAGTGATTTTTGATAGTATAAATATATGATTGAGCTGAGAGCATCATTTGTCAAGAAGATTGACGAGCTATTTTTCCTGGGATTTGGTACATTTTTTTAAAGTTACTATTATAATTTGAAGTAAAAAGGATGTAAATGACATGATAGAGTGCAAATGATGAAGTGGATTGCAAATGATAGAGTGACTGATATTCGTGTTGCTACAAAGCCATCAGTTCATAGAGTAACTAAAACACTAAAACACCAAAAAGGTCAGGGAGAAGGTTGGTCATATGAAAAAAAAAGCAGCAACTCCCGATTCAGTTGCTACTATTGGTCTATGGACTATGATACAAATTGCTACTTCATAGTTATTTAGAATGATACAATAGATGGATTTCTTCCTTCAGATGTAGGTTGTAATCTTAATTATCATTTAAATCATAGTTATAGATTAATCTTATCATAAATAACTTGGTCGTGATAATTTACTAGTCTCATTTCTTAGTTTTAAAAAATAATTATTTAATTATTATGATAATGTAAAACCGAACCAAAAAAAAACGGTGCATTGAGCTTTGTCTTTAACCAGTTGCAAAACCGGTTATTCCGCACTAGATTCTGCAATGCTGGTTCTTGGTTTTTCGGATTTTTCGGTTCGGTACTGGTTCGGTTTTTTTGGTACCGGTTCGGTTTTTTTGGTACCGATTCGGTTTTTTACCGATAAGCACCCCTAGTTGGGACCGCCGAAGTTTTTGGGAAAGACAGAGCTACTTAAGGTAGAAGCATGGGTTAAGCAGATTATCAAGATATTTGATGTCCTGGGATGCACAGAGGAGCAAAAGGTTTCCTTCACCACCTTTATGTTGCGTGTAGAGACAGATTACTGGTGGAAATCTGTAAAACATACTCATTTTTTCACACTTAAGATGTCTTAGGAGAAGTTCTAAGAATTGTTCAACGAAAGTACATTCTAGAAAGTATGCATCATATGAAGGAGGTGGAATTCATCAAACCGGAACAGAACAATATGATTGTATCACAATATGAGGCCAAGTTTATGGAGTTATCCCGGGTTGCATCCCATTTGATGGATAATGAGAAGCGAATGACACAAATGTTTATAAGAGGTTTGAAACCCGAAATTCGTCAATACCTCATTTCCCGTAAACTTTAATTGTATTCAGATGTTGTGAATAGGGCTCAATTATTAGAGCTAGATAATGAGATAGTTTAACCAAAAGAAAATAATCGACAACACGATAATAGTCATACCAGTGGCAATAGTCATCGGCGCAGTGATAACCAACGTGGAGGAAATTATCATGCCAGAAATGGTAACCACTTCGGTGGTAATCATGACAAAGATAATAGGAGAGGTGAATCAAGTGGAAATTTCAAAAAGAAAAGATTCAACAATGATAGAAAGACATCGGCAGCAACACTAGCAACAGTTTCTAGGGGAAGAGAACGACCACCAGTTAGATGCTACAGATGCAGAGATGAGGGACACATCAGTCCAAACTATACACATCCTTCCAAGGTGTGTATTTCAGTTTGTGGAAAGGACGTTCACATAGCTCAATTTTATCATGTAGCGAAGTCAAGTCCAGCTGGGATGGTGGCACCAATGGCTGTCCCGGACAAGTCAAAGTCTATGGTTCAAGGAAGAGCATTTGTCGTGACTTCTGAAAAAGCGAGGAACCCGAACGAAGTTATCATGGGTAAGCTAATCATAAACTCTTGCGAAGTCTATAACTTATTAGATATCGGTTCTACCCATTCTTTTATTTCACCTGCTTGTGCTCAACGTTTGAACTTGACCCCTGAGAAATTAGACTTTGACTTATCTATTGAAACACCGTTAAGAGAGACCTTCATTACATCCACTATTTATAAATATTGTTTGATTCAAATCGGCACCCTCACATTACCTGTTGATCTCATCTCTTTGAAAATACTTGCATTTGATGTGATTTTAGAGATTGATTGGTTAACTACTCATAATGCTAAAATTGATTATTTTCGTAAGGTCATTAGTTTTCATATTCCTAACCAACCTGTTATGCGAATTCAAGAAACCAAACCACTAAAGTCAATCACTATCATATCAAACCATAAAGACATTCGTTTATTGAAAAACATATGTCAAGCTTTCTTAGCACATGTCATGAATTTAAACAAAAATACGTCAGATTTGAATGATATTTCTGTTAATGAATTTCCTGACGTATTTCTTAAAGAACTTCCTAGCCTACCCCCCAGAGCTTGAAATCAAATTTGTATTGACCTTGAACCCGGTATAAAACCCATTTCTAAAACCCCGTATCGAATGGCTCCTATTGAACTTTAGGAGTTAAAAACCCAACTACAGGAGTTCCTAGACATTTGTTTCATTCATCCTATAACATCTCCTTGGGGTGCTCTTGTTTTATTTGTAAAGAAGAAAGATGGGAGTATGCGACTTTGCATTGACTATCGGAAGTTGAAACATGCCACCATCAAAAATAGGTACCCATTACCTCGCATTGATGACCTGTTTGACCAGTTGTAAGGTGCAAAATTCTTCTCAAAGATCGATCTTCATTCCGGATATCATCAGTGAAAGATTAAAACTGATGACATTCCAAAGACTATTTTTAGAACTCGGTACAGACATTACGAATTCCTAGTTATGTCTTTTGGATTGACTAATGCTCCTGCTGCTTTCATGGCTATGATGAACCGAGTATTCAAGGAATATCTAGATCATTTTGTGGTTGTCTTTATTAATGACATCCTCATTTACTCCAAAGGCCGTGAAGATCATGAGCAACACTTGAGGCTGATACTCCAAAAGCTTTGTGAAAATAAGCTATATGTCAAGTTGAAGAAATGCGAGTTCTGGCTTGAGGAAGTAGCATTCCATGGGCACGTGATATCGAAACATGGAATATCAGTTGACCCGACGAAGATTGAAGTAATACAAAGTTGGGAGCAACCTAAGTTAGTAACCAAAATACATAGCTTTCTGGGCTTAGCTGGTTATTATCGGAGAATCCTGGAAGGATTTTCTCGAATCACCACTCCATTAACTCAGCTAACTCGAAAAGAAACAAAATTTGGATGGAGCGAGGAATGTGATAAGAGCTTCTAAGAACTCAAGAAGAGACTCATTTCAGCACATGTTCTGACAATACCATCAGGTTCATAGGGATTTTTCATCTACAACAATGCTTCAGGCAGAGGTTTAGGATGTGTTCTCATGGAACATGGGAAGAGGCATGACAACTCAAAGAATATAAGAGGAGTTATCCTACTCATGATCTAGAGTTAGCAGCAGACATTTTATTGCTAAAGATTTGGAGGCACTACCTGTATGGGGAGAAAGTGGAGATCTATACAGATCATAAAAGCCTCAAATATTTTTTCACCCAAAAGAAACTTAACATGCGACAACGACGTTGGCTCGAACTATTGAAAGATTACGACTATACCATTCAATACCATCCTAGAAAAGCGAACATAGTAGCTGACGCATTGAGTAGAAGATCATATGCGAGTACGAGTGCGATGTTTTTAACACAAAGACCCATTTTGTATGACTTACAAAGAATGGAGATAGAGTTAAAAAATTCAGAGACCCACGTGAAGATGGTAAATATATGAGTAGAACCGACTAATCGATAAAGTTAAAGTTGCTCAAGCTACAGACCCAGAACTGATGCGTATGAAGAAGAAAGTATAAGAAGATGATATTCTAGAAGCAAGGATCGACGAGGAAGGAGTACTTCGAGTCAACTCCAGACTTTGTGTTCCTAACGACTCTTATTTGAAGTATAAAATCATGATGGAGGCACACAATACACCATTTGCAATCCATCCTGGAAGTACAAAATGTATCATGGTCTTCGACATACATTTTGGTGGAGCAATATGAAAAGAGAAATTGCGGAGCTTATCTCAAAATGTTTAACTTGTCAACGTGTCAAGGCGGAGCATCAAGTACCAAAAGGTCCATTGTAACCACTTGAAATTCCAGAATAGAAGTGGGAGCACATCAACATGGATTTTGTTACTGGTCTTCCCAGGGTTTCTCAAGGCATAGATGCAATTTGGGTCATTATCGATAGATTAACCAAGTCTGCTCATTTCTTGCCTATACGAGAATCTTATTCATTTGAACGTCTTGCTCGTATGTACATAAATGATGTCGACGTCTGGATTTTTGGGTGTCCCTTTCCGATACTTGTTCTTTGGTGTTCTCATTTTAGGTGAGATTTGTTTGAAAAAACAAGTGA
Organism: Panax quinquefolius; assembly: GCA_020205615.1. Lineage (NCBI taxonomy): Eukaryota > Viridiplantae > Streptophyta > Magnoliopsida > Apiales > Araliaceae > Panax > Panax quinquefolius. The sequence continues at coordinate 95,887,055 of CM035160.1, read as the reverse complement.
AAAAGGTCCGATATGTATAATGTGGATGATGGATTGTTATGAGTCGCCTGTGGGTTTTTTAAATGGTTGTACCAGCACAACCGAGAAAAGGTTTGCACATTGACCCAGTGATGTGACACTGATATATGGGTCGGTGAAACCGAGATTCGTTTAGGGTCCGGGGACTTGGTTATACGGGGGGGAAGGTGTTAGGCACCCCCCGACATCCGTGTTACCACTATGACCGCCTCTTTTCAAGAAACCATTATCTTAAAGTGTGTGTGTGTGTGTGGGTCAATGTGCTGTTTATATGGAAGTTGTGTGAGGCCTCGTTCGAACCTATATACACAGGGTTTGAATTTATGTAAAAATTCAATTTTTAGCAAGATATGGCAGTGATGTTTTATAAAAGAGGTTTTTCAAACCCTGATGCTCAATAGGAATTGAGACCTTTTACACTCCCATTTTTATTAAGTGGGCGGCGTAATTGATTTTATTTGACGAATGCGAGGCATCCGTACAAAAAAATAATATACAAAAATAATACCGACTTCCTCGTGGGTATGGAAACCATCTGAGGAAATTTAGACATCGCAGAATAATTTACAAGTTGCTTACAGCTGAAAACGTCCATCACGGGAACCGAATCTAGATCCAATGGGATGAATCTGTGATTACATGATTCCTAGGCTCACAGAATGCTATAATTTGTATGAAAGCAATAAGCAAGTATATATATAAAAGCGGTAAATATATATATACAGACATGATCACCAACCACGAAGCACCTCCATGGGGGATCAAAAATGTAAACAAAGCTGTTAAAAGCTATCAACCGCCACAGAGGAAACTCCAGGCGGGACAAAACGTAAATAAAGTTGTAAATACGGTCAACCGCCACGAAGGAAACTCACAAGGACGAAAGTAAAGTATATATATATATATATATATATATATATATATATATATATATAAGCATTAAACGCATTTGGATGTAAAATCTAGGCTCATCGAACAAAGTTCGACCACGATTCATATATATATATAAGTATATATATATATATATATATATATATATATATATATATATATAGCGAATAAATGCACCTAGATATAAAATCCGGACTCATCGAACAAAGTTCAACACACGATTAATATATATATATATATATATATATATATATATATATATATATATATATATATATAAAAACAAGTAAACGCTCCAGACCGAAATCTAGGCTCAATCGAGGCATAACTCGATAGTGTTAGTCAATATATATATAAATATATATAGTATATATATATAGACTGGAATGAAACCACGGACCAAAGTCCGGGCAAAAACAAGCAACACTACTCTCAACGTGTAGAAGGGTGTGTGCAAAGATGAAGAGAATGACTCTAAAGTGTGTGAGAAGGCTTACAGCTGAATGCTAAAAAAGGCTTCTATATCTTTATAGTGGGTAAACACTGGATTTTGTGGGTAAAACAGGGCTATATATGAGCTCACAGCTGTTTGAAAGTGGGAAATACACTGTATGGGCGAGTCTGAGCGGGTGTGCGGTGTTTCCCGTCTTTTTCTTAGAAAATCATTTTAAAGCCCTATATTTATAGGCATTTTAGCCGCAGGTGTATGCCGCAAGTGTACCAGAGGCAACCCGGGTTAGCCCGGGTTTGTCGGGTCGGGTTCTTCTCGAAGTACGTGCACTCAGGCACTGTAATGTCGACTCGGTTTTTCAGAAGTGCAATCTGGGCATCCGTTTGAGGTATACAGGACCTATTTCGGACCGCCGTTGTCGAAAGTTGTACGATGGCATGGGATTAGAGTTTGTACGAAGTCATTGAAGATCGGACGATGCCCTCTGGTCTTCAAGCTTCAACTTTCATCCGTTACCTCGCACAATAGTCACTCGGGATTGGTTAGCCTTGTGGGACAGCGTTGCGTGGAGACGTGATGTGGCATCGTGTTTGACGAGATGACGATGTTTCCCCTCACCGGTGTTATCGCCGGATTAAATTTGATAAAGCATGACGTTGCTCGAGACTTATTTGAGATTGGATTACTACCGCAATTGTTGAAGGTCCTCATTGTCATCTTTGAGGTGTGCCTGTCTTCCCGATGTTATTGTCGGGTTGGTGCAGTGTATCTCGTTATAAGTGTTGAGATTTGAAGCTGGTCGCATTTGAAACAAGCATTTCCGGGGTTATCGCCGAAACTACATTCCTTGGGGTTATCACCAAGGTTAGTGGCTATTCCCATGGTTGGGACTGAGATTGGATACCTCGGGGTTATCTCCGAGATTAATCGGTCTTCTCCGGTGTGTGTTCCGGTATTGGATCTGCAAGCCTCGGGGTTACATCCGAGGTTGGATTTGTTACTCCCAGATTGTGATCCGGGGTTTGATGCTGATCTTCCGATAGTATCCGGTATGGATTTGGATTGTCTTTCAGGGTTCTCTCTTAAAAGATGAATCTGTCCTCCTGTAATGTTAGTAATAGTAGTACAGAAAAATTTGAGTGTCTACAAATGAGATTATGAGATTGAATGGTATGCCAGTATCCATAGTTTCTGATCGAGACCCAAGATTCACTTCACGATTTTGGGTCAGCTTGCAGAAAGCTATGGGCACTGATTTATAATTTAGTTCTGCATATCATCCCAAGACGGACGGGCAATCGGAAAGGACTATTCAAACTCTTGAAGATCTATTGAGACTCTGAGTTCTAGATTTCAAAGAAAGTTGGGACAAGTACTTGCCATTAGTGGAATTATCGTACAACAACAGTTATCAAACAAGTATAGGCATGGCTCCATTCGAGGCGTTGTATGGACAAAAGTGTCATTCTATAGTATGTTGAGCCGAGGTGGGTGAAGCAACGTTGTTGGGACCAGAAATGGTATGCATGACTATGGAAAAGATTCAAATGATATGGCAACGTATACAAACCACACAATATCGATAAAAGAGTTATGTCGATCATCAATGGGACATATTGTCAATGCTGGAGATCATGTATTGTTTCGTGTTGCTCCATGGAAAGGAGTTATGATATTCGGAAAGAGAGAAGATGTCAACCCTCGATTTATTGGTCCATTTGAAATTCTCGATCTAGTAGGAACTGTGGCTTATAGACTTGCCTTACCACCAAGTATGTCTCGTATTAAAAACATTTATCAAATATCTATACTATGTAAATATATGGAAGACCCAAACCACATTATTAAATTAGAACCAGATGAGATAGCGGAAAATTTAATGTATGAAGAGGTGACTGTTACAATCTTGGATAAGAAAGAACATATTCTACGCTCAAAGTTTATACCTCAAGTCAAAGTTTAATGGAGAAACCACGATATTGAGGAAATAACATGGGAGTTAGAATCTGAAATGAAAACAAGGTATCCTCACCTCTTTGATATACCAGGTACGTACATCAATTTTGAGGACGAAATTTCATAAGGAGGAGAGGCTATAAGACCCCCAACTTTTTATGAATAAAGATTTAATTTCTCTAATTATTATTTTGAATAATAAGGTGTTGATTTGATATAATACTATGGTTATGGGTGATATGTGCAAGGTTTGCAAAGTAAGCAAGTTGTCATAAAATATTTGTTTTGTCAGGGAATATTCGTTTTGGTCGGGGAATATTCTTTTTGTCGGTGAATATTCGTACGACGACGCAATCATTAGTGGACCACATAACGGAATAACTGTCAAATATAGAAAGCGACAAAAATTACCTTTTTATAAAAAATAACGGTAAAACTTTTACCATTAACTGTTCAAATACCCAGTGATAAAAGTACAGTAATATACGTGGTTACACAGTAGCACACAGTATTTCACAGTATCTCTGATTATTGATTCTTACGTAAGAAGTCATTCAGTTTCATTCAATAATTGTCACAGTATTTGTTGCATAGTATCTCATATTATTGATTCAATTATTATCACAGTATCATCTACATAATATATTATATTATTAAATCAATAACTGACACAACACAATTATTCATCTTATTAGTTAGCATTATTAGCAATGCCTACAAAATTCTATCGAGGAAATGGGTTAGATTATATAATTGTATGCCAATAAGGATATATCCTTATCGAAAAGCCCACTCTTTTCTAGAAATGATCTGGTTGTTAATATTGTGAGCTTATAATATTAATTGTGAATAATTATTATTTGATGAATATTGGATCAATTTTGATATAAATGAAGGAATTTAGCATGAAACATTTGTAAAAAGTTTGGCATATTTTTTATGGAATCACGATTATTTTTTCTGATAAAATATTCATTCAAATATATTATTATAATATATTATAATTTTTTAAATAATATATATATATATATATATATATATAAGCATGTGATAAAAGGGACGGAGGTGAGAAAATTGTAATTGAATGCTTTGTTTTCAAAAGCATTATAGACTTGTCTTTTTTTCCCAAGTTGGTTATTCCTCCTGCAATTCTTTTCTCCAAATTTAGTGGGCCCTCAACCATTGAAAAATAAGAAGTTAGGCAGAGAAGAAATTGCAGGTTAGACGGAGAAGAAAAAAAAGAAAAGTTAGGAAAAGTTTATTGGATTTCCCTTGGAGGCTGTACTATAAAAAGGGGGTGACCCTCCTTCCTAAACACACCAAAAATCTCAAGCATTCCTACTGCAATATTATGAGTATTTCTTTTGAGTATAAGAATACTTTGAGTGTAACTTTTAGTGCAAGATTTTCTCAGGATAATATATGATATTCCAGTCAAATCTAGTTTTCTACTAAGGTAAAGGATATTATTTTATTTCAATACTCGTAAAAATATCATTTTCTTTCATACTCCATATTATGTAAGTGATATTATTTTATTTCATATTCCTAAATTTATACATACGATGGTAAGTATTGTTTCTATAATTCCTGAAATGATTATAAATTCCTTAAGTTTTGCGCTTCATCTAATATCATTTCACTGGAATATTGATCTGAACATTCTTATTAAATTTTAATCTTTTCATGTTGGAGTACTATTCATGAGTATTGTTCACAACAAAATTTAATTTTCTTTTCTGTCCAAATTATTTTTGATACATGAATATCAAATTTTACTTCACAAATAGTTATCATGCTGACAATTTGGACATTTTGATCTCTGGATAAATTGAATTATAAATATCTAATATTTATCATTGATCTCACTTGATTGATTCTTTATATTATTGCCATCATCCTCATGTTTATATTGTGGTGAAAGTCATCTTTGGCCCGTAGTGCAAAGATGAACTGTTGATTGGTGTGTATTTGTATATGTTGGTGTAAATTCTAAATACGCTCAGCACGCAAGTATACGTGATCAACAAGTAATATAATAATAAGTAGAGTATCGTTCCCACAGAGACAAGTATGAATTTTAATCTAACAACTACCAGCTTTGTATTATTTCAATTTTATTAAACTAATTGAATTAATGATGGAAAATAATAAAAACTAATAAATAAAAATCAAAGAAAATCAACACAACTAATTTCCACAAATTTCAATCAAATAATGGAGAATTAAGCCTACAACTTCACTTTAAGCTTCACTCAGATTATCACACTTCTTTTCAATTCAATTAATTATCTCAGTTCATTAATCAAGAATACGACAGTAGAATTAGCCATCTCTCAATGCACTAACATCATATTAACTTAAATCCACAATTGATAGAATTAAGTCAAACACCCTAATTAACTAATTCACTATATCTCTATGTGAATTACAATCAAAGAAGGATTAAAGTCCATGTTCTTACACGATTACATGCGATGTTAGGTATATCTCTATCCTAAACATACATCAAGAATTCCATCAAAATGCAGAAATCATGAACACATGTTATTATGATTAAGTCTAGATTCATATATCATCTCTCGAGTCCATATAAATCCACATAAAATTGGTGATCACGCAATTCATAAATTAAGCACAAATCATAATAGATGAACTTAAAAGATATCTTTATTAAACCGAATTCAAAGTATGATAATCATCATTCCACATTTAAGATCCATTTCAAACTTAATAAGAAATTTTGTTCATAATAAACGAATTAAAAACTGAATAGATAAAAGAATTCATCATCCCAATTACAGAAACTGAATTGAAAGACAAAAACTAGTATAGAACCACCCTTATCCTCACTCAATTATGCAAATATCGTGATCTTGATCTTCTGCACCACTCCTCTAATGATCTTCAGTAAATTAGGGCTCAAACATTGTAATTGATTAATGTGTGTACTCCTTAGCATAAGTCACTGTAATAGCTGATAAAAACGTCCACAATCCATTCCCAATCGGAGCCAAAGTTCTTCAATCCACGCATCTGCAGTGTTAGAATCATAGCCAAACAACTTCTTTTGTCCTCGTACCCCCGCCCCGGTGAGGTATCAACTTTCTTGACACGCACACCCCCGCCCCGGCGGGGATCAAACTACACACTTACTGATTTCCTTGCTTTATCCTGCCAAATCCCTCCACATTGCCACCACATGTCTAAGTTAACATGTAATAGAAATCTACACAAAAAAAATACAAAACACATAAAACTATGAAGAAATAGCAGAATAAACACACGTTTAAGTCCAAATAGGAACCCGATTCATAGATATGAAACCCACTCATCAAACTCCCCCAAACTTAAATCGTGCTAGTCCTCGAGCACAATAATATGCAATGCAATGTAGCTAACTACATGCCTACGAATCTAGCAGTAAACAGAACAAAATCTATTCACATGGCCTCAAAGAAATCACAATAAACACGATAATACATTGTATCAAGACAAATCAGTAACTTCTTAAACAATTATCAAATCTTAAACTGTTATCACTGATACAGTGCGTGTGTGCTCAACAACCATGCGAACTGATATAAAGTTAAATACAACACATAATAAACTTCTTTGAAGGAATCATACGCCATAAAGTCAAGAATTTCAAATATAAGCAAGATCCGACTAAAATCAAACAGTTACCAAATTCAAGGGTTAGAATGGGAGACATGTGCTTTATTTATTCACATACGGAGGCTTTTCGCTCTTTTTCCCGTTTTTTACTTTTTATTTTTTTTCATGGATGTGCAATGTCTAGTCCTCTTAGGCTTTTCAATGCTACCCCTTAGTGAGATTTCAACCAACGACTCCCAACCATAAGGCTTTAGGGTGCTAGGTGTAGAGCCATCCCCTCGGGCGTACTTACTCAAGTAACAAAGGCCACATAACTAGACTAACCACGGTATTTATTCATATTTTTTTTCTTCTTTTCTTTTTCTCTTTTTTTAATAGCTTATATATCCTAAAATTTCCCCCAATCTTAGGTTCTTGTCTAATCTTATCCATCTCTATCTATTCATGATTTTCTTTCATTCAAATTAGCATTATCCTTAAGAATTCCATTATGTGTCAATTTAGATTCAATCAGTTAACATAGTTGTTTCTAAGGTGATAACCTGATTATACCAGATTCAAACAGATAAAGATCTAATTCATGTTAAGAAATCACATCAAAGCCTTAACAAATAATACTATACTTGTCTACGCAAATCCAATCTCATCGTGGCCAAAATAAACTTAAACACATCTAATAGCTAGAATCAAGCAAATATGAACAAAATGCAATATGAAAACAGTAACCAACTAATATTTTTGAAAAATTTCATTTTTTTATAACTCAATAAAAACAAAAATAGAAAACTATTTACAATTCTAAAATACTATGCAAACAAAACTAAATTAAACTACAGATGCAATTACATGAATGCATACATAAATTGATATGACTAACAAAATGCAAAACTAACAAACTAATATATGACATAAAAAACAAAACTAGAACTTAAACAAATAACTCAACTCTCCCAAACTTAACACTTACAATGTCCTCATTGTAAAAATATTACATTAAAGGAAAAGAGAACTTTCATGTAACATGTTAAGCCTGTGGTGGTGGTGGTGGAATAAGAACTGAAAACTCCTCCACACTTGAGTCAAAAGGAGGGTACTGTGGCATTGGCTCTGGAGTTGGGAACTAGAACTGGTCCGCAGTTGTAACGCCCGAGAAAAATTGGATCTTTATTTGAATTAAATTTTATTTGATTATTTGAATTAAATGAATTTAATTGTTTATTTATGTGATTAAGCTATTTGAAGGTCATTCTATGACCTAGAATGTGTGGATGTGGTTAGGATTCTGGCTATGTGCTAGGATTAACTGTTTTGAATTTCCAAGACGAAAATAATAGTTTTTCGAGAAATTTCTATAAAAACACTATTTATCCGTTTCTGCTCGAAGATTAAGTTTGAATTTTTGAGAAATGCATAATGATAGAATTGTAAGACGAGATAGAACATTCAATAATATTTTAGTTATGGCTAATGAAGTTTTTGCCTGCGAATGTAAAACCTAAGTGCTAGGAAAAGTGAGTTCAGAGAATTTAATATCTATGTATAATGATTAGGGTTATTATATGTAAGGAATACGAGTATGATATTAGTTATTATACGAGTATAGTATGAAGATTATTATGGCGTATAATACAAATATCAAACGAACTATATACGAAGAGAATACGTGAATTGTACGAGTAGAATACGATTAGTCTTAATGGACTTTGAGTTTATGGACTTTGTAGAATCCAATTTGACTTGGATTATGCCAAGCCCAATGTATTGTTAAATCAAGCCCAAGATAGGCCCAATACGATTTATTCTAAGGCCCAAACCAAGAATCCAAACTGCGGATCGAACTGTGGGTTACCGGATGGGTAAAGCCCATGGGGCAACCCATGAGGGAACCCATTAGGGCATGTGCGCCGGCCACTTGGAGGCCAAGTAAAGTAGAATTACTTGGTGGCTAAGCAAATGAATAGTAAGGAGGTGTACTTAATGACCAAATTGCCCTCCATTAGATTTTCCTATATAAGAAAGGCTAGGGTGATTCATTTGGTTGTTTCACCAACTCTAGACAATTATATTGAGAGAGGGAAAAGAGCTTTAACAAATAATCAAGAGCATTCCAAAGAAAACCATAAAAGCTTTATTCTAGAACGCAAAGAACGTTAAGGTAATATTACATAAACCTAAGTCTTCGATCCTTTTCTATTTATTCTTCGTAGAGAAGTATGACTTGGTGGAGCATGTCTCTTCCAGAGTAATAAGGATGGATAATAGTGGATTAAAACTTTATAAGCCATGTATGATTAGTAATCATAAGTGTTTAAGTAAGTTTAAGCGAAGAAAACCAATAAGCGTTTATTTGGTTGTTGATGGACAAATTTAAAACCATCATAGGTTATGTGCATCTTGTTTGGTTAGGTATAGATAATAAATCAATGGATTAGTTCCATTTGATTTGTCGTATAAAACTCGAGTAATGAAGTTATGACGAAATTTACGAGATTAGGAGTTAAATGTTGAAATCATAGAAATCCGGGATTAGTAGTCAAAAGTTGACGTTTAACTTGGAAACCTTGGTTTCCAATGGTATAACGTAGAATAATGTATACAAGAGTCGTGGACTCAAGAATCGTCGAATTTTAACTTAAAACAAAGAAACGAGTTATTATGAACGTTCACGAATTAAACGAATGCGTAAAAGAACGTTAAATAGTGAATTCATTGTTAACTGAATTAAAAATAACTTTTGTCCAAATGAAATTGAAGTACATGAGATATGTGAGATAACGGCTTTTGAACGAGCCAATTCGAACTTATAACTACCAAGTTAGGAGTCCAGAAATAATTGAACTTAGAAAATTTAAAAATTTCCCAGAGCTCAGGGTCGGTGCCGCAGCGCCACCCCAAACTTAGAAACCTCGCTCCGCAGCGCCGAGACGAGGGGTTAGACAGTGCTTAATGGCGCCGCAACGCCAATGATAAACCCGAGGACGGCGCCGCAATGCCGAGACAAGGGAAGAGAATAACTTAGTTATTTTTGAACCCAATTATTTCATGATAATTATGGGAAAGTGTATATACTTAATGTACATGTTAAGACCATTCCTATGTCACATAGATAGTGATGACCTTAGGAATTGAACGTGGTTTATTAGTAATGAAACGATGAACATTAATAAGTCGTAAAGAAGGATAAGTAACTGTAAATGAGTTTTATTAATGAAATAAATTCGGTTAAGTTATAGAAGAGAAAGAAGTTGGTAAAAATAATGTGATTAGATTATTTGGTAGCTAATTACAGTGTGCTATATGAATATATCATGTAGAGACTGTAAAGACCAATAATTGTTGAATATTTATTTGAAGACGCTTGAAGGAAGGTTTTCTTAACGCTTGTCTAACCTTCGTGTTAGCCAAGTTTTCTGTGATTCATGTTATGAGATGCATGAATTGTTTTACGAAAGGGTCGATGCGAGTTTTAAGTCGGCTAGACTAATCTAAAGAGTTTGATTGATTTGTTTACAAGTCTTTCGATATAGAATTGATAACGCTAGTCTATGCCAATTGTTTGGTACAGATTCAAAGGTAAGCCTGAGTATGAATAAATAAATGTATTTTACATCGATTATTCGATGGGCACGTGAGGTTGCCAAAAATTAAACGTAAATACGTTTAAACGAATGAGTGTTGATCAACATGGATTACTATAGACTGATCACCTAGAAGTACTTGTAAGATATATAAAACTTACAGACTTAGTATCGGGTTGTCCTTTTTCATGAATGAAAACCAAAAGAGAATGTTCATGGTCTTTTGACCTACTCAGAATTCTTAAGTTTCTATATGTACTTCGAAATTGTTTTATGAGAATCGAAAGTGTTATTCAATGTTTCATAGTACTTCATAGCTATTTGTTCAGTTATTGAAGAATAATTGTTGATTGATTTCACAATCAAAACATACGTGCAAGTATACACGGTCAACAAGTAATAAAGTGAAAGTAAAGTATCATTCCCACAAGGAATTATTTAATAGAAATCACCAAGTACTAGTTCTTAACCAAACTAATTTTATTTAAACAATCGCAATTTATGATTTTTAAATTAAGCAAACTAAATTAACTAATTAAACTGGATTACTTTATAAATGAATTCAAATAAATAAAGATTAAGACTACAATATCCCCAATTATGAACTATAAATCAATTATCCAATTAACCCAATTATTACCCCACCTGAATTGTTAACATGAATTCTAGTTGTTAAAAGCCCTTTCCCAAGTGAACAGATAACTTTTATTCAATTCAATTAATCATGCGATATTCCTATACAAAATAATTAAACCAAACCCGTTAAGTTCCAATTCCCAATTTGTTACATGCAGTGAATAGATATTCCTATTTAATTCACAACCCTAATTATTCATCTCATGCAAATAATTAAGCCTACATGTTATCATGTCCAGTTCCAACCTTAGATTTCATCTTCAGAATCCTTCTAGAGTAACAAGGTAATTACTGGCCAAATAATTAATCAATACGCACAAGACATGATAAACAATTCACCTTGACATAAATAATTGGAATAAATTTAATAATTAATTCATAGACATAAAAGGTTCAATTTTTAGTCTTAACAAAAGATTTAGTTCATTATTAATGAATTAAAACTAAGAATCCACAATTGAATAGACATTAAAAGATAAAAGTAAGAGAAGAGAAGAGAATAGAATCTGTTGTCAGCAAATCTCAATCTTCATCAAGCTTCTGCTCTTGACCTTAAATGGTCTCCAAGTTGCTTCAATCTCTAAAACTAATAAGAACTAGAGTTTATGTTCTAATCTAATGGAGTGTATCTATAATCTAATCTATGTAATCCCCCTTATTCTATGCCTCACATCATGTATATTTATGGGTTACAAGTCTAATTTTTAGCTAAGAAACAAACCTAATCCAATTTGGAGTCAAAAAAGTGTTAAAATTCGCCCCAAAATATGTCACAACTTCATCAGGCCGAGCCCAAAGCCTTGATCTTTGAAACACTACCCTAGCCTTGCGCAGGGCTGAAATAGGTTAGAATTGGGCGCCCGTTGGTCGGCTTCATTTTCTAAAATTTTCTGCTCTGACGTCCTTTGGAAAAATGGTCATAACTTCTTCTTCCGAACTCCGATTTTGATAATTCAAGATGTTCCGGAAAAAGGAGATGTAGATCTATAACTTTTATTCTTTGAGGTTTTTGAAATAAGGTCCGGAGCAATGCTGAAATTGGCCCTGAAGTGGCTGCTATGTAAATAGCAAGCCGAAAAAGCGAATCTAGCAACCCCAAACGTTGTTCCAAGTAACTTTTTACCCAAATCGTACAAAACAATGTAAAACATGCACGAATAGACACAAACACTTAAAAACATCCAAAAGATTAAGCTCAAACGTATTAAATTCATGGGTATAAAACTCAGTCATCAAATACCCCCAAACGTAAACATTTGCTTGTCCTCAAGCAAAAACACAAAAGAACTAAAAATAAAAAACGTAACTCAACTACATGAATGCATATGCATGATCTACTTCCTAATATACCTACGAACCCAATAATAAATCAGTATGATATATTGAAACAGGTCTCAAAGATACCAATGATATTCAAACAATATATCCAATCAAGTCAAAGTCCATAACTCTAACCAGTTAGTCAATCCAAACATGTCATCACCCATGTTGTGCGTGTGTGCTTGTTAACCATTCTAACTAACCACGGTTCAAAATAATCACATAACAAACTTCTTATAAGGAAAATTTTAGTTCCAATTCAATTACTTTTGTGAACATGACAACTCCAGTTAAAACTAAGCAAATACCAAATCTAAGGGTAAATATAGGATTTATTTCTACCTTTATTCAACCACGAGGGCATTTTTGCACTTTCTCGTGTTTTATTCATTTTTTTTTTATTTTTCTCATTGTTGTGCAATGTCGTATTCCCTTAGGCTTTTCAATGCTACCTTAACAAGCTTTCAACCAACGACTCCCAGACCATTAAGACCTTAGGGTGCTAGGTGTAAAGACAAATCCCCTCGGGCTTACTTACACAAGTAACAAAGGCCACAAAACTACACAAGCTTGTCACGGTGTTTATTCATTTTTTTCTGGATTTTCTATATTTTTTTCTTTTCATCATTTTTTTTCATTTTGTATATATATAGCCCATAAATTCCCCCAAACTCAAGTTTTTACATCATTCCAACCTTTACCGCCAATTCACTAATTTCCTTCATTTTAACCAACATTTTCTCTCAGAAACAAATTATGAAACCCTTGAACCAAGTGGATTAAAACAGTTAATTTTTAAGTGCTAATCGGTTACATAAGTTTTAGACACTCAGATTTTCTTCATGTTTAACCAGCATTTTATCTCATAAGTTTTGTTGATCGATTTCACAATCAAAACATATGTGCAAGTATACACGGTCAACAAGTAATAAAGTGAAAGTAAAGTATCGTACCCACGAGGAATTATTTAATAGAAATCACCAAGTACTAGTTCTTGACCAAACTAATTTTATTTAAACAATCGCAATTTATGATTTTTAAACTTAAGCAAACTAAATTAACTAATTAAACTGGATTACTTTATAAATGAATTCAAATAAATAAAGATTAAGACTACAATATCCCCAATTATGAACTATAAACCAATTATCCAATTAACCCGATTATTACCCCACCTGAATTGTTAACAGGAATTCTGTGATAACCCGGTATTTTGAATAATTAAAATTTTACGAATAATTTTTTTTATTAATATTAATTGTTAATATTGTGTTATGTAACTGTGATACGAGTTTGGAGAATAAGTCAATTTGTGTATTGACTAATAAAATTAGAGTAGAGTTGTGCTTAACAAGATGAGAAACCCTAACCCTAATTTCTGGAAAGGGATTCGACAGAAAATATAATTAAAATAATTATATTAATGAGTACGCGTTTGTATTGTTTAGAATTTTGATCAATGATTGATCTAATAAGGTTTAAAATTATAAACCCTAATAAGAGATTAGAAACCCTAATCTCAGGATTAGAAACCCTAGTGTACCGTTAGAAACCCTAATCGTATGACAGAAAACCCTAATTTAAAATTCGGGAATCCTAAACCCTAATTAGGAAACCCCTAATCCTAAGTGGCATGTATAAGGCGTTTATTAAACTTAAAATATGATTAGAAAACCCTAATTACATTTTATTTATTTTAATTTCAATTTTACAAACCTAATTGTAATTTGGAAATTTTATTTTTCTATTAGAAACCCTAATTCGTTGGTTATAACCCTAATGACCAATTATGACCCTTATTGCTTAATTAGCAATTTTAATTAGGAATTATTAATCCTAATTAGCAATATTTAAGTTATGATTAAGAAATTTTAATATAATTAGAAAATTCTAATTATAATTTAGAAATATTAATTTTCGATTTTTAGAACCTAAATTGGAAATTTTAGAAAATCAAATTGCTTAACCCTAAGGGTTCTAAACCCTAAACCCAAACCCTAACCCTAAACCATAAGGGTTTGGCTAATTGACAAGATTGCCGTTAAAATTAAATTGTAAATGACCAAAATGTCCTTTTTATATTTTTTAATTAACTAACTTGTAAAAAATATCAAGAGCTTTAGTTGTTAAACAACTTTGTTGACTTTGGGGCTAAAAATCTACAGCAAAATTCGTCCATAACATTCAGCCATAGCAACATATCAAAATATATATAGGTTATGAGAGAGAAAAAGTCACAAAAGTTAGTCATTTTTCACCAAAGCTCTCCACAACTCATTCTTTCTCAAACCCTCCGAATTGGCTAAGTAGATCAGTCACATAAACACCTCCTAGAAACCCAAGATCAGATTGGAGAGTATAGATCAACGATTTGAAGAAAGAAGGTATAAACCTAAAACCTATTTTGATCCAAGTTGCTAAGAAATTTTTTGTGTTTAAGTGTTTAGATGTTTGCTAATGGATGTTTTATGAAGATCTATGATGATCTATCATGAATCCATAGCATCAAAGTGCCTTAAAATCAATTTTTCAAAAACTGTTCTTGAGAATTTTTTGTGATCTGACAAGTAATGTCAGTGCCCACGGATCATTTCTCGTTTAAGATTTTTGATGTTTTATTGTTTGGATCTGTAGCTTGTTATGTTGTCTTTAATCTGGAAGTGGTAGTACAACCATCAGATGTCTAGATTTGTAGTTATTCATGGTCAAAACCCGTTGACCGGGCATGACCATGAATTTTCTGGGTAACCAAGAAAGCCTTTTACGGCATCTGATAACTTTTTGTGAGGTCTAGATCTGTCGTGTTGTAAGTGTTATGATGATGTTATTGTATAATGATTATAATATGTTGTGCGTACTCTAGATCAATGGTTTTAGTTTCCAGAAACAGATAATATATCGAGTGTAACTAATGGTCAAAGTAGACCATTTGATCACGGATGCATTTTCTGGGAAACCCAGAATCGGTTTGAACAAAAATTTCTGACAACCTTTGACCGTATTATAACTTGTAGATCTTTTGTTGTTAAATTCTGTGTTGTTGTGGTAATTATCCTTGTCATGAATACTATGGATTTAAACCATTAACCGACTTGAATCATGACTGGAACCTAGATTAAATGGAGCTTGAAAGTGTCCACTCAGATTATGCAGGTTTCGGAAAACCCGAAACCGTCCCGACATGTACTTTGAAGGCATAGATCTAATTATTTGTTTGTTGTATGACCATGATTTCGATGGGATATTGTAGAGTTACATTTAAATACACGATTCTGTCCAAGTTAGCTTAAATCATGTTTGGATTAAGATTAACAATTAATCAACAATGACCCTTGAAAATTTGAATTTGTCGGTGTTCTTGAGCTCAAGAACACCAACAACGACGCTTTGTGTCACTAAAGGGCTTTAGCGACGGTTGTATTTATTTTATTTTCTGAATATTCCGAAAAATGCTTACAAATAGAAATAAATTATAAATATTACCAAAAATGATTTTAAAAATTATTTTAAATTATGAAAAATACTTTCCGACTATTTAGAATATTTTTCATTAATAATTATAATTATTTGAATATTAATGCTATTTAATTTATTTAGTTAGTGTATTAAATAAATTAGAGAAAAATGATTTTAATTATATAAAAATAATTTTAAATAAGAATAATATATTTAAAAATATTTTGAGTTATAAAATGTAACTTTTAATATTTTTGGAGAATTTTCATTAATAAATTAGTATTAATGATATTAGATTTATTTAATTATTAAATTAAATAAATAAGTTTAAAATGATTTTATTAATTTAAAAATCATTTTAAATAAGAATAAAGTATTAGAAAATATTTTGAATTATAAAATATAATTTTCAATATTTTTGGAGAATTCTCATTAATAAATTAGTATTAATGATATTAGATTTATTTAATTATTATATTAAATAAAGGAATTAAAAATGATTTTATTGATTTAAAATCATTTAAAAATGAGAAAAATGTTTTAAAAATATTTGAAGTTATAATTAATGACTTTTAATATTTTGATAATAATTTTATTAATATTTAAATATTAATGTTGATGATTTAAAAATGATTTTAATTATTTTTAAAAATCATTTAAGTAGAATATTAATGATTTAAAAATATTTTAAGTTATTAATAATAACTTTAATATTTTGACAAGTATGTTATTAATATTTTTATATAATTAAATATTAATAATGATAAGATTATTTAATAATTAAATCATTTAAAAATGATTTAAGTGTTTGAAAAATTATTATAAATTATAATCATTGTTTATAAATTATTAAAAGCTTCCGAAAAATATTATAACAATAGTTGACTTATCTAAAATTAATATTGAAGCTTAGAAACCAAATTTAATTAACAATAACTGTGTTAATTATCGGATAGGGTGACTAGAACACCGAGAATGGACCGAAGTCCAACCAGACCGAAATAGTTAAACTTGTTAAGTGTTTATATAGGTTATAAACACTGATGTGACTATGTGGTAATGTGTCTAGGAGAAGTTTGACTGTAAAATATAGTGTTGCGTGTTATAAATGATTGTGCTAATTGTGAGACCGACATTGTTGAATATAGGTCTTACGAACGTAGTTAATTATATTGTGTAGCTGTAATCAACGCGGAAGGCAAGTTTCCTAACTCAACCTTGAGTTATATTCATTCAATTATTATAATGGTTAATTATTTCTAATTATACCATGTCCAGAGAAATTATTGTTGATTATTCGCAGTTAGTGCATGTTTAATAATTCAAATTGAATTACTAATTCAGAAAATATACATTTGTAGACTAACTGTTGTTGGATATTCATATCCGTAGAAGATAGAATTACATGATCTGAGATAATTCTGTTATTGTTTAACTATGTTGAGAAATGTCTTAGCTAATCATTACGCTGAGCAACATTTATTAGAACTTGATAGGTTCGAGAAGAGAATTCAATTATTATTGACAGATCGATGCCAATTATTTCGGCTAGATCGAGAAGTAATTAGAAATTAAAATCACAGTATTTCGTTGAAAAATCAAATCTTGATTCTGAGACTGAGAAGAACAACCTTTTATATAAAGGGAATATTTTATTGGTCGTATACTCGACCTTTGCGCGCGATTAAGTATTATGCATAATATAGGGTATAATGAAGCTGATCACTTTATATACTTGCAGAGGGGTATGATTTAATCTTTATTGTTATCTGATACACCTGGGTATATCAAGGTATAACTTTGATAGTTACTCGAGAAGAGAAGTTCAAGATCCAATGGATCGCTCAGCATAAATCTGGAAAACATTCCACTTTGCTATCTCGTAAAATATAATTCTTGATTATTCATTTGAATATCGTAGAAAACCTTGAAAGCGTTGTACACTTTCATTATCAAATTATTGTTGCATAGAATGTGAGAAGGTTTGATATTGATTTCTATATCTTTATTGTATCTCTTAACTTGCGGGGCAAACTTGTTGCTCACCCTTGCTATAAATAAAACTTTTCAGCTAGGGACGAAGTTGCAGAAGGTGCTGCGAAGAAGAACAAAGGAAAAGGAATAGTTATAAATTAGTATAATGAAGTTCAGCATTATTATTATATTGTTGTATTGTAAACCCTTTTTATATATCTAAAGGGGTATGTTTGTAATTTTAAGGTTAGTGGACATGGGAATATATGAATGGGTAGTTAAATGGAATTATATTGTGGATCGTGAACACCAAACCCGTGGGTCAGGTAACCCGAATTTGGGGGTATCATGGGTTGGTATCAAAGCTGTAGTGACCAAGGTGTCACAAGTTGGTAGAAGAGTCGTAAGTTATAAACCTTAAGTGGGGTGGGGGAAAACCCTAGGATTATAACCATACACGAGATAGAGACAACTCATGTAGAGTTCTAAGTGAAGGATTGCCGAAGTGCATCAATAGTGAGATAAGTGGACACATAGTGTGAGAATTTTGTACTGGTGAAGTACTAATTGTAAAACCCAAACTTTTTGAATAAAGATAAATTTTCAATAAATATTATTTTTGAATATTATGGAGTAAAATTGATATAATGTTATAGTTGTGGGTAATATTTATAAATTTTGCAAAGTACGCAAGTTGTTATATAATATTCGACTGGTCGGGGAATATTTGTTTTAACAGGGAATATTCGTACAACGGCACAATCATTGGTGGACCCCACAACAGAATTATTGTTGGATTGAGAAAATGACAAAAATATTTTATTGAAATAACGGCGGAAGTTTTACCATTGATACTGTTGAACTACTCGGTAGTAAAAGTACAGTAATACGCATGGTTACATAGTAGCACACGATATTAATTATTAAAGGCTTATGTGAGAAGTCGCTCAGTTTTGCTTATTTTATAAACACTCATTTACCTATTTTTCAAAATAATTGGTAGAAGATGCTTCAGTATGTATATATAATATTTGTGTGTGATAAGGATGCATGTGATAAGGATGTGTGTGAAAATGACGTGTGGGGTGGGGGAAAGAAAAAATGAAAATGGGGGTTACGTATATATATGGTAATGTTATATATATATATATATATATATATATATATATATATATATATATATATATATATATATATATATATGATGGATAATGACATGTGGGTGGTGCCCACATGTTGGAAGAAGAATTTGGGGGAAAATCTGAGAAATTTTTTCAACGGAGGAGGTTGTTTTTTTTTCAAACAACATGTGTTATATATATATATATATATATATTATATTTTATTTAAAAAATTTTGCTTTAAATATGGACCATCAGATTAAAGTAAATCAATCTCGACCGTTCATGAGTTAGTTACTATGCATTCCATTTTTCTATAAATAGAAGCTCATTCATTCATTATTTTCTTACGAATTCACTAAAACTCTAGAGAGATAAACTATAGAGAGAAAGAAGAAAGTATTATGCTACTTCACTACTTATATATCCAGTACTCTTCTTCTTAAGGTAGGGAATATTATTTGTTGTATTCGTAAGGGGTGTTATTCTTTCTTATTCATGAAGGGAACTGTTGTTATTCCATTGCTTATTATCCTGTTGGAATAACCTGTATACGCGGTCTACCCTATACTTGGTGACATTCTTCTATTATTCAGTCTTTACTATTACATTTGGAATATATCTTGTGCATGCGTTTTAAATTTAATAGAATTCCGCCTTTATTATTACTTTGGAATATCCTCACATGCATGCGTTTTACTGGGGACTGGTTTAAATCTTTATTATTATTACATTTGGAATATCACATCTGCATACGTTTTACTGTGCCGGACTGATTACATCCATATTAGTATTACATTGGAATAACTTTGTCATCGCAATCACCGCATGCATGGTGATTTCATTGTTTTCCATTCTTTATTATTACATTTGGAACATCCTGTCCGGTGCAATTTACTTTGACACGGTTCCGATTATTTAGTATTCTGTTGGAATAACTTTGTCATCGCGGCAATACCGCATGCGTAGTGATTTCTTTTGTTATTCCATTCTTTATTATACTTAGTTGGTTAAAGTTTTGACTTCTATACTCCATGAAATTAGTATAATATCCTTGATATTTGTGCTTCATCCAGTATCTTTTCATGGAAATATTCTTCGATCATTCTTGAATTTTACTCTACAAAGCGATGTCATGTTGACAATTTGGACATTAGTAGTTCTTGGACAAATTAATTCTTGAACTTGTTTTATTGAATTCTTATATCATTGTCATCATCCTCATGTTTATATTATGTTGAAAGTCATCTACGTGCACATGTAGTGCATAGATGGACTTGGTATGATTATGACCGAGGATTATTTGGTGTAATCATGGTAGTAATGTTACAAATGATGTGGTAAAAGTCCTCATTGGCCCGTAGTGCATTGATGGACGATTGTTGGCATGATCATGACCATTAATGAATACATAAATATTCTTGGCCCGTAGTGCATGGATAATTGTGGTCGTGATACTAAAGAATATCCTTGGTAGTAGTGCGGGGTGATTCGATGATGTGAAATATTTATTAAAATCGAGTCTCAACGATAACTTGATGATGAAAACCCTTTTAAATCATAAAAGATAGTAGATTTTATTTTCTACTTAACTCTTTTAATGGATTGCTTATTCATTGCAGTTAAACTTGATGTCTATTATATTTTATCGGTTTAACATTGTTGGAGACTAATGATAATTTATTCGCATTATCTTAGTCATAATATTTCTTCTTGGGGCTAGTTGAGCTCACCCTTTCTTTCACTTTATTCTCTTTAGGAAATGAGAATATAGCCGGGACGAGTCGGGGAACGGAGTGATGGTCCAGAGGATAGCATTAGTAGTCCTCACTATTCTGTGAAATACTGTGATAATAATTGTAATGAGGACTCCGTTTGAGTTCGTATAATCTCTAGTAGATAATATTTGTATTCAAACTCACAGTTTATGTTTGTCGTATTGTACACGACAATTGTATTAGTAAGTTGTATTTGAATTCTGTACCATGTATCTGACGACCCAAGATGGGTGATGTATACCTAATTTTGGGGGCGTTACCGTTGGTATTAAAGCTTAGGGATATGATCTCTGGCTAAGATGTGAGACTAGAACTAGGAGGGGAGAGACGGGGAATTCCTTCGCTAGTATGACCTACTTAAATTTATTTTGTATTTAAATTAGTTCGTCAGAGTTTAGAGATATTATGTTACATGTCAATTAACCTTTGTTTTGTGGCGATGTCTCGAAAATGACATATCATTAATAAGGAGAATGTGCATCGAAGGCGACAATCCTTATGCAAATAACAACACCGACCAAATCTTTGAATGATGGATTGTTCGGAGGCTTTATGCAATTCATGCAACAAAGAAAGAGAGCGGCTCTGTCCCAAATTGTGGTGGGAACACTTGGAAACTCTCGGCGGTCACCGCTAAATAGTTCAAGGAGCTGGGACCATCAGAGTTTAAGGGAGAGCCAAAACCACTTATGGAAGAAACATGGATAAAGTAGATCACCAAGATATTTGATGTCTTGGGATGCTCCGAGGAGTAAAAGGTTCCCTTTGTCGCCTTTATATTGCGCGGAGAGGCATATTACTGGTGGGAATCGGTAAAACGTACTCAACCTGCCGTGCTAAAGATGTCTTGGGAGAAGTTCCAAGAGCTGTTCAACGACAAATACTTTCCCAAAAGTATTCGTCACATGAAGGAGGTGGAGTTTATCAAATTGGAGCAAAACAATATGACCGTGTCGAGGCAAAATTTGCGGAGTTATCCCGGTTTGCGTCCCACTTGGTGGATTATGAAGAGAGAATGGCGCGAAAGTTTTTAAGAGGTTTGAAGCCGGAAATACGTCAACATCTTATTTCTCATAAAGCGTGTTTGTATTCGAGATGTTGTAAATAGGGCTCGATTGGTGGAACGCGATAATGAGTCAATGCAACCAAAAGAAGCGGTACGTGAAAATGATAATACCGGTGAGAGCGATCATCGAGCGGTGACAACAAGCGTGGAGGGAATCAACGGGCGAAATGGTAACCACTTGGTGGTAATCGAGGCCAAATCAATAAGAATGGACATTTCAAGAAGAGGAGATTCAACAATGATGGAAAGACGTCAGCACCAGCACCCGTTGTTAAGGAAGGAGAAAGACCACCTATCATATGCTTCAAATGCGGAGGGGAGGGACACATCAGTCCAAATTGCGTGATGTCGTCCAAAGCATGTTATAATTGTGGAAGAGAAGGTCACTTAGCCCAATTTTGTCGTTCACCGAAGACAAATTCAGCTAGGATGGAGGCACCAAAGGCTGTCCCAGAAAAGTCAAAGCCGGTAGTACAAGGGAGAGCGTTTGTTGTGACCTCCCAGAGAGCAAGGAACCCGAATGAGGTCATCACGGGTAAGCTTATCATAAACTCTAGCGAAGTCTACACTTTATTTGATACCGGTTCTACCCATTCTTTTATTTCTCCTACTTGCGCTCAACGATTAAATTTGACTCCGGAGAAATTAGACTTTGACTTATCTGTGGAAACTCCATTGGGAGAAACCATCATTACATCCATGGTTTATAAGTCTTGTTTGGTTTAAGTTGGTACCCACACATTACCTGTCGATCTTATTGCATTAAAAATACTTGCATTTGATGTAATTCTAGGGATTGATTGGTTAATTACTCATCATGCAAAAATTGATTATTTTCGTAAGGTTGTTAGCTTTCATATTCCTGATCGACCTATTATGCGAATTTAAGCAACCAAACCATTAAAATCAATCACTGTCATCTCAAGCCATAAAGCTATTCATTTATTGAAAAACGGATGTCAAGCTTTCTTAGCTCATATCACGATCTAAAACAAAAATCGTTAGTTTTGAATAATATTTCTATTGTTAATGAATTTCCTGACGTATACCCTAAAGAACTTCCTGGCCTACCCCCAGAGCATGAAATTGAATTTTGTATCGACCTTGAACCCGGTACAAAACCCATTTCCAAAGCCCCATATCGAATGGCTCTATTGAACTTCGAGGAGTTAAAGACTCAACTGCGAGAATTGTTAGACATTGGCTTTATTAGTCCCTAGAACTTCTCCTTGGGGTGCTCTGCTCTATTCGTGAAGAAGAAAGATGGGAGTATCGACTTTATATTGATTATCGGGAGTTGAATCATGTCACCATCAAAATAGGCACCCATTGCCACGTATTGATGACTGTTTGACCCGATTCACGGAGCCAAATTCTTTTCAAAGATTGATCTTCATTTCGGATATCACCAATTGAAGATTAGAACCGATGATATTCCAAAGACGGCTTTTCGAAACTCCGATGCGGGCATTATGAATTCCTAGTCATGTCCTTTGGATTGACTAATGCTCCTAGCGCCTTCATGGATATGATGAACCAAAGTATTTAAGGAATATTTGGATCATTTTGTGGTCGTCTTTATTGATGACATCCTTATATATTCCATCCTCATATATTCCAAAAGCCAAGAAGATCATGAGGAACACTTGAGGTCGATACTCTAAAAGCTTCGTGAATACAAGCTTTATGCCAAGTTGAGAAATGCGAGTTACGGCTTGAGGAAGTAGCATTCCTTGGGCGCACGTGGTATCAAGTCATGGAATATCTGTTGACCCAAAGAAAGATTGAAGCTATTCAAAGTGGGAGCAACCTCAATCGATGATCGAAGTCGTAGCTTTCTCGGCTTAGTTGGTTATTATCTGGAGATTAAGTGAAGGGTTTTCTCGAATCGCTACTCAACTAACTCAAATGACTCGAAAGATACAAAGTTCGGTTGGAGCGAGGAATGTGAGAAGAGTTTTCAAGAACTCGAGAGGAGACTCATTTCAAAGACTTTGTTTGATAATACCATCTGGTTCGGAGGGATTTGTCATCTACAGTGATGCTTTGGGCAAATGGTTAGGATGTGTTCTCATGCAACATGGGAAAGTCATAGCCTATGCCTCACGACAACTCAAAAAATATGAGAGGAATTATCCTTTTTCATGACCTAGAGTTAGCAGCTGTTGTCTTTGCACTTAAAATTTGGAGGCATTACTTGTATGGGGAGAAAGTGGAGATCTTTACGGATCATAAAAGCCTCAAATATTTCTTCACTCAAAAGGAACTCAACATGCGACAACGATGTTGGCTTGAACTGTTGAAAGATTATGATCATACCATCCAATACCATCCTGAAAAAGCGAGCGTGGTAGTGGCGCATTGAGTAGAAGGGCATATCTGAATGCGAGTGCAATATTGTCAATGCAAAGGCCCATTTTGTAGGACTTGCAAAGGATGGAGATAGAGATAAAGACTCGGGACCCACGTGATGATGGCAAATATCTGAGTAGAACAGACTTTAATTGATAAAATTAAAGTTGCTCAAATTACTGATCCGGAGGCGATGCGTATGAGGAAGAAAAGTACAAGAAGGTGCGATCTTTGGAAGCAAGAATCGATGAAGAAGGAATACTTTGAGTCAACTCTGGACTTTGTGTTCCTAACGACCACGATTTAAAGCATAAAGTCATGATGGAGGCGCACACACACCGCTTGCAATCCATCTCGGAGTACCAAAATGTATCATGATCTTGACATACATTTTGGTGGAGCAATATGAAGAGAGATATAGCGTTGTTTATCTCAAGGTGTCTAACGTGTCAACGAGTCAAGCGAGAGCATCAAGTACCAAAAAGTCCATTGCAACCACTTGAATTTCCGAATGGAAGTGGGAGCACATTACCATGGATTTCATTACCGGTCTTCCTAAGGTTTCTCAAGGCATAGATGGGATTTGGGTCATTGTTGATAGATTGACCAAGTCTGCTCATTTCTTACCGATATGAGAGACTTATACACTTGAACGTCTTGCTCGTATGTACATAAACGAGATTGTAAGATCGCATGGTAAGCTAGTATCCATAGTTTACGATCGAGACCCAAGATTCACTTCACGATTTTGGGTTAATTTGCGTAAAGCTATGGGCGCAGATTCAATTTAGCTCGGCATATCATCCTCGAATCCAGACGAATGACGATCGGAGAGGACTATTCAAACTCTTGAAGATCTATTAAGACTCTGTGTCCTTGATTTCAAGGGAAGTTGGGACATGTTCTTTCCATTGGTGGAGTTTTCCTACAATAACAGTTATCAAACAAGTATTGGCATGGCTCCATTCGAAGCGTTGTATGGAAGAAAGTGTCGTTCTCCAGTATGCTGGGATGAGGTGGGTGAAGCAACATTTTTGGGACCGGAGTTGGTACGTATGACTACAGAAAAGATTCAAATGATCCGGCAACGTATAAAAACCTCACAAGATCGACAAAAGAGTTATGCTAATCTTCATCGAAATGGCGTGGAATTCGATATAGAAGATCATGTGTTGTTAAGTATTGCTCCATGGAAAGGGGTTACGAGATTTGAAAAGAGAGGAAAGCTCAATCCTTGATTTATCGGCCCATTTTAATCCTCGATCGAGTAGGAACTGTGGCCTATAGACTAAACTTTCTGCCAAGTATGTCTCGTGTTCATAATATTTTCACATATCCATGCTACGTAAATATGTGGAAGACCGAACCACATTATTGAGTTAGAACCGGACAAAATAGCGGAAGATTTGACGTATAAAGAGGTTCCTATTCAAATCTTGGATAAGAAGGAACATATTCTACGGTCGAGGTTATACCTCAAGTCAAAGTTTTGTGGAGAAACCACGATGTTGAGGAAATGACTTGAGAGTTAGAATCCGAAATGAAATCAAGGTATCCTTACCTCTTCAATATACCAGGTACGTACCCTAATTTCGAGGGCAAAATTTCATAAGAAGGGAGATTGTAAAACTGAACTTTTTGAATAAAGATGAATTTTCTATAAATATTATTTTTGAATATTATGGAGTAAAATTGATATAATGTTATAGTTGTGAGTAATATTTATAAATTTTGCAAAATACATGAGTTGTTATATAATATTCGATTGGTCGTGGAATATTCGTTTTAACAGGGAATATTCGTATAACCAAGACAATCATTGGTGGACCCCACAATGTAATTATTGTCGGATTGAGAAAACAACAAAAATATTTTATTGAGATAACGGCGGAAGTTTTACTGGTTGATCTTTGTTGAACTACTCTCATTAGTAAAAATCTGATACTGGCGTTAGTTACATAGTAGCACTACGGTATTAATTATTAAAGGCTTATGTGAGAAGTCACTCGGTTTTGCTTATTTTATAAACTCATTTACCTATTTTTCAAAATAATTGGCAGAAGATGCTTCAGTATGTATATATAATATCTGTGTGTTATAAGGATGTATGTGATAAGGATGTGTGTGGAAATGGTGTGTGGGGGGGGGGAAAGAAAAATGAAAATGGCGGTCACGTATATATATGGTAATGTTATATATATATATATATATATATACTTTATTAGTATTAAATATATATATATATATATATATATATATATATATATATGATGGATAATGACATGTGGGTGGGGCCCACATGTTGGAAGAAGAATTTGGGGGAAAAGCTGAGAATTTTTTTCAACGGAGGAGGTTGCTTTTTTTTTTTCAAACAACATGTGTTATATATATATAATATATTATATTTTATATTTTATTTAAAAGATTTTTTTTTAAATATGGACCGTCAGATTAAAGTAAATCAATCTCGACCGTTCATGAGTTAGTTACTATGCATTCCATTTTTCTATAAATAGAAGCTCATTCATTCATTATTTTCTTACGAATTCACTGAAACTCTAGAGAGATAAACTATAGAGAGAAAGAAGAAAGTATTCTGCTACTTCACTACTTATATATCCAGTACTCTTCTTCTTAAGGTAGGGAATATTATTTGTTGTATTCGTAAGGGTGTTATTCTTTCTTATTCATGAAGGGA
Organism: Panax quinquefolius; assembly: GCA_020205615.1. Lineage (NCBI taxonomy): Eukaryota > Viridiplantae > Streptophyta > Magnoliopsida > Apiales > Araliaceae > Panax > Panax quinquefolius. Next base: position 95,860,142 of record CM035160.1, on the reverse strand, counting down.
ACTGTTGTTATTCCATTGCTTATTATTCTGTTGGAATAACCTGTATACGCGAGTCTACCCTATACTTGGTGACATTCTTCTATTATTCCGTCTTTACTATTACATTGGAATATCCATGCATAGGCGCGTTTCTGTAGGACTGATTCCGTCTTTATTATTACATTGGAATATCACATGCATGCGTTTTACTGGCTGGACTGAATTCCGCTCTTTATTATTATTACATTGGAATATCTTGTCATGCGTTTTCTGCGGGACTGATTCCGCCCCTTATTAGTATTCTCGTTGGAATAACTTTGCTGTCATGAGTACCGCATGCATAGTGATTTCTTTTGTTATTCCATTCTTTATTATACTCGGTTGGTTAAAGTTTTGACTTTTATACGCCATGAAATTAGTAGAATATCATTGATATTTAAGCGCTTCATCCAAAGATCTTTTCATGGAAATATTCTTACGATCATTCTTGAATTTTACTCTACAAAGTAGTATCATGTTGACAATTTGGACATTAGTAGTTCTTGGACAAATTAATTCTTGAACTTATTTTATTGAATTCTTATATCATTGTCATCATCCTCATGTTTATATTATGTTGAAAGTCATCTCGTGGCTTTTGTGTGCATAGATGGACTTGGTATGATTATAACCGGGGATTATTCTGGTGTAATCATGGTAGTAATGTTACAAATGATGTGGTAAATGTCCTCATTGGCCCGTAGTGCATTGATGGACGATTATTGACATGATCATGACCATTAATGAATACACAAATATTTTTGGCACAGTAGTGCATGGATAATTGTGGTCGTGATACTAAAGAATATCCTTGGTAGAAAAGTAGTGCGGGGGTGATTCGATGATGTGGAATATTTATTAAAATTTGGGTCTCGGCGATAATGATGATGAAAAACCTTTTAAATCATAAAAGATAGTAGATTTTATTTTCTACTTGACTCTTTTAATGGACTACTTGTTCCGCTGGAGTTAAACTTGATGTCTATTGTATTTTATCAGTTTAACATTGTTGGAGACTAATGATAATTTATTCTGCATTATCTTAATCATAATATTTCTTACTGGGCTAGTTGAGCTCACCCTTTCTTTCACTGTTCTCTTCAGGAAATGAGAATATAGCTGGGACGAGTCGGGGAACGGAGTGATGGTCCAGAGGATAGCATTAGTAGTCCTTAATATTCTGTGAAATAGTGTAATAATAATTGTAATGAGGACTCCTTTTGAGTTTGTATAATCTCTAGTAGATAATATTTGTATTCAAACTCACAGTTTATGTTTGTCGTATTGTACACGACAGTGGTATTAGTAAGTTGTATTTGAATTCTGTACCATGTATCTGACGACCCAAGATGGGTGATGTATACCTAATTTTAGGGGCGTCACACTAATCAAGTTGTTTTTAATGATTGTAGGATGTCTGGAGAAGATCAAACGAGTGCGGAGATGCCAGAGGCTGTCGCATCAGTGCCAGTAGCCGAGGTGCCAGCACAGAGCGAATCAGTTAAAGAAGTAGGAAAAGATGAACCCATGGTTCATCTCGAGAGTGATCATGATGATTATCCCGAGATGTATCTGAGTAGTGATGAGGAGGCGGAGTCTAAAGAGGCTAAGGTGGAGTTATGGAATAAGACTAAAGTTGAAGAACAAGATCAACTAGCTGCAGAAGTTCAAGAACTACGGAGTAAGGCATTTCTCTTGGAGGAACTGTGGAAGACGGAGCGCGCGTTACATGAAATGACTGAAGAAAGGAACGAGCTTAAGGCGCAGGTAGAAAAGATGAAGGTGGAAGGTGGTGGATCGTCTGAAGGGACAATCAAGCAACAGAAAGACAAGAAAAAGAGAAAGAGGGACAACGACAGCCCTAATTCTAAAAAGTTAAGCCCAAAGAAGAAGCAAACCTATAGCAAGTGTGGGAAGACTCACGCGGGAGAATGCATGATGTGGAAGAATGTGTGCTTCAATTTATAGCGGGAAGGACATATTTCTCTGCATTTCCCTAAGCCAAATTTGAGGAAGTGTTTTTCATGTGGGTGGGCGGGTCACAGATTCAATAAGTGTCCCATCAAGAAGAAGAAGGTGGTGAAGGGAATGGTCACTACACAACTTAGATATATGTAATAGTATCTTTTTGGTAGAAGTTTATGATATTAAGTGTTGTAATATCAAGAACGATGTGTAAGCATATGTAAATATATATACATATATATGTTTGTATGAATGAAATCCTTATTTTCTATATGAATATAAGATTAAGATTAATTTGTGTGTTCTTAAAACTCATACTTATGATAAGTTAATGACTCATAATTATATGAAATGTTTTGAACCCTCGTGAATGGACGCCTTGAAAGTTCGACTAGGATAAGTTCATACACTCATATAATTGTGGCAAGTTTCTCGAACTCATAAGTGTGGTTAGTTTGATTTAACTATGTAAATGGAGAAATGCAACTTTTGTGTAAAGTTGTGTCATTAATCCTAATATGATTTAAAAGGGATAGTAAATGTGTTAAGTACTATATGTACTATATACTATTTGAATAAATATGCGATTATGTGAGAATTATGTGTTGAATTCTAATTGTGTTAAGAATTTGTGTAATGAAAAAGAATTAATATAAGATTTTTATTTAAATCGAGATCATGCCTTTAGACGACGAGATCGAAACCAACGAAAAAGAACGATCGATGAATAACGAAGGAGGTCAAGCGGACCCAATGCGAATTTAGTAGATATGATAGCAAGAAGCTATGGAAAATAGGGCTCAAAGAAGAGGAAGAGCGAGAAATCGGATGGCGATAGATTGGCTAACTTCAAAGACTTTAAAGCGGTAGGACCACCGGAATTCAAGGAACCACGGATCCGATTGAAGCCCAAACTTGGGTAAAGGAGATGGAGAAGGCATTAAATCATTCACTGTGAGTGGCGGAAGAACAAAAGACGACTTTTTGCAACTTATCGATGAAGGGAGAAGCTAATTCTTTGGTGGGAGACTAATCGGGCCGAGCCGTACATCGGTGGTGTTATGGACAAGATTCAAGGAGTTGTTCTTTGAGAACTACTTCTCATGAGTATCAATCCAGGATGGAAGTTAAATTTTTAGAACTAAAGTAGGAAAATATATACATTTTACGAATCTGTTGCCAAATTCAATGAGTTGGCAAGATTTGCACCTCATCGTTGGACATAGAGCGAGAAAGGTGAGAAGATTTGAGAATGGATCAAGTCGGGGATATTCAACAAGGTAGCAGTATTACAGATCAATACGTTCGCGGCTTTGATGGAGAAAGCATTAATTGCTGAAGGAGTGAGCGAAGCTGCATCTCGATTCCATCAGGAGAAGAAGAAGAAGACCAATGACGGAGGAAGCAGTGGTGGTAGCAATCCAAATAAGAGGAAATGGAGTGAGAATACCCAGTCGGGTAATAAAACAGAAGATAATAGGAAAGGAAGGGAGCCATGTGCGAATTGTGGGAAGAACCATGCTGGAGTTTGCCTGAAGAAGAAAAGAGTCTGCTACAACTGCGGACAAGAGGGACACATGTCACCCAATTGTCCCAATCCGAAGAAGATACAAGGTTGCTTTGCTTGTGGATCAACAGATCATATGGTTCGGAATTGTCCGAAGAGGAATTCTGAGAAAGAAAGTGTCAACAAGGGACCCGATGGTGGAACCTTGGCAACTCGAGGACCTGCACAACCAGGAAGACCAACAGCTCGTACATTCAACATGACAACGCAAGATACGGTGGCTGCCCAGGAGGTGGTAAAAGGTAACAATTTCGTTTAGAACTTAAATTACGCGAGAATTATAAGTCAGATATTTTTGTGAACTGTTTTCTTTTAAAGATTCAAGACACAGGTTAGAATTAATATTGTGTTGATAAAAAAATGAATTGATGATACAACGTTAAAAGATTGTAGAGAATAAGAAAGCGGTGATTCCGAGGACGGAATCCTTTTAAGGAGGGGTGAATGTGATAACCTGGTATTTCGAATAATTAAAATTTTACGAATAAATTTTTTTTTATTAATATTAATATTAATATTAATTATTAATGTTGTGTTGTGTAACTATGATACGAGTTTGGAGAATGAGTCAATTTGTGTATTGACTAATAAAATTATAGTAGAGTTGTGCTTAAAAAGATGAGAAACCCTAATCCTAATTTCTGGAAAGGGATTCGACAGAAAATATAATTAAAATAATTATATTAATGAGTACGCGTTGGTATTGTTTAGAATTTTGATCAATGATTGATCTAATAAGGTTTAAAATTATAAACCCTAATAAGAGATTAGAAACCCTAATCTCAGGATTAGAAACCCTAGCGTACCGTTAGAAACCCTAATCGTATGACGGGAAACCCTAATTTAAAATCCGGGAATCCTAAACCCTAATTAGGAAACCCTAATCCTAAGTGGCATGTATAAGGCGTTTATTAAACTTAAAACATGATTAGAAAACCCTAATTATATTTAATTTATTTTAATTTCTATTTTACAAACCTAATTGTAATTTGGAAAATTTGTTTTTCTATTAGAAATCCTAATTCGTGGGTTATAAACCCTAATGACCAATTACGACCCTAATTGCTTAATTAGCAATTTTAATTAGGAATTATTAATCCTAATTAGCAATATTTAAGTTATGATTAAGAAATTTTAATATAATTAGAAAATTCTAATTATAATTTAGAAATATTAATTTTGATTTTAGAACCTAAATTGGAAATTTTAGAAAATCAAATTACTTAACCCTAAGGGTTCCAAACCCTAACCCAAACCCTAAACCTTAAGGGTTTGGCTAATTGACAAGATTGTCATTAAAATCAAATTGTAAATGACCAAAATGCCCTTTTTATATTTTTTAATTAGCTAACTTGTAAAAAATATCAAGAGCTTTAGTTGTTAAACAACTTTGTTAACTTTGGGGCTAAAAATCTGCAGCAAAATTCGTCCATAACACCAGCCATAGCAACATATCAAAATATATATAGGTTATGAAAGAGAAAAAGTCACAAAAGTTAGTCATTTTTCACCAAAGCTCTCCATAACTCATTCTCTCTCAAACCCTCCGAATTGGCTAAGTAGATCAGTCACATAAACACCTCCTAGAAACCCAAGATTAGATTGGAGAGTATAGATCAAAGATTTGAAGAAAGAATGTATAAACCTAAAACCTATTTTGATCCAAGTTTCTAAGAACTTTTTTGTGTTTAAGTGTTTAGATGTTTGTTAATGGATGTTTTATGAAGATCTATGATGACCTATCGTGAATCCATAGCATCAAAGTGCCTTAAAACGAATTTTTCAAAAAACTGTTCTTGAGAATTTTTTGTGATTTGACAAGTAATGTCAGTGCCCACGGATCATTTCTCGTTTAAGATTTTTAATGTTTTATTGTTTGGTTCTGTAGTTTGTTGTGTTGTCTTTAATCTGGAAGTGGTAGTACAACCATCAGATGTCTAGATTTATAGTTATTCATGGTCAAAGTAACCCAGAAAGCCTTTTACAGCGTCTGATAACTTTTTGTGAGGTCTAGATCCATGGTTTTAGTTTCCAGAAATAGATAATATATCGAGTGTAACTAATGGTCAAAGTAGACCATTTGATCATGGATGCATTTTCTGGGAAACCCAGAATCGGTTTGAACAACAATTTCTGACAAGCTTTGACCGTGTTATAAATTGTAGATCTTTTGTAGTTAAACTTCTGTGTTTTTATGGTAGTGATCCTTGTCATGAATACTATAGATTTAAACCATTAACCTTGAATCATGATTGGAACCTAGATTAAATGGAGCTTGAAAGTGTTCATCAGATCGTGCTGGGGTTTACGGAAAACTCGAAACCGTCGACATGTACTTTGAAGGCATAGATCTAATTGTTTGTTTGTTGTATAACCATGATTTCGATGGGATATTGTAGAGTTACATTTAAATACACGATCCCCGCTCTAAGTTAGCTTAAATCATGTTTGGATTAAGATTAACAAATAATCAAACAGAGACCCTTGAAAGTTGAAATTATCGGTGTTCTTGAGCTCAAGAACACCAACAACGAAAGCTTTATTAAGCTAAAGGGCTTTAGCGACGATTTTATTATTTTATTTTCCTCGAATATTCCGTAAAATGCTTAAAAATAGAAATAAATTACAAAAATTACCAAAAATGGTTTTAAAATTATTTTAAATTATGAAAATACTTTCGACTATTTAGAATATTTTTCATTAATAATTATAATTATCTCAATATTAATGCTATTTAATTTATTTAGTTAGTGTATTAAATAAATTAGAAAATGATTTTAATTATATAAAAATCATTTTAAATAAGAATAATGTATTTAAAAATATTTTGAGTTATAAAATGTAACTTTTAATATTTTTGGAGAATTTTCATTAATAAATTAATATTAATGATATTAGATTTATTTAATTATTAAATTAAATAAATAAGTTAAAAATGATTTTATTAATTTAAAAATCATTTTAAATAAGAATAAAGTATTAGAAAATATTTTGAATTATAAAATATAATTTTAATATTTTTCGAGAATTCTCATTAATAAATTAATATTAATGATATTAGATTTATTTAATTATTATATTAAATAAAGGAATTAAAAATGATTTTATTGATTTAAAATCATTTAAAAATGAGAAAAATATTTTAAAAATATTTTAAGTTATAATTAATGACTTTTAATATTTTGATAATAATTTCATTAATATTTAAATATTAATGTTGATGATTTAAAATTGATTTTAATTATTTTTAAAATCATTTAAGTAGAATATTAATGATTTAAAAATATTTTAAGTTATTAATAATAACTTTAATATTTTGACAAGTATGTTATTAATATTTTATATAATTAAATATTAATAATGATAAGATTATTTGATAATTAAATCATTTAAAAATGATTTAAATGTTTGAAAAATTATTATAAATTATAATCATTGTTTATAAATTATTAAAAGCTTCCAAAAATATTATAAACAATAGTTGACTTATCTAAAATTAATATTGAAGCTTAGAAATCAATTTAATTGACAATAATCAGTATTAATTGCCGGATAGGGTGACCGAACACTCGAAATGGACCAAAGTCCAACCGCATCAAAATAGTTAGACTTGTTAAGTGTTTATATAGGTTATAAACACCGATGTGACTATGTGGTAATGTGTTTAGGAGAAGTTTGATTGTAAAATACGATTATTACGTGTTATAAATGATTGTGCTAATTGTGAGACCGCGTTTGTTGAATATAGGTCTTACAAACGATTAATTATATTGTGTAGTAGCCAGTAATCAACGCGAAGGCAAGTTTCCTAACTCATCCTTGAGTTATATTAATTCGATTATTATAATGGTTAATTATTGCTAATTATACCATGTCCAGAAATTATTGTTGATTATTCGCAGCTTAGTGCATGTTTAATAATTCAAATTGAATTACTTGATTCGAAAATATACATTTGTAGAATAAGCGTTGTTGGATATTCATATCCGTAGAAGATAGAATTGATAGTTCGGATAATTCCTTTTATTGTCGAACTATGTTAAGAAATGTCTTAGCTAATCATTACGGCTGATTTAATATTTGTTAGAACTTGATAGGTTCGAGAAGAGATTTCAATTATTATTGATGATCGATGCCAATTATTTTGGCTAGATCGAAAGTAATTAGAAATTGAAATCACGATATTTCGTTGAAAAATCAAATCTTGATTACGAGGCCAAGAAGAACCTTTTATATAAAGGAATATTTTATTGGTCGATATACTCGACCTTTGCGTGCGATTAAGTATTATGCATAATATAGGGTATAATGAAGTTTGATCACTTTATATACTTGCGGAGGGTATGATTTAATCTTTATGTGTAAGACCCCAACTTTATATGAATAAAGAATATTTTTTTTCAATTATATTTTTGAATATTAAGGTATTGATTTGATATAATGTTATAGTTGTGGGTAATATTTATAAATTTTGTAAAATCTACGAAGTTGTTATATAATATTAGATTAGTCGGGAATATTCGTTTTAACAAGGAATATTCGTATAACGGCAGACAATCATTGGTGGACCCCACATAGAATTATTATCGGATTGAAAAAACGACAAAATATACTTTATGAAAATAATGGCGGAGGTGTTACCGTTAAAACTGCTTGAACTACCCGTAGTAAAAAATACAATAATACGCGTAGTTACACAAAGAGCACACGGTATTGATTATTGATGCTTACGTGAGAAGTCACTCACTATACTCAATTATTACTCACAATGAATTGCTACATCAAATTTCTCATATTATTAATTCAATTATTGTTACGGATTATCGCATTATATGATATATTATTAAATCAATAATTGAGACAATGAAGTTATTCATATTATTATTTGTAATATTTATAATATCTAGAAGTTCTGTCAAGGAGAGGTTTGGTCACCTAATTGCGCGCCAATAAGGAGAAATCATTATCGGAAAGCCCCCTCTTTCCTGGGAACGACCTGGTTGTTAAATATTGTGAATTATAATATTAATGATGAATAAGTTCTTGTTGATTAAAGATGAATTTTATAGTTCCATTGTGTTGGACTTATTTGTGTTAGTATAATTGATGTCTGGAGGATATATTGTTCAATTGGGTATTCGGGACACTTTTCGTGACAGAGTACTATTCACGAGTTACTATTCATGAGTTACTATTCACAAGTTACTATTCATGAATTACTATTCACGAGTTACTATTCACGAGTTACTATTCACGGGGTACTATTCACCCGTAAGATATATTTATTTTCGGTCCAAATCATTTTTGGGTACAATATTATTCCATGAGGAGATGTGCTAATTTTTCAGACCGTTGGTTGAAGATATAATAGTAAATCAATATGGACCGCTGGTGGAAGTTATAATAGTAAATCAATATGGATCGCTGGTTTAAAGTTTTAATAGTAAATCAGTATGGACCGTTGTTTTAAGTTTTAATAGTAAACCAATCTGGATCGTCTGTTTAAAGTAAATCAATCTGGACCGTTCATAAGTTAGTTACTATGCAGTCCATTCTTCTATAAATAGAAGCTCATTCCTTCATTATTTCTTACGAATTCACTGAAACTCTAGAGAGAGAATTATAAGAGAACCTATAAAAAAGTATTCTGCTACTTCCCTACTCTTATATTCAGTTTCTTTTACGGTAAGGGATGTTATTTGTTGTACTCATGATGAGAACTTCTGTTATTCCATTATTTATTATTCCTTGGAATAACCTGTATACGCGGGCTACCCCTATACATGGTGACATTCTTCTAATATTTTGTTCTTTATTATTCTATCGGATATCCCATGCGTAACGTTTATGCGGACTTGGTTCCATTATTTATTATTCTCATTTTATATCACCGTCTGCAACGCGTTCTGGGGACTGGTTCTATTATTTATTATTCTATCGAATATCCTATCTCGCGTTCACGCCGACACAGTTCCATTATTTATTATTCGTCAGTAATATCACATGCATGCATTTATGCTTGACTGGTTCCATCCTTTATTATTCCATTGGAATAACTTTTGCACATGTGGTCTATCGCATGCACTATGATTTCTTTTGTTATTCCATTCTTTATTATACTCGGTTGGTTAAAACTTTGACTTCTATACCCATGAAATTAGTGGAATATCTTTGATATTTGCGCTTCATCCAATATCTTTTTATGGAATTATTCTTACGAGCATTCTTGAATTTTACTCTACAAAGCGATATCATGTTGACAATTTGGACGTTATCGGTTCTAGATAAATTAATTCTTGAACTTGTTTTATTGAATTCTTATATCATTGTCATCATCCTCATGTTTATATTTTGTTGAAAGTCATCTGTGGCCTGTAGTGCATAGATGGACTTGGTATGATTATGACCAGGGATTATTGAGTGTAATCATGACCATAATATTACAAATGATGTGATAAAAGTCCTCATTAGCCCGTAGTGCATTAATGGACTGTTGTTGGCATGATCATGACCATTAATGAATACACGAATGTCCTTGGCCCGTAGTGCATGGATAATTTATGGTCGTGATACTAAAGAATATCCTTGGCCGTAGTGCAGGGGTGATTCGATGATGTGGATTATTTATTAAGGTGAGTCCCAAATGATAAAAGTGATGAAAACCTTTTAAATCATAAAAGATAGTAGATTTTATTCCCTACTTGACTCTTCTAATGGATTGCTTGTTACTGCTGCAGCTTAAACTTGATAGTTATTATATTTTATCGGTTTAACATTTTGAAGGCTAACGATAAATTATTCTACATTATCTTAGTCATAATATTTCTTCTTGGGCTAGTTGAGCTCACCTTTTTCTTTCACTTTCTCTCTTTAGGAAATGAGAACATAGTTTGGGGACTAGTCGGGAAACGAGTGATGGTCCTAGATGGTGCATTAGTAGTCCTCACTATTACATGAAATAGTGTGATAATAATTGTAATGAGGACTCCGTTTGAGTTCATATAATCTCTAGTAGATAATATTTGTATTCAAACTCACAGTTTATATTTGTCGTATTGTACACGACAATTGTATTAGTAAGTTGTATTTGAATTCTGTACCATGTATCTGACGACCCAAGATGGGTGATGTATACCTAATTTTGGGGGCGTCACATTTGGTATCAAAGCTTAGGGATATGATCCCTGGCTAAAATGTGAGAATAGAACTAGGAGGGGAGAGACGGGGAATTCCTTCGCTAGTATGACCTACCTAAGTTTTTTTTTATATTTAATTGGTCGGTCAGAATATAGGGATGATATGTTACATATCAATTAACCTTTTGTTTTGTGGCAGTATCTGAAAATGACATCTGAGAATGTTGAGAATAGCAATGGAGCATAGGCGACTGTTGATTCACCACATATCAATAATCAGGATAATGTGCATCAGGAAGGCGACAATCCTCATGCAAACAACAACACTGACCAAATGATGAATGATGGAATGTTCAGAGGCTTTATGCAATTCATGCAACAGCAGATGAGATCGGCTCCTGTCCAAAATGTAGGTGGAAACACTGGAAACTCTCGGACGGTCACCGCTAAATAATTCAAGGAGCTGGGGACCACCGGAGTTTATTGGAGAGCCAAAACCACTTAAGGCGAAAGCATGGATAAAGCAGATCACCAAGATATTTGATGTCTTGGGATGCTCCGAGGAGTAAAAGGTTTCCTTTTCCGCTTTATGTTGCGAGGAGAGGCAGATTACTGGTGGGAATCGGTAAAGCGTACTCAACCTGTCGCACTGAAGATGTCTTGGGAAAAGTTCCAAGAACTATTCAATGACAAGTATTTTCCCAAAAGTATTCGTCATATAAAAGAGGTAGAATTCATCAAGTTGGAGCAAAATAATATGACCGTGTCGCAGTACGAAGCCAAGTTTGCTGAGTTATCCCGATTTACGTCCCACTTGGTGGATAATGAAGAGAGAATGACGCGAATGTTTTTAAGAGGTTTGAAGCCGGAGATACGTCGACATCTTATTTCTCATAAACCGTGTTTATATTCGGATGTTGTAAATAGGGATCGATTAGTGGAGCGCGATAATGAGTCAATGCAACCAAAAGAGAGCGATCCACCGGCGGTGACAACAAGCGTGAGGGAATCAACGGGCCGAAATGGTAACCACTTGGTGGTAATCGAGGCCAAAACAATAAGAATGGACATTTCAAGAAGAGGAGATTCAACAATGGTGGATTGGACGTCAAGACCAAAGACACCATTATTAAGGAAGGAGAACGACCACCGATCATATGCTTCAAATGCGGAGGGGAGGGACACATCAGTCCAAACTGCGTGATGCCATCCAAAGCATGTTATAATTGTGGAAGAGAAGGTCACTTAGCCCAATTTTGTCGTTCACCGAAGACAAGTTCAGCTATGATGGAGGCACCAAAGGCCGTCCCAAAAAAGTCAAAGCTTGTAGTGCAAGGGAGAGCGTTTGTTGTTACCTCCGAGAAAGCAAGGAACCCGAATGAGGTCATCACGGGTAAGCTTATCATAAACTCTAGCGAAGTCTATACTTTATTTGATCTGGGTTCTACCCATTCTTTTATTTCTCCTACTTACGCTCAACGATTAAATTTGACTCAGAGAAATTAGACTTTGACTTATTTGTGGAAACTCCATTGGGAGAAACCATCATTACATCCATATTTATAAGTCTTTTTGGTTTAAGTTTGGTACCCACACATTACTTGTCGATCTTATTTCTTTAAAAATACTTGCATTTGATGTAATTCCGAGGATTAATTGGTTAATTACTCATCATGCAAAAATTGATTATTTTCGTAAGGTTGTTAGTTTTCATATTCCTAATAAACCTATTATGCTAATTCAAGCGACCAAACCATTAAAATCAATCACGGTCATTTCAAGCCATAAAGCTATTCGTTTATTGAAAAATGGATGTCAAGCTTTCTTAGCTCATGTCACGATTTAAACAAAAATACGTCAGTTTTGAATAATATTTCTATTGTTAATAAATTTCCTGACGTATTCCCTAAAGAACTTCCTGGCCTACCCCAGAGCGTGAAATTGAATTTTGTATCGACCTTGAACCTGATACAAAACCCATTTCCAAAGCCCCATATCGAATGGCTCCTATTGAACTTCAGGAGTTAAAGACTCAACCGCAGGAATTGTTAGACATTGGTTTCATTCGTCCCTAGAACTTCTCCTTGGGGTGCTCTGTTCTATTCGTGAAGAAGAAAGATGGGAGTATCGACTTTATATTGATTATCGAGAGTTGAATCATGTCACCATCAAAAATAGGTACCCATTTCCACGTATTGATGACCTGTTTGACCAGTTGCTAGGAGCCAAATTCTTTTCAAAGATTGATCTTCGTTCCGGATATCACCAATTGAAGATTATAACCGATGACCTTCCAAAGACGGCTTTTAGAACTCGGTACGGGCATTATGAATTCCTAGTCATGTCCTTTGGATTGACTAATGCTCCTGCTGCCTTCATGGATATGATGAACCGAGTATTCAAGGAATATTTGGATCACTTTGTGGTCGTCTTTATTGATGACATCCTTATTTATTTCAAAAGTCGTGAAAATCATGAGCAACACTTGAGGCTGACACTCCAAAAGCTTCGTGAATACAAGCTTTATGCCAAGTTAAAGAAATGCGAGTTCTGGCTTGAGGAAGTAGCATTCCTTGGGCACGTAGTATCAAGTCATGGAATATCATTGACGACCCGAAAGATTGAAGCTATTCAAAGTCGGGAGCAACCTAAATCGATGGATCAAAGTACATAGCTTTCTCGGTTTAGCTGGTTATTATCGGAGATTCGTGGAAGGATTTTCTCGAATCGCTACTCCATTAACTCAGCTGACTCGGAAAGATACAAAGTTCGATTGGAGCGAAGAATGTGAGAAGAGTTTTCAAGAACTCAAGAGGAGACTCATTTCAAAGACCTGCTCAAAAAACCCATCCTGCTCGGAGGATTTGTCATCTACAGTGATGATTCGGGCAAAGGGTTGGGATGTGTTCTCATGAAACATGGGAAAGTCATAGCCTATGCCTCAGGACAACTCAAAGAATATGAGAGGAATTATCCTACTCATGATCTAGAGTTAGCAGTTGTTGTCTTCGCACTTAAAATTTGGAGGAATTACTTGTATGGGGAGAAAGTGGAGATCTTTACGGATCATAAAAGCCTCAAATATTTCTTCACTCAAAAGGAACTCAACATGCGACAACGACGTTGGCTTGAACTGTTGAAAGATTATGATCATACCATCCAATACCATCTTGGAAAAGCGAACATGGTAGCTGACGCATTGAGTAGAAGAACATATGCAAGTACCGATTGCGATATTGTCAACGCAAAGGCCCATTTTGTGTGACTTGCAAAGGATGGAGATAGAGTTAAAAACTCTAGGGACCCATGTGATGATGGCGAATATACGAGTAGAACTGACTTTAATTGATAAAGTTAAAGCTGCTCAAGCTACAGACTCGGAGCTGATGCGTATGAGGAGGAAAGTGCAAGAAGGTGCTATGCCAGAAGCAAAAATCGATGAAGAAGGAATACTTCAAGTCAACTCCAGACTTTGTGTTCCTAACGACCCTGATTTAAAGTATAAAATCATGATGGAGACAAACAACACACCATTTGCAATCCATCCTGGGAGTACCAAAATGTGTCATGATCTTCGACATACATTTTGGTGGAGCAATATGAAGAGAGAGATAGCTGAGTTTATCTCAAGGTGTTTAACTTGTCAACGAGTCAAGGCGGAGCATCAAGTACCAAAAGGTCCATTGCAACCACTTGAAATTCCTAGTTATGATAGACTTCGGAATTTTGACATCAAGCTAAATACACATTATGTGCTTTTGAAAAAAAAATATATGTAGACTCGTAATCATTTTTGAAACGGTTTAAATTATAGTCTATGATACTTATTTAAGCTAGACGGAGATGATTTGAAATATCAAAATTTATTTTATTTATCACTCATGTACCATGTAACATGGTGCAGAGATGATAAAAGTTGATAGAGTTGTAAATGTAGGAATACTTAGTGTGAATTCGATCTGAAAATCATTGTTCAACTATTCTATGATGTGTTATGACAAAGTCACTCGATGACGGCATCCTCAAACTGAATTTGTAATACTGATGACGGCATTATGACGCCATTCTCAAAATATTTTCAATAAAATTTAATTTGCCAAAGCGGGGTTTGGCTACACTTAAATAATTCGATTGAATTGAATTATTGATCTGAGTCTATGCTATTCGATTAAACCACATAATATTGCCAAACAAACTTCTTTCCACACATGCTTGAATACTTTATAAGGTGTCCAACTAGATGTGTGAACATATCGATTATCTCTAGCGGCATAAAGCATCCTATCATATTTGTTCAAAAGTTCACAATACAAATCATGAGTTTTTCAACTTAATTGGTTTTCAATTATTAAGATTTCATGACCAACAACTACACATGCATAGTACGTTGATTCCACATTTCATGTGTATGTATGAGACTAACTAAGCTATAAACATATGCTCAAAATGTTAGATTCAAAAAGGCGTAATGTTTTCTAAGCATGGTTTTGGTCGGCCTTTAACTTTTCATTCAAAAGGTTATGATTCACTCCAAACCTACTAAACATCTTGCAACATACATTGATACATGTTTAAGGATTATGCATGTTCTTGGAGTCAAGTTAAGTTAAGACTTCTTGCATCAAACAAACAAAACAAAATTTTAAGTTGCTAGATTAATTTTAAGCACATTACCATGGATTTTGTTACCGGTCTTCCTAAGGTTTCTCAAGGCATAGATGCGATTTGAGTCATTGTTGATAGATTGACCAAGTCTGCTCATTTCTTACCGATACGAGAAACTTATACACTTGAACGTCTTGCTCAGTATGTATATAAACGAGATTGTAAGACTACATGGTATGCCAAGATCCATAGTTTCGATCGAGATCTAAGATTCACTTCACGATTTTGGGTTAGTTTGCAAAAAGCTATGGGCACAGACTTACGATTTAGCTCGAAGATATCATCCTCGGAAGGACTGAGACGATCGAGAGAACTATTCAAACTCTTGAAGATCTATTAAGACTCTGTGTCCTTGACTTCATGGGAAGTTGGGACAAGTTCTTACCATTGGTGGAGTTTTCCTACAACAACAGCTTATCAAGCAAGTATTGGCATGGCTCCATTTGAGGCGTTATATGGAAGAAAGTGTCATTCTCTCGAGATATCGGGATGAGGTGGGTGAAGCAACGTTGTTGGGGCCGGAGTTGATACGTATGACTACGAAAAAGATTCAAACGATCCGACAACGTATAAAAACTTCACAAGATCGACAAAAGAGTTATGCTGATCTTTATCGAAAGGACGTAGAATTTGATATTGGAGATCATGTGTTGTTACGTGTTGCTCCATGGAAAGGAGTTACGAGATTTGGAAAGAGAGGAAAGCTCAATCCACGGTTCATTGGACCATTTTTAATTATTGAGCGAGTGGGAACTGTGACCTATAGACTACTTTACCGCTTGAGTATGTCTCATGTTCATAATGTTTTTCACTTATCTATGTTACGTAAATATGTGAAAGACCCAAACCACATTATTGAGTTAGAACCAGACGAGATAGAGGAAGATTTAACGTATGAAGAGTTACCTGTTAAAATCTTGGATAAGAAGGATCATGTTCTACGCTCCAAGGTTATACCTCAAGTCAAAGTTTTGTGAAGAAACCACGATGTAGAGGAAATGACTTGGGAGTTAGAATCTGAGAAGAAGTCAAGGTATCCACATCTCTTCGACATACCGTATATATACCTTAATTTCGAGGATGAAATTTCATAAGAAGGGAGGTTGTAAGACCCCAACTTTTATGAATAAAGAATAATTTTTTCAATTATATTTTTGAATATTAAGGTATTGATTTGATATAATGTTATAGTTGTGGGTAATATTTATAAATTTTGCAAAAGTCACGCAGTTGTTATATAATATTCGATTGGTAGGGAATATTCGTTTTAACAGGAATATTCGCATAATGGCACAATCATTAGTGGACCCTACAATGTAATTATTGTCGGATTGAGAAAACGACAAAAATACTTTATGAAAATAATGGCGAGGTGTTACTGTTAAAAGCGTTGAACTACCCTAGTAAAAGTACGATGTCTGCCGTAGTTGCACAAAGAGAACACGGTATTGCTTATTGATGCTTACGTGAGAAGTCACTCAGCTATACTCAATTATTGCTACAGTAATTGCTGCATCATATTTCTCATATTATTGATTCAATTATTGTTACAATATTATCTGCATTATATGATATATTATTAAATCAATAATTGAGATGGCAAAGTTATTCATATTATTATTTGTAATATTGATAATGTCTAAAAGTTCTGTCAAGGAGAGGTTTGGTCACCTAATTGCACCCCAATAAGGAGAAATCCTTATCGGAAAGCCCCTCTTTCACAGGAACGACACAGTTGTTAAATATTATGAATTATAATATTAATGATGAATAAGTTCGTGTTGATTAAAGATGAATTTTATAGTTCCATTGTATTGGACTTATTTGTGTTAGTATAATTGATGTCTGGAGGATATATTGTTCAATTGGGTATTCGGGACACTTTTCGTGTCGGAGTACTATTCACGAGTTACTATTCATGAGTTACTATTCACGAGTTACTATTCACGAGTTTCTATTCAAGAAGTTACTATTCATGGGGTACTATTCACCAGAAGATATATTTATTTTTGGTCCAAATCATTTTTGGGTACAATATTATTCCATGAGGAGATGTGCTAATTTTTCAGACCGTTGGTTGAAGATATAATAGTAAATCAATATGGACCGCTGGTGGAAGTTATAATAGTAAATCAATATGGATCGCTGGTTTAAAGTTTTAATAGTAAATCAGTATGGACCGTTGTTTTAAGTTTTAATAGTAAACCAATCTGGATCGTCCGTTTAAAGTAAATCAATCTAGACCGTTCATAAGTTAGTTACTATGCAGTCCATTCTTCTATAAATAGAAGCTCATTCCTTCATTATTTCTTACGAATTCACTGAAACTCTAGAGAGAGAATTATAAGAGAACCTATAGAAAAGTATTTTGCTACTTCCCTACTCTTATATTCAGTTTCTTTTATGGTAAGAGATGTTATTTGTTGTACTTTCGTGAAGAGAACTTCATTATTCCATTATTTATTATTCGTTGAATAATCAGATACGCTGAGCTACCCTATACATGGTGACATTCTTCTATTATTACGTTCTTTATTATTCATCGAATATCTTGTCTGTATGCGTTCTGGCCGGACTGTTCCATTATTTATTATTACGTTTAATATCTTGTCTGCATGCGTTCTGGCGACCTGGTTCCATTATTTATTATTCTTTCTAATATCCTCGTCATGCGTGCGTTTCGCCAGACCTGGTTCCATTATTTATTATTCTATCGGAATATCCTGTCTGTGCGTTTATGCCGGACCTGGTTCCATCCTTTATTATTATGTTGGAATAACCTGCCTGTCAGTTGGTTAAAACTTTGACTTCTATACCCATGAAATTAGTGGAATATCTTTGATATTTGCGCTTCATCCAGTATCTTTTCATGGAAATATTCTTCTGAGCATTCTTGAATTTTACTCTTCAAAGCAGTATCATGTTGACAATTTGGACGTTATCAGTTCTTAGATAAATTAATTCTTGAACTTGTTTTATTGAATTATTATATCATTGTCATCATCCTCATGTTTATATTTTGTTGAAAGTCATCCATGGCACATAGTGCATAGATGGACTTGGTATGATTATGACCGTGGATTATTCGGTTGTAATCATGACCGTAATATTACAAATGATGTGATAAAAGTCCTCATTGGCCCGTAGTGCATTGATGGATGCTTATTAGCATGATCATGACCATTAATGAATACACCACGAATGTCCTTGGCCCGTAGTGCAAGGGTGATTCGATGATGTGGATTATTTATTAAAGTCGAGTCCCAATGATAAAAGTGATGAAAAACCTTTTAAATCATAGAAGATAGTTGATTTTATTCCATACTTGACTCTTCTAATGGATTGCTTGTTCCACTCAGTTTAAACTTGATAGTTATTATATTTTATCGGTTTAACACTGTTGAAGGCTAACGATAAATTATTATGCATTATCTTAGTCATAATATTTCTTACTGGGCTAGTTGAGCTCACCCTTTCTTTCACTGTTGTCTTCAGGAAATGAGAACATAGCTGGGACTAGTCGGGAACAGAGTGATGGTCCTAGATGGTGCATTAGTAGTCCTCACTATTATGTGAAATAGTGTGTTAATAATTGTAATGAGGACTCCTTTTTGAGTTTGTATAATCTCTAGTAGACAATATTTGTATTCAAACTCACAGTTTATGTTTTGTCGTATTGTACACGACAGTTGTATTATTAAGTTGTAGTTGAGGTGGTGCAAGTTTGATAATACTTGCAGGACTAAATTAAAAATGAAGAAAAAGATGAAGGTATTATACTATAATATTTTGAGCCCTAAAACGTGCAATTATTGAAACTATATTTTCCTATAAATAGAAGCTCATTCTTCTTTCATTCTTACCAATTCACTAAGACTCACAAGAGCATTTATAGAGAGAAGCTTTAGAGAGAAAGTAGAAGAGAAATCTGCTACCTCGTTATTCCAGTATCCAGTCTTCTTCTGAGGTAAGGGATATTATTTTTGTTCAGTATTCATAAGAAATAATATTTTCTTCCATTCTCTCAGTAGTATGTGAGTAATATTGTTTAAATCTCGTATTCCGATTATACCATCATTATGTTAAAGTATTACTTCTATACTTCGTGAAATTAGTAGAATATCCTTGAAATTTGCGCTTCATCTAGTATCGCTTCACAAGGATATTTTCTGCACATTTTTGTTAAATTTTAAGTTTTTCATGTCGGAGTACTGTCCATGAGTACTATTCATTTATACGGTATTATTCACAAAAGTAATATTCATAGGTACTATTCACAAAGTACTATTCACGAGTACTATTCACAAAGTTCTATTCACTTGAGTACTATTCCCAAAGTACTATTCACGAGTACTATTATTCACCCGGTACTATTTACCTAGAGTACTATTCATAACAAAAATTGATTTCTTTTCATTCCAAATCATTTTTGAATTTTACTCCACAAAGCAGTATCATGTTGACAATTTGGACAATATTGAATTCTGGATAAATTAAATTATAAATCTTAAAAATTTTATCCTTGAACTTGTTTTATTGAATTCTTATATCATTGTCATCATCCTAATGTTTATATTTTGTTGAAAGTCATCTGTTGCCTGTGGTGAATAGATGGACTTGATATGATTATGACCAGGGATTATTCGGTATAATCATGACCGTAATATTACAAATGATGTGGTAAAAATCCTAATTGGCCCGTAGTGCATTGATGGACAGTTGTTGGCATGATCATGACCATTGATGAATACACTAATATCCTTGACCCGTAGTGCGTGGTAATTTGTGGTCATGATACTAAAGAATATCCTTGGCCGTAGTGCAAGGGTGATTCGATGATGTGGATTATTTATTAAGCTAAGTCTCAGCGATAAAAGTGATGAAAAACCTTTTAAATCATAGAAGATAGTAGATTTTATGTTCTATTTGACCCTTCTAATGGATTGCTTGTTACATTGCGCTTAAACTTGATGTTTGTTATATTTTATCGCTTAACAATCGTTTGAAGGCTAATGATAAATTATTCTACATTATCTTAGTCATAATATTTCTTCTTGGGCTAGTTGAGCTCACCCTTTTGCTTTCATTGTTCTCTTGAGAAATGAGAACGTAGATGTGACTAGTCGAGAACGGAGTGACTATTCGAGATGATAGCATTAGTATTCCTCACTATTCTATGAAATAATGTGATAATAAATGTATTGAAGACTCCATTTGAGTTGAATACCGCCTAAAAGACAATATTCGTATTAAAACTCTTAGTTTATGTTTTATTGTATTTTACACGACAGTTGTATTATTAAGTTGTACTTGAATTTGTACCATGTATTTGGCGACTCAAGATGGGTGATTTATACCTATTTTGGGGCGTCACAGAACACCTTTGCCCCTAGCACGGGGCGCTGAAATAGGCTAGAATTGGGCGCCTGGTCTCGGCCTCATTTTCGTAAATTTCCCTTCTCGACGTCCTTTGGGAAAATAGTCATAACTTATTCGTCCGAACTCTGATTTTGATGATTTAAGATGTTCTCGAAAGAGGAGACGTAGATATACAACTTTCATTCTTTGAGGCTTTCGAAATAAGGTCCTGAGCAATGCTGAAAATGGCCCTGAAGTGGCTACTATGTAAATGGCAAGCCAAAAATGCGAATCTAGCAACCCCAAACGTCGATCCAAGTAACTTTTGTCCCAAATCCTACAAAACAACGTAAAACATGCATGAATAGACACAAACACTTAAAAACATCCAAAAGATTAAGCTCAAAAGCATTCAATTCATGGGTATAAAACTCACTCATCAATAATCATATGATTCTTAACGTGGTATTTATATTATACATTACTAGACTTACTAAGCTAGTTATGCTCACTTCTTGCTTGAATTATATGATTGCAGCTAAGGCCGGGCGAACCGAGGGTTCTAGTAAAGATAAAGGCAAGGCTAGGATGGATAATTAGTTTATCCTGTAATAGATTAGTATGTTTGTATGAATTATATTTATGATAAACGAAGAATGTAATTCGGTTACAGAACCTGGGAATGGATATATTACTATTGTAATAAGAATGTAGTTAATACACTCATTTTGATATTGTTTCAATAGAATGAATGTATAGTTATGAGTACTGCGTAGCACCGTATCTGTGGGTTGAAAGTACCAAGATTTGGGGGCGTCACAGGTTGGTATCAAAGCATTAGGTTATAAAACTTAAGAGGGGATGAACCTTAGGCTAATAACCTCGTTATGAAAGGAGAAGTTAGAAGAAAATGAACTCTATAATAATGAGTTAATTAAGTATTGAGGAAACTCAGTACCGAAAGATTTAAAAGATGAAAATTAACCCTAAATAAATTAAATGTGATTTGTACTTATACTATTGTGTATTATATACTAATCCACATGTTATGTGTTATTGTTGATGTCCATCAATAGCTACATGTATAGAGATATACACGCGGTGAGTGAAGAGTTAGTGAATGTATAGAGCCAAGAGATAAAGGGCCAAGAGCGGCGATACCAAAGTTGAAATATAGAAGAGTCCGACCTTGAGGAGGAATTTTTAGAGGAGGACAATTCAGAGGAGGATATGGGATTGGTGTCATATCTTGATATGATGATCGATGTGGAGGAAGATGTGGAGGTAGCATCGTTTAATACAGTGCTACCTGCACTAGAGACAACACCTCCAGATGCAATGAGGGCATTGTATCTAGCGGTGCTTGACCGTAATGTGCAACTGCGCACTATTGTGCAGAACCAAAAGGAGGAGAGTTGTGATCACCATGAGGCTAAGGAGTCTACAGAAGCAGATTTTGAAATAGAGCATGACGAGAAGGTGCTAATGAAGGATAAGGCGACAGATTATAAAAATGATGCCATTGAGCTTCGTAGGGAATTGGGGGAGAAGAACTATAGCACGGATGTCTTACATCCATGATAGTGCTCATGACGATTTCAAGCTAAAAATTGCTTGTTATTCCATTGAGTCGGGACAGACTCGACATACTATTAGTCGGGATATTATGTCGATTCTTGCGAATGAGAATCACGAGAATGATGTTACGCAGTATTAGCAGTCTAGATCGATAAATATATTGTGTAGTGACGTAAAACCCTCTTTTGTATAATTAAAGGGTAGTCTTTTTGTAAATCCCAATTTTTGTGAAATTCAATCACGGGATAGGAATGTGATAGCTTTGGCTATGGAATCAAATTGTAAATAGTTTATATGATGAAGAAACATATGAATATAATGAAGTTTTTATTTAATGTGCTTTGTATGGTATGAGTTGTTGGTAGACGAATAATAACTAAGTAAGTAAATAAATAATAATGAAACTTTATTTATTTAATCGTAAAAAATGCCAAGAAAAAGACAACGAATCGAAAGTTTAATCCCATAAAAATAACCAAGGGGGTCAGAACAACCCTATGCAAGAGTTTGTTAATTTATTAACGAGTGCATTTAACCAAACTGGGGGTAGAGCACCCGCAGTACCTAGGGTAGCCAGAACGACTACCTTTAAGGAATTTAAAAGCGTAGGTCCGCCGGAGTTCAAAGGAACTACGGACCCAATAGAGGCCCAGACATGGGTAAAGGAAATAGAGAAGGCATTTGTTATTACAAACGTACGAGAGGCGCAAAAGACTTCTTTTGCGACCAACATGATGAAAGGGGAAGCCAACTTTTGGTGGGAGGCTCATCAAGGTGGGGCTAGAACTGATGCTTTCACATGGGAACATTTTAAGAAGTTTTTCTTCGAGAACTATTTTCCTACAAGCATGCAGGGGAGAATGGAGATTAGTTCTTAAAACTTAAACAAGGGGACATAACGGTTCCCCAATATACGACCAAATTCAATGAATTAGAAAGATTTGCTCCATGCCAAGTGGACACTAAGGAGAGGAAGGCTCGTAGGTTTGAGTAGGGATTGAAACCCTGGCTCTATAGTAGGATTTCTGTGTTTTAGAGTGCTTCCTATGGAACCATTCTAGAGAAAACAATTATTGTTGAGGTGGTATTGAGGCTTTGAGCCAATACCACAAAGAGAGAAAGAATAAGAGCAAAGGAGAAGGAGGATCCAAGGTAGAGGGAGCCAGTGGTAGTGGCAGTTTGCCAAAGAGAAAGAGTTTTAACTCCTAAATACAGAGTGAAATAAGGGGATCCTAAACGTAGGATCGAAGCATGCAAGACATACGGAAGGACTTATCTAGGAGTATGTGTGAAGGGGAAGTCGATTTTCTATAACTGTGGGCGGAAAGGTCATATATTACCCAATTGTCCTAATCCTAAGAAGAACCATGGATATTTTGTTTGTGGGTCGATGGACCACAAGGCAAGAAATTGCCCAAAGATAGGAACTGGGGGTAATAAGGGTGCTAGTTGTGGTAAGTTAGCCATTCTTGGACCAACACCATCGGGTGAGACCTACTACTGTACTTTTAATATGGTATCGAAGATCTCAAGATTGCATCAGATCACGGATGTAATGGCAGTATCATTCCAGTCAATGAAATAAATGCGTATATGATGTTTGATTCAGGTGCTACTTGTTCATGTATAGCATGTGAATTTGCTAAGCGATTAATTTTATTCCCGGAAAGATTAGAAATACCTTTAGACGTTAAGGTGGCGAACGACGAAATAATTCCCATTGAACACATTTATAGGAATTATTGCGTAGATATTAGAGGTAACAAACTATCGGTAGATCTAATACTGATAAGATTGAGAGAATTTGATGTAAATCTCGATATGGATTGGTTGATTCACCATAAAGCGAAAATAGATTGTCATAGAAAGAGTGTGAACCTTTGGTTTTCTAAGAAAACTGAGGTAATGTTTTACAAGAATAAATCAATGAGACGCTCTTGTTATCTAACCATGACACAAGCTAGAAAGATGTTGAGGAAGGGGTGTATAGGATATATGTGCCATGTTGTGGATACCCAGAGAGTGGAAGCATCATTGGAATAGATACCTATCATACAAGAGTTTGTGGATGTATTTACGAAGGAGTTACCAGGTATTCCTTTGGGATAGAGAGGTCGAATTTGTGATTGATTTAGTACCGAGTACGGCACCAGTTTCTAAGGCACTTTATAGAATGGCGCCGATAGAGATGAAGGAGTTAATGGTTTAATTATAAGAACTATTAGATAGGAAGTATATTAAACCAAGTGTGTCTCCATGGGGAGCACCTGTGTTGTTTGTAAAGAAGAAGGATGGGTCGTTACGACTTTGTATCAACTATCGAGAGTTGAACACATTAACGATTAAGAATAAATACCCATTGCCAAAGATTGATGATCTATTTAATCAGTTGAAAGGGGCAAAGTATTTTTCTAAGATAGATTTGTGTACGGGGTACCATCAATTGAAATGAAGGAAGGAGGATGTACCTAAGACGGCGTTCAGAGCTCATTATGGTCATTACGAGTTTCTGGTTATGTCGTTTGGGTTGACTAATGCGTCAGCTGCATTTATGGATATGATGAATAGAGTGTTCAAACAATATTTGGACAAGTTCATCATAGTGTTCATTGATGATATTCTAGTCTATTTTAAGATGCCAAAAGATCATTCTAAACATTTGAGCATAGTGTTGAAAATACTATGGAGGGAGAAGTTGTATGTGAAATTCACTAAATGTGAATTTTGGCTTGAAAGAGTGCAGTTTCTAGGACATGTTATTGATAAAGATGGCATTTCTGTGGATCCAGCGAAGGTAGAAGCAGTTAATAATTGGGAACAACTGAAAATGCCAACCTAGGTTCGGAGTTTTCTAGGTTAACGGGATACTATAGAAGGTTCATCCAGGACTTTTCTAAAATAGCTACTCCGTTGACAAGAAAGTCAGTAAAGTATTTGTGGACTGAGAAGTGTGAAAATAGTTTTCAGGAACTAAAAAGGAGGTTAAGTGAGGCACCTGTATTATCTCTACCAGATGATACGAGAAATTTTGTAGTTTATAGCGATGCTTCGCATAGAGGACTGGGTTGCGTGCTCATGCAGCATGGCAAAGTCATTGTGTATGCATCACACCAATTAAAGGATTATGAGAAGGTCTATCCTACTCATTACCTAGAATTTGCAGCAGTAGTTTTTGAATTAAAAATATGGAGACATTATTTATACGGGGAGAGGTGTGAGATATACCCGGACCATAAAAGTCTGAAATACATCTTTACACAGAAGGAGTTGAATATGAGACAGAGAAGATGGTTAGAATTGATAAAAGATTACGACTGTGATATCTTATATCATCCAAGAAAGGCAAATATAGTGGCCGACGCGCTAAGTAGGAAGGGTAGGGAAAATCTATCAATGTTAATGACTCAGAATGAGTTAGTAACGGAGATAGCAAGAATGGAGCTAGAAGTTAAATTACCGAGTGAAGCGGTAGAGATGTTATTCACAATGGCGACTCGACGAACGATAGTGGAACGAGTTAAGGAAGTACAACTAGGTAACGAGGAGTGTGGATGAATGAAAAAGATGATGGAGGATGAAGAGAAGACTAAGTATAACTGATGATTGGGTAATATACCCATAAATCGGATATACTTGGGTTTAAATTGTTATATCTTTGAGTCATTTAGGAATATTTTTACTGTGTTTATCTGTTATTTTGCAGATTTGGGAGCTACAGGAGCAAACGGGGGAATTAAAGCTAAAAAGGGCAAAATGGTAATTTTTGGCGAAGGCGAAATGGGGCCGCAAAAGCAGATTAAATTCCAATACGAGAAGCTACCGGGCCATGTCAGTAGTTGACTGGATTCGCGCGTTGACCGTCTGTTGACTTGGTTTATTACATGGATTGCAAAGTTGCTTTGGATTAGGAGTGTGGGGAAGCTATAAAAAGAAATTAAGTGCTGAAATTAAGGTCATCATCTTATCAATCATTGTTTTATTCATTCATTCATTGGAGGCTACACAAAGGATTACTTGAAGACTAAGGATTGGCTAAAGAGTTTTCTTCTTCTTCTCCTTATTTTCAATTTGTAATTCTTTAAGGATGATTTGCAAACAATTATTGGTTTTTATTTCCGTTATGAACTAATTCTTTAATTAAGATTTCAAATGAACCTTTTATGGCTATAAATTAGTTATTCAGTTAATTCCAAATATTTATGTTGAAGTGAATTGTTTATCATGCCTTGCATCTATTGATTACTTATTTGGCCAATAATTATCTTGTTACTCTAGACGGAATTGAAAGAGGAATTCTAGGGTTAGAACTGGGCATGATATCATGTGACTTAGTTATTTGCACAGTGAATAATTAGGTTTGTGAATTGAATGGAAATATCTATTCACCGCATGTAACACATAAGGAATTGGAATTGAAAGAGTTTAATTCACTTGTTTTGCATAGGAATATAGCAAGATTAATCTGGATTAAATAGAAGTCAGTTGATTACTTGGAAAAGGACTTTTGACATTTGAGAATTCCTGTTAACAATTCAGTAGACATAATAATTGGGATAATTGGGTAATTGAGTTATAGTTCATAATTAGGGATATTGAAGTCTTAATCCTTATTTATCGGAAATCAATCATTCAAATCTGAGTTTATTTATTTGCTTATTTTAGAATAATATCTTTGATTGTTTAATTTAGTTTCAATATTTCAGAAAATCATAATTTATCATTGTTTAAATAAAATTGGGTTGATATAGTGCTAGTAGTTGGAATTTATTAATTAAGATTCTCTGTGGGAACGATACTTTTCTTATCACTTTATTACTTGTTGACCGTGTATACTTGCACGTATTCTTTGATTGCGAAATCAACCAACAAGTTTTTGGCGCCGCTGCCAGGGAATTTTTATTAATATTAATTTCATATTAATTATAATCAATTCGGTCTTAATTTAAATGTTACTTATTTTTCTTCTTAGATTGGCAGGCATTCTTGTGAGTGGTATGCACACTAGATTGAAAGCTAAAAAGGAACTTTTTCCGTATACAAACGATATCGAAATGAAGTTCCGGAAATTTCGTTTGAATAGTGAGGTTATACATTTGGAAGAATAACTGGCAGACCAAGAAATACCCGTGAACATGGCAGAGAACGAACAGAAATCACTTAGGGATTACGCCATCCCGAATGTCATGGATTTCCAGTCAAGTATTAAGAGGCCGACAATTAATGCGAACAGTTTTGAGATAAAACCGGGAACAATTTAGATGCTACAAAATACATGTCAGTTTGGGGGTAATTCGATAGATGATCCTAATGAGCATATCTTGAGTTTCTTGGAAGTTTGCGATACCTTCAAATTTAACAATGTATCGGAAGATGCTACAAGGTTGAGGATGTTCCCGTTTACTTTGAAAGATAAAGCACGAAGATGGTTACACTCTTTGCCTCCTGGCTCAATCACCACTTAGGATGACTTAGCTCAAAAAAATTTAGTTAAGTTCTTCCCACCAGCGAAGTCGGCAAAACTACGGAACGATATTCACATTTTCGCACAATTTGATTCAGAGTCGTTATATGAGGCGTGAGAAAGGTTCAAGGATATGCTCCGTAAGTGCCCTCACCATGGAATTCCATAGTGGATGCAATTAGGGATATTTTGTGATGGTTTGCACGCATCCACAAGGTCTAGTATTGATGCAACAGCAGGAGGAGCGATCATGTCCAAGAGTTTTGATGAGGCGTATTAATTGTTAGAGACAATGGCCACCAACAATTATCAGTGGCCCATAACGAGGTCTAATCATCCGAAAGCATCGGGAAAGTATGAAGTGGACGCGATGACAACATTAACAGCACAAGTGACCGCAATAGCTAAGTATATGGAAATATGGCGTCCCATGAGCCACACAAAGCAGAATAGCGATGGTTTGTGAGTTGTGTGCTGGGGGTCATGTTACGGATCAATGTGCCATAAATTCTAAATCAGCACAATTCGTAGGAAACTATAATCGCTCAACTCAATCGTATCAGACTCAAAATGCTTATAATCCAGGTTGTAAAAATCACCCGGGGTTTTTATGGAGTAACACTCAAGCAGCAGCTCAAGCACCTAGACAACAAAACACCTCCGGATTTCAAAATCAGACTCAACAACAACCAGAGAAGAAAGCAAGTTGGGAAGAAGCCTTAGAAAAATTCATTAGAGCGTCTGACAAAAGGAACAAGGAACAAGACAAGAAAATGAATCAAGTAGAGCTGACTTTGCAAAGCCATGGGGCATCGTTAAAGAATCTGGAAAATCAAGTGGGGTAAATTGCACATGCATTGAATAATCGTCCACTAGGAACACTCCCGAGTGATACAGAAATAAATTCGGGCAGAAACGAGCATTGCAAGGCAGTAACTTTACGCAGTGGGAAGGATTTGCAAGAAACAATTAAGGATAAGGAAAAGGGGGACAACGCAACAGTTAAAATAGAAGAAGTTGTGGAAACCGGGAAAGATAAAGATGAAATCGTAGAGCAGAATGCACCGGAATCAACGATCACAATGCCACCCATACCATATCCGCAGAGATTTCAGAAATCCAAGTTAGATAAGCAATTTTCAAGATTTTTGGATATTTTAAAAAAATTGCATATCAACATCCCATTCTTGAAAGCTTTAGAACAAATCTTGAAGCTACGCTAAGTTCATGAAGGATGTGTTGTCAAAGAAAAGGAAATTGGGTGATTTTAAAACAGTAGCGCTAACCAAAGAATGCAGCACAATTATCCAGAACAAGATGCCTCCGAAGTTACAAGATCCAGGCAGTTTTACTATTCCGTGCGACATTGGTAATCAATTTTTGGGAAGAGCACTATGTGATTTGGGAGCCAATATTAATTTGATGTCATTATCAGTCTACAGTCAGTTTGGGCTCAAGGCACCAAAACCGACAAATATCAGTTTATTGTTGGCGGACCGATCAGTTACATATCCACGAGGTATCGTTGAAGACGTATTAGTAAGGGTGGATAAATTCATCTTCCCAACAGATTTCGTAATCTTGGATTGTGAAGCAGATAAGGAAATTCCCATCATTCTTGGGCGACCATTCTTAGTAACGGGGAGAACTTTGATCGACGTATAGAAAGGAGAATTGACGATGCGAGTTGAAGATCAGTAGGTCACTTTTAATGTGTTTAAATTAATGTCTTATCCGAAGGAAAAAGGTGAGTGTTTCCGGGTGGATTTAATGGATGAGTTAGTTAATCACAAGTTTTGCGGTAATTACTCAGAGGACCCGATAGAATCCATGTTGTTCGGAATAGACGACTATAGTATTGATGAGGACATTGAGCAGATCAAATGGCTAGACACATCATCATTCTACCGGAAAAATAATAAACCATTCGACACGCTTGATAAGCCCGAAAAGGAAGGTAAAAAGTGCAAACCCTTGATAGAAGAGCCACCGGTGTTGGAATTAAAGCCACTTCCCTCTCATCTTGAGTATGCTTATCTGGGGAAAGATTCGACTCTACCAGTTATTGTTTCGACAGAGTTAACTGACACCCAAAAGGAAAAATTGTTACGGGTTCTGCGCGAGCTCAAAATAGCAATTGGGTGGACTATAACGGATATTCGAGGTATTAGCCCATTTTTCTGTATGCATAAGATTTTAATGGAAGAGGGGTCAAAACCAACCATTGAGATGCAAAGAAGGCTAAACCCTATTATGAAAGATGTGGTGAAGAAGGACATTATAAAATGGTTGGATGCCGGTATTATTTACCCAATCTCAAACAGTTCATGGGTAAGTCCTGTACAGTGCGTACCAAAGAAAGGGGGTATGACAGTGGTGAAGAACGACGCCAATGAGCTCATCCCGACTAGAACTGTTACAGGCTAGAGAGTATGTATTGACTACCGCAAGCTGAATAAAGCCACACGCAAGGATCACTTTCCCTTGTCGTTCATTGATCAGATGTTGGACAGGTTAGCGGGACATCAATTCTACTGTCTGCTGGATGGATATTCCGGGTATAATAAAATTGCCATAGCTCCGGAAGATCAAGAAAAGACCACGTTCACATGTCCATACGGTACGTTTGCATTCCGGCGTATGTCTTTTGGTTTATGTAACGCGTCGGCAACCTTTCAACGATGTATGATGGCATTCTTCTCTGATATGGTTGAACAGAATTTGGAAGTATTTATGGATGACTTCTCCGTGTTCGGTGATAGTTTCAACTTGTGTTTGAAGAATCTGATCTTGGTGTTAAAAAGATGTGTGGAAACTAACCTGGTGCTTAACTGGGAAAAATGTCACTTTATGGTGCAAGAAGGGATTATTCTGGGACATAAGGTTTCCGCATCCGGATTAGAGGTCGATAGAGCAAAGATAGAAACGATTGAGAAATTACCTCCTCCATCATCTGTGAAGGGAATACGAAACTTCTTGGGACATGCGGGTTTCTACAGACGCTTCATTAAAGATTTTTCAAAGATTTCGAAACCCCTGTGTTCACTCTTAGAGAAAGATGTACCGTTCAAGATGGATCAGTCATGTATCGAGGCATTTGAGGTATTAAAGAAGAAGTTGGTCTCTGCTCCAATCATTGTAGTGTCCGATTGGTCTTTACCGTTTGAATTAATGTGCGACGCCAGTGATTACGCAGTGGGAGCAGTGTTAGGACAACGCCACGACAAGATTTTTCACACTATCTGCTACTCTAGTAAGATGTTGATGGATGCCCAATTGAATTACACAACCACCGAAAAAGAGTTACTTGCAGTGGTGTTTGCCTTCGACAAATTCAAAGATTATCTTATTGGCACCAAGGTAATTGTCTACACTGATCATTCTGCCATTAAATATCTGATTGAGAAGAAGGATACAAAACCGTGTTTAATACGGTGGGTTCTGTTATTACAAGAATTTGACCTGGAGATCCAGGACAGAAAAGGTACCAAAAATCAAGTGGCGGATCATCTTTCTCGGTTGGAAAACGCAGAGGTACAGAAGGAAGACAACATACTGATTAATGAAAAATTTCTGGATGAACAACTATTGCGGGTAACCACAATATTGCCTTGTATGCTGACTATGTGAACTACGTGGTTGCCAAAGTGTTACCACGGGATTTGACTTCACAGCAACGTAAGAAGTTCCTCCATGATGTCAAGCAATACTATTGGGACGAACCATTCTTGTTTAAAGCTTGCGCTGATCAAATGATTAGACGTTGTGTGCCTCGTGAAGAAATGGATAGTATATTAGGCCATTGTCACTCCTCAGATTACGGAGGTCATTATTCCGGCGATCGAACAGCAGCAAAAGTGCTATAATCAGGATTTTTCTGGCCTTCGCTATTTAAAGATGCTTACCTCTATGTGCTAAAGTGTGATCGGTGCCAACGCGTAGGTAACATCTCCAAGTGCAATGAAATGCCACTGAACACAATTCTAGAGGTTGAACTATTCGACGTGTGGGGAATCAATTTTATGGGACCGTTTCCATCTTCCTTTAATAATCAGTACATCTTGTTGGCAGTCGATTATGTTTCCAAATGGGTAGAAGCCGCAGCTTAACCCACAAATGACACCAACGTTGTTCTCCGATTCTTAAAGAAAGATATCTTCACCCAATTTGGGACACCGAGAGCGATAATAAGTGATGAGGGGACTCACTTCTATAACAAGCAGTTCACAAAATTGCTTGTAAAGTATGGGGTTCGTCACAAAATTGCAGCTGTGTACCATCCACAAACCAATGGCTAAGCGGAGGTGTCGAATAGGGAGGTTAAGCGGATTCTCGAAAAGGTGGTAAATCCGTCACAAAAAGATTGGTCATTGCGTCTTGACGATGCTCTATGGGCCTATCGACCAGCGTACAAAAATCCGATCGGCATGTCACCTTACAGAATGGTATTTGGAAAGGCGTGTCACCTCCCGGTTGAGCTAGAACACAGTGCACACTGGGCCATTCGGAAACTGAACTTTAATCTAGAAGTAGCGGGTGAGAAAAGGTTACTGCAGTTGAACGAGATGGACGAATTTCGGTTCAATGCCTACAAAAATGCTAAGCTCTACAAGGAGAAAGTCAAAGCCTGGCACGATAAAAAAAATTCTCGATAGAACATTTGAACCGGGCCAACAAGTATTACTGTTCAACTCACGATTGCATTTATTTCCTGGGAAATTGAAATCCCGGTGGTCCGGGCCATTCGTGATTATATCTGTCGCTCCACACGGAAACATTGAGGTCGAGGAACCGAACTCAAAGTGTACATTCAAGGTCAACGGTCAACGTCTAAAACATTATTGGAGTGGACCCATCGAACGTCAAGCTACGGTCCAGTACCTCTCCGAACCGAAGGACAATGAGCAACAACACCGAAAAGTCGGTGACGACTAAAACCAAGCGCTTCTGGGAGGCAATCCAAAATTTTAGTTTATTTTCTTTTTATTCATTCACAATTTTTGTTCATATATTGTAGTTCATTTT